>OZ023328.1:40399942-40927442 GCA_964007535.1 Brachyptera risi
ATCCATGTATTAATCTTTTTTTCCTTTTTTTTCAATAACATCGAAACTTGATACAAAATCATTGTTCCCCAAGGCTATGGATGAAAGATAGGATCGTTTGGACAGGGCACCACAAGGGCGATCTTACCACCCCATTGTGATTATCACACCAAGAAAACGCCACAAGTCTCGTTGTGTGTTCGTTAAATAGCGAAAAGATTTCGAAAATGTTGAGATAGAAAAGCGGATGGAAATTCCGAAAACAATATTCCAGTTTTCAGATCCAACGTGATGCTAAACTACAGGAGTAATAATTCATTTAAGAACAAGTAATAAAAAACAACCGATTTGTCCGGCAGTTCCGTTTTCTCCAGTCTACAAATCATACAACCTATTTACGTCAGCGGTCTTGAAATCTAGCCCGTAATCTTACGGCACATCGGACCTGTAATACGGCTACTCTATCATACATTGCCTCGTCATACATGTTCGAGACCAGTGATAGCTAATGTTAAATCATACAACAAACACCCGTTCGTTATTTAGTCATTGTCCGAATACGGTGGTTATTAGTTACAATCTCAAACACAATAATGAATAACTCTAAAGGAAAATTACATTTAATTATTGTAATTATTACCAGGTTGGCATCGGTAACTCGTGTACGCGGCTGGTTTCATAGAAAACACAATTCATTTACTGAGTTAAAGAAAACATGAGTTTTAATTACGCTAGAAAAGAGAAGTCACGCTAGTGTGGCACGCTATGCTAGGATTGACCACGCGACCCCAGCCGATGACGTTCTCAATGGGATAAAGCTGATGATGACGTTGAAGGTGTCCTATGTTTTTTTTTATATATTTTGTTTTAACGACGCACTATACTGATGGCTACGGTCTATTGGCGTCGGTGAATGATGAATGAGATGATGGGATGATGAGATGAAAGGTTATTTTATTAGGTGTTTTGGATGGTGGGAAGGAGTTGGTCGTGGCCTGTTGTTAAGGAACCATCCCAGTATCAACCTGAACGACAGAGGGAAACCACGAAAAACCCCTGTCAGGATGGTCGACCATGGCGGGAATCGAAACCCGGTCACCCGAATGACGGTTCAGTGTGTTACCACTCGGCCACTCGTCTCGGTGTGTCCTATAGTATTAGAGAAACAGTGAGCTACAAATTGTTATACAATTTTAATTGTATTAAAATTGTTTTGTTTCAATTTTTGTTTGAATTGTTGTATTTGTTATACAAATGCACAACTTGAAAAAAAATTGATGAATGAATAATGAATAATTCATTTAGATGAATGGCATGGAAAACAGTTGAATTTTCTTCACTCTCATTCATCATTAACATGTACAATTTGATGAAAGTCACTGATAATGATGATGATTATTGTTAGCTCAACTTTTTTTTTCATAACATCGAAACTTGATACAAAATCATTGCTCCATGAAAAATAGAATCTTTTGAACGGAGCACCACAGGGGCGATCTTATCACCTCAAGAACGTCCCCACCAACAGCTAGGTTATAAGGGGGTATGAATGTGCAGGCAATCATGAAACTATGTTGTGATTAGTGAAAGGACGTTTACAAAAACCCATGCCTTATACGGGACTCGAACCCACGTCCAACGGTGACTTCAGAATCTGAAGCGGTGTCTCAGCTGACCGAACTACCGAGGGTGGCTATCTGGCTACGAAAGTAATTGTTTCCAAAGTGAGACTGATGATGACGTGTTAGTATCGTTCGGACTCTGCATCACAAAGAGTGATCGTACCACCACCGAAAGATGAAATTAATTATAATGTAAGTCTTTCAGTAAACTGTATATAATAAAGCAAAATTTTTAGTGATAATGATTGATTTGATAAGTAGTTTTGGGAGAAAAGAATGTAATTCTTATTGATGATTATCTTCTCTTCTTCGATCATTTTTGTGCCTTTTCCCTCTTTTCAAATCAGCCTGTCTTCTTCTTCCAGTTATTATACTATTTGTATTCATTCATCATTTAAATAATGATTTGCTGTAAAATATCAATGAAATCCTTGCATTCATAAATAATTAAAACGCAATGATTTGCGTTATATATAACACTTGTATCAACAAACATATTTCCATTTGATGTTTGATAAATCTTCACAATAGATCAGTATTTACTGATAAAACCACATCTTGACGACTCGACACCCCTGCTCGGTAAAGCTAATAGATAGGCGAGACGGTCACTCGGTCAGGTCTGAGATCGTGAGCGAATCTGATGGTTATTTATGAAAGTGTATTGAAGCTAGATTCTATTTCCTGTTTTGATTAAAATACGGTTAAAAGATGGGTTTGTTTGCAGATAAAACATTCACACGATGTGAAGTGAAGTTTTCGCTTTGATAAACTCTTAATTTATTATTGTAATAATGTAATAATATATTATAACAGTTTGATTTATTTAAAGCCCGAGGAAAGATTGTTTTACTGTGTTTTACAGACTAATAAACAACAATCACGAATACAGAAAAGGTTCGATTTGAAATGCAAGCCTGATCAAGAAAGTAATAGAGAAAATTACAGATTTGTAAAATTACAGAATAATTTTTAATAATAGGATTGTTGGCTTCACATCATTATTTTTTTATTTCTCACTCCCTTATATTTTTTTCACGTATGAATAAATCACATTCTTTTATTGTTTATTCAATTTGATTATCCTAGCGTCTATAGTATGAATGCATTTATGTATATGTATGCTTGATCAGAAAATTACTATTTTCATCTCTATATTTCAATTCACGACTCATTTCAAGATTATGTTGTATATAACTGGGCACTACTTATACATGTAATAATTTAAATATGAATAAAATGAATCAAAATTGAATTGATTGTACTGTACAAAACTAAAAAAGTAATTCAGAAATGTGCATATATGATATTTTTACTTTTAAAGAAGAAATTGAGAGCGTCCAATATTCAATGAGACATCAGATTTTTGAAATTTGGTGTTATATGAACTATATATTTGGTGAAAAGTACTAATACACCTGATTAATGATACGTCAAAATGAGGAATAATAATAGAGTCAAGATTTGGCTTGAGATTTGAGTCAAGAGAGGATACAACAATTTCATAGTTCGTAAATCTAGTATATAGGATGACAATCGATTGCGTAATACAAAATTGATACTTCCATTGATAAACGATGAATCATTGTATAATTTAAAAAACTTTAAAAATAACATTTCACTTCAGACGTAAGTCGTAACCAATGTTGATATTTGGTCCAAAGTACGACCTTTATATCACATTTTCAATTCACTCGTTTCAAGACAACAAAGTCATACACAGTATCCAAGACCATATTTAAAACAATATAACTGTGGTGTACTCTGGATGCTCATCTATAAAATGTCTCTTTCAAGAGAGATTGCAATATACAACCCCCTTGACGGTATACACATCCCATCCCGCTCTACACAACAGTAAGATAAGTTGCATATCCTTTAGGCGATGTCACTTTTGCCAGTAGAATGTCATGATAAATAGCACATGGAACACACTTTTAAAGGTTTTCTATTGTGTCTTAGTTCGTATGACTCATATTAATTGTTCTGCATTGAATAGAAGGCCAAGCAATAGCATGGTAATTATTACTAGCAAGTGTGGTGGTCAGCGGCGCAACGAAACGGAAAACTGAATAATAATATAATATCTCATTGGTCTTTGTTCGGAAGATATAGTAAAATGTTAAACACCTTAGTCGTGCACTTAAATAAAGATGATTAAATAGATTTTAAAACAAACTCGTGGAAAGATACAGAGATGTAATGAATAGACAAGATGTGTGTGTGTGTGTGTGTTTAGTAAAGCTTGCACGGATAATTACAATCTAGTCGGTACTTTTATTGTTTAACTGTTGTGCTTATGTTAATAAAATGGTTTTGCGTTCGGAATTTTATAACGCTATATTCCATAATATAGTTGGGTATAGTTGATCAATACTGCAATCGATTATTACAAATAATTAAAAATTGTCAGAAGATATTATTTATGCAACAGAAATTTAATTTAATTTGATATTGCACTCGCTTAAATACGTAATTTTTAGTTCATTTCCGACTAACATTTTTAAATTGAATAATCTTTCTATATTAAGAGTCCAGCCAATTTATAGTATTTATACGCTTCGATACCAACTACGTTCTAGTACAAATCGATTTTATGATGATTATATCTGTTTGCTCAGCGATCCCACCAACAGATCGGTTATTTGGGGGGATACGAATGAGCCAATGATAGATGAATAACGTTTATAACAACTCATGCCTCATGTGGGACGCGAACTAATTCCCTACTCAACACAGTTTCCGAGGCTATTCGGTTATATATTCGTCGGTTATTAAGACATATATCCAGTCAAGTTGACGTTTCCTATAACTGTATTAAATGGAGAAAAAATGAATACAATACAATGCAAATATTGTAGTAACTGCGTTATACGAGTGGCCGAGTGGTTAATACACTGAATCGTCATTCAGGAGACCGGGGTTCGATTCCCTCCATGGTCTCGTAGTTTCTCTCTGTTGGTCAGTTCAGTACAGGGATGGTTCAATAACCACAGCCCGCGACCGACTCCTCCCCACTATCCAAAAACACCTAATGAAATGACCTTTCATCTCGTCATCCCATACCATCTCATATATCTTAACCGACGCCAATAGATCGTAGTCATCAGTACATTGCGTCGTTAAACCCAATATAAATGAATAAAAATGCTGCATTGCATGAGCAATGCGATTGATGAATAATAATAGAAATTTAGAATATTACTGACCTATTCCTGTATCTAGGTTACTTATGAACACAACATACCTATATATATATATATTATATATATATATATATATATATATATATATATATATATAATTATATATATATATATTCATACATATATATATATATATATATATATATATATATATATATATATATATACATATATATATATATAATTATATATATATATATATATATATATATATATATATATATATATATATATATATATACATATATATATATATATATATATATATATATATATATATATATATATATATATATATATATATATATATATATATATCATTCTCAAAGTGTTTGTATTGATAAACAATAGAGATGTTGAACAATTGAAATTGACCAAGTTGCTACAGAATTTTTGATAAACTGTCTTTCAAAAATGTTCTTAATTGGTCGATTTTGAAGATTGTAAACCGATGTGGACAAACTTTGCCATACTTCGCCTCGATCCAATATGAGATTCACATGCTATCTACACATTTATATGCTTTTATAATACTGCATAATGACCCCACCAACAGCTGGATGTTATGGGAGTACGAAAAGCGAGTGACAATGAAATGATGAAGTGATGACAATTGAAGCGACGTTCATGAAAACCCATGCCTTATGCGGGAATTGAACCCACGCCAAGATGACTTCAATACGCCAATAGATCTTAGTAATCATTACAGTGCGTCGTTAAAACCCAATATAAAAAAAAGATGACTTCAATTTCTAATACGCTACCTTGATATTTTTATGTTATTCAGTATACATGAAAGAAAAACATACAACTATAATAATGTGTAACTTACTGATATTCCTTAGTCATGGTTGTATACTCTCCTTGGCTTTCCTCTCGTTACTCTCCTTAATATTCCTGTGGATTGTGGTAACCTGGATCAACTCTCAATTATCCAGAAACAACACACCTCCCACTTATTTGAATGCTCTCGGACATTCCATCATCTCCTGTGGGAATTCCACAAATAACATCCTATTCATTCCAAGTATATCCAAGATACTAAAACTTTGATTTGGCAATGTTTATTATTTTCAAGAGCTCTATTTACTTGGCAATAGAATATATTAGCAATGTCACGGTTTTGTATACCGCAATAATATGTCATATTTTATAGTCCATGGTCATAAGCAGTGCTATTATTTCAGCTGTGGAATAAGTGAATAACTAATAACGAGTAATCGTTATATTATATATTTGTATCCACGAAAGAAGAAGGTCGACTACCAACAGAAAAAACACAAATATCACAATTATATTTGTATAGCTGCAATATTTCTAGAGTACTAGGAAAACGTAGGATATGCGTTGTTTGATGAGGACTTGTTGATGTTTACTGGTACTTGTATATAATCAATGTATGACTGAGTAATACCAACGCGTATATATTGTTTGTCTCATATGCATACATCACTTGATAGAAAACTATACTTGGAACAATAGAAATACAGATAGGTAACTATGGCAACGATAGTTATTGGATGAGCGTAGCGAAGACTTTCATTTCACATAGAGGAAAAAAATGGGATTCGTACTTACGTTTTTTTTTTTTTTTTCAATTTTGTGTGCAGCATACAGGTCAGGAAAAAAGACTTGAAACTTCTTCTGCAGATTGAAGTGACACCAGAATAGATTAGGATTGTTTTTCAGAAAAGTCGTTCAAAAGTTTTTTCCTTAAAAAAAAAATCGAAAAAGTTTGGAAAATCCTCATAAGAATAACCTTGAGCGAAAGTACTTGAAAAACTTGTTTTTTCAAAAGCCCTAAAATTTGTACATGAATCGGATAAGACATAACGAAGAAGACGCATTCATAATGTAATTTTTTCTCATCAATCAAAGCTATTCAAATCCTACGGAAAAAAAGAAACAAGTGTCACCAATTGGTTGAAAGTTTGAAGTAATTTAAGGTTTTTATAATTAGCTTATTGTGCCGACAGAATATTTTTCATTCTAGATTTCCATACTTCTAAACTCATCTCACAACGCATGTACTGCGTTTTCCTAGTTTATAGTAAACTTTAGCCAATCAAAATAGTCCTAATTAACCTTGAGCCCAGTTTCACAAACTGAGAGTTAGTGGATTAAGCGATAGTTGGCATATTAATTTGTTGTCACTCTTGGTTGCGTATGTTATTTTTGTACCTTCGACTAATAATTAGCTAATCAATACTTGATTACAGGGTCCGGTTGTACCAACTTATTGTTAGTAAATTAAGCGATAGTTTGCAGATTAACTTAGGCTATACATGTTAATTTCGTACCATAATTGCTAGTTAGAGGATTAACCAAGATTAATAAAACCGGATATAAAATTTCGTACAACCAGGCCTTGGATGGCATTTTAACAGGATGTATAGCGGTAAGGATGCAGGATCTTGATTCTGACCTTGATATTGTCGTAATAAATGTTCCTGGACGTCTCATTATACACGATGTGGGAACCAGGATGAAGAGGAACCCCAAGCAGGAATATAAATCACTCTTGCTACGAACTAGTGTGAAACATTGCCATTTTAATCAATTGTCAAATCACAACATCGATCCTGCGTTGGGTGATTGATCTACCTTGCGATGAACAGCTTGTGCATTTTGACAGAACAATATGTGTGTTATTGTTTCACCACATGATGAATGTGCGAGAGAGAGAGAGCGAGAGAGAGAAAGAGAGAGAGAGAGAGGATGTGTGGGTGGTCGTAAACTCTAATAGACCATTTAAATGATGGTCAGAGCGGCCACATGATTATATCATTGAGAGAGAACATAAGTCGTGGAGTCTTATTGGGTACAATTCGTGATAAATATAATGCTTGGAACGTTACTTTTTATATAATATAATAATGTGAAATATGGTATTTGGCATATTGAGACAAGAGATTTATTGCCTGATAATCAGGGTAAGTAAGTACTAGTAGGTATGTCAAATGTAATCGTGAATATCTGCAAGGAAATTAGATCGATGTTGACATTTTATTGTTGTTAGTCAGATCAGTTGACACGAGATTTGTTATTTTTATTGTCTGACTTGTACTAGAGTTATTATGTGAGAGATTGTATTTTTTTTCCCAGGAATAATCCTTGATAATTGAATTGCGCGGAGAAACGAGGAAGAATATACTATTACGGATATGAATTGGATAATTCACGCCCAAATATTATTTGTTACATTTCTTCGATTTTTATGTTTGGAATAATATTTTGAGACATTTTCTGTTTGTGAAATGATTCGATGAGCAAATGCGAAGACTTCCTTCCCTCTTTTATGGAGCTTTGTCTGTGTGCGTGTGTGTTTTTTTTCTGTTTGTTTGTAAGCACTGCACAGGTCGCAGGGTTTGACTGATTGACATGAAACTTTTACTGTACACGCAACTTTATTCAACTTGGAAATGTATAGTTTTTGAGTTGAAATGGTTGAACCAATTTTTAGAAATACCATCTCAAAATTTTCAAAAGTCCATAAGATTGGGCTGGGCAAGAAAATTTGAAGAATAAAATCTCTCCAAAAAAACGAAAAATAAATTCTCTGAATGTGAACACGATTATGATACACATTATTAAAATTTTGTATGCAATTCTAACCAGTCATTTTGAAGAAAATGACTCAATAAATGTATTTTTATTCAATGAATAAATAGAAATCTTCCTAGATTCGATAGTTGACGAATGAAGTATATTTTATGGAGTCAAGATGTGTAAATTTTTCGATTATATACTTTATATAGATGTCTCGCTCATCTTACAACGCATAATATACTGCGATCGCCCAATCAGATGAGAGATAGCGAGGACCTTCATCCTACTCTTATGGAGCTTCAACTTTATTTTTATTTTTTTGTTTTGTTTGTTTATAAGCACTGCACAGGTCGCAGGGTTGACTGATCGACATATAACTTTTTCTTTACTCGCAGACTTATTCAACTTTGAACTGTATCGGTTGGACCATTTTCGAAGAACTCTATCTCAAAATTTCTAAAAACCCCATAAAATTGAGCTGAACAAGAAAATTTGAAAAATAAAATCTCTCTAATACAATTCAAATTTTCATTGAATATGAAAACACAAATAATACACATTATAACAAATTTGTATGCAATTCGGACGAGCCGTTTGGAAGAAAATAATTCAATAATTTTTTTTCATTTCTCAATGGACAGAAATAATGTCATAATTATGTTGCCGAGATTCACTGCTTTCTAGATTCGATATTAACCCAATGAAGTATTTTTTATAGGCGTCAAGGTGTGTATAGTTTTCGATTACTCTTTTCAGATATCTCGCTTATCTTCCAACACAAATTCTGTGTTTTCCTGGAATTCTTAATATTCAACTTTAATTTAAATTGAAACAAATTTAAAAAAAAATGTTTGTGGGTTGGTTTGGATATATTTTCTTCTGTCGTTTTACCGATAAAATTGTATAAAGCTGTTACACGGAATCTTCGTCTTCTCTTGAGACATATTGTCGTACGTCATGTCTGCTTTACTAATCCAAATGATATAGAAGATGACTAGTCAATATAATGTATGATTGTATGTTGGTAAGCCGCGGTTCTTTTCAGAGTTCGGTATCAACTTCCGCAGTCTTGCAATTATATCTGCACAATGTTGCAGCAAACAATGACATTTGTTGCAGCTGGATCGAAACAGACGAGCAATACTGCTGCGAGATAGGGAAAACAGTCGATCGGTAGCAGCGGAACGTTGTTGTTGTTGATTATATAAATTATATTAGTCGAGAAAATCGTGCATAGTCTTGATTAGAGGAGAACGATTAACGAAAGAAAACGAATCGATTGTATGTTTTAAGAATGTATGTGTGCATCTTTGTTTCGACGCTCCACCGCGCTCCACAAGTCATGTGATTAGCTAGCGTTGCTCAAATAACTTGACTTTGAAATGTACCAAGTTTGTTTCTGTGAATTATCAAGTTATTATTCATAAATAGTAATTCAAATTATAATTCATTATAATTCGATAAATAATGTTTAGACAACATTGAAAACATTCAGAAACGTATATTTAAAATTATACCTTCAAAAAACAAAAACAATGTTCCATTGAATTTGTTCACTGTGAGGCAATTGCATCTATTATTCTTCATAATAAATAATTATTTTTCAAGTGAACACAAAAATAAAGCTGAATATGGCCACATAACTAGATTTAAGGACAAATTTGTACCACCAATTTATATCAATTCGTATGGAAAACAGGAAAAACAATATCTAATACCGACCCTGTTTAACAAACTTCCACCTGATTTATTAAATATACAAACACTATCCGGTGTGAAAATTGAAATAAAAAAATGGATTTGGCAAAGTTGTATCTTATAGTAAATTACCATCTTGAAATTTCAAAAATCAAATGCTAATATCATAGCAATATCTTTTATGATAAGATTAATGTTTTATTTACTATTCAAAGAGAAGTGAATAAGTGTTTTATTTGTTTTTGTAATATTAAGTTAACTAGCTGCCATCCAGACATTTTTTTTGTACTGTGTATTTAAATTTGACAACATAATCAGTAGACCCACAGACAAGTCTGTTATGACTTTGTGAGTCCACGTTATTTGTAAATAACTCATATTTTGTGTAATAAAAAATCTTCTCAAAAATATATGTTGATCACAACTATTCGCTCATTTGTTATATATCATATATTATGGTGGAAAAAAAATGAAGACAAAAATAATCAATTCTGTGATAAATATAAGAATAAAGAAAAAGAATAATACAAGAATAAGAGGAAAAAAAGATCAAAATAAGAAGATACAAGATGTTTTTCTTCCTAATGTAAATGTTTGATTTTCTTTCCATCCCTGAAATTATCACCTCAAGATTGATTATTTGTTAAATGAGTCATCTTATTGATGATCATTCTTTGGGGTGGTAAGATCGCCCTTGTGGTGCCCCGCCCACTTGATCTCATCTTCTATCCATTGCCTTGATTGGGGAACAATGATTTCGCATCAAATTTCGAAGTTGATAAATACTAGGCAAACGTAACATATGCGTTGTAAGATGAGCAAGATATCTGAATAAGGTGTAATAAGTGTTGCTAAAGTAGTTCTACCTTTGCTACTTTATCGACTCTTGTATTCTACACACCTTGACACATATAAAAAATACTACATTGTTGGACAAATATCGAATCTAGAAATCAGTGGATCTTGGCAAACTAATTCTGCTTTTATTCCTATATTTGATGAATACAAACAGTTAATTGAATTTTTTTCTCAAGAAGGGCTGGTCCGAATTGCATATAAAATCGTTATAATGTGTATCATTCATGTGTACACATTCACCGGAAAATGTTATTCTATTTGGAGAGATTTATTTTTCAAATTTTCTTGCTCAGCCTAATCTGATGGGGTTTTTAGAAATTTGAGATATTTCTCAAAATCAGTCCGACCGATTTATTCCAAAAACTATAAAATTCTAAGTTGGATGAGTTTGCGTGTAGAAAAAAAGTTTCATGTCGATCAGTCAAGCCCTGTGACCTGTGGAGTGCCCACAAATATAAAAAAAAAAAAAAAAAAAAAAAAAAGCCATAAGAGTGGGATGGAATCTTCGCTTACGCTCATCTAAAAAGAAAAGAAGTGATATCTTTCAATTGATTTCTTTGTTTATTTCTATATACTATTTCTATATAATGCTAGAGAATGTCAAGCTACATATCTTATTGCTTCTGGATTTATTATTGATATGTAAAGGTCATCGTCCCAATAGGTACGTCGACATTAGAGGAGTCAAGTCCGAGTGAAACGCTTTAGCGTGTTGAAAACGTTTTGTTGAACGTTAATTCGTTGCAATGGACGTATTTATATATATATATACGTACTTGAAGATCGTAACATTGCATCCCATAAGCTTTCAAAACGTCTGCTTTTCATAACGGAAGCTCGCGTGAACTCCCCAGTACACCTCTGGACACTTGCATATTCACTCATCCAACTGTTCATATAGGTAACGCTTTATAGTGAGGTCGAGTTATTAGAAGAGCGCGAAGCGAAAACTCAACTTTAAATGCTTAAATGTGTTCATTTATCTGTTTACGTCACCCCTATGTTATTTCAATAGAAGTGCTGTAAGGCTGGTAAGTATCACAAGCGGAGTCCTTATAGGACTTTATTAAGTATAAGTATAGGGAAAAATCAATGTTACACCATGCTGTGAATTAATTGAACGTGAAATAGAGAATGGCCCAACATAATGAACCCTAGCCAACTCAGCCTATAGCTTTTCATGATAATTTCATGATTTCCACATCGTCTAACATGAACGAAAAATTATAGTGTAATGAGAAATCTCTTCTATAAAAAATCTCGAAACCGAGATTTTTTTTCAAAGAATTATTTGGAAGTTTAAAAATTGAATCATACAATCCCACGAGAATAACTCAAATGAGAAACGAATGTGCAAACACTCTTCCTCGAGAAAAAAAAAAACAATTAAGGAAACAATAAAATCATTATTTTTTCACTGACGAATACATAATTGTATAATTTTGTGAATTTTCAATACAATCATTGCACAGTCAAAAGCTATTTTACAAATTTTAATATCTTTATCAAAATCACATTCTTTCCTTATGTACCTCACCGCCCGTTTCAACCGATAACGCGCGCACGGCGATTTCTAATTAGCATGTTATTTATTCTCGGCCGTTTTATTTTGTCCGACTAATGAATTGGTATGTGAGTGTACCGTACGATTAGCACAGGCATGCATACCATGATATGGCATGCAGGCTAAGATTTACGTCAGGGGTGGGAGGGGGGGGGGGGGGGGTGGCAGGGGTGGGTTGGGTGGGAGGAAAGGGGAGTAGATAAAACGCTGTGGTGCAGTGATAATGCGTTTATACATTTCTTCAACTACCTTATTGCAACTCGTAAAACTATGGTCATATCTACGATGTTGTACAGTTTATCAGATGTACATTGGACATAGTAGTTGGAAATTACAATTTAAAATATGATATTCTTGCTTCACTTGAGTTTAGTTGAAAAAACCAACACAATAGAATATAAAATTGATAAGAAAAATCAGAAGAAATAAATGAACGTGTAACTTATTCAACAAAATATCAAAAATCAATTGATATACATGTTTATGTTTATACATTTTGAAGTAAATCACTACCGGTACTTAAAACCGCTCTCCGTAGCTCAGTCCACTTAAAGGCACCTCCTAAGAAACTGAACCCACCATTGGGCGTGGGTTCGTGTCCCACATAAGGCGCATAACAACTTTTCACTTATCATGTCATAGGTTTACCATCACAGGCTCATTCGTACCCCCAAATAACCTAGACGTTGAGCAAACATTAATCAACATCACGCACTAGCTGAAGCTCGAGGAAATGAACCGTGTAATATAGAGATATTCAAAAGATAGTGGAGGTTGTAAATATAAGCCATTCAAATCACTTTAACAATTGCATTTCGTCAAGTTTTAAACACTGGTAATGTAGCTTAGTTACTCTCATCAGTTATTTCTTGGTGGAAGTGCCGTGTCCCAACTAACACCTGTACAAATCAGTGGCCATAACAAGACGTGTGTGTTAGTGCCGGCTCTTGTATCAAAATCACCAAATCCTTCCTTTTCCATATACAGCAACTATTTTCATAGTCGGATATTTTAAAGTAATACGCGGTTAATATAATAGGGTGCTTCTGCTTCCCCGTTCTTCTCTCCCTATCCCATTCTCTTCCCCTTCCACTTCAGGTTCATGGAGATAACAAGCTATAACCATCTTCTAAAGCTTAAAGCTAAGCGCGAGGATTTCACTCAATAAAGATTGATCAGATACTCTTGACGGGGATGACCATTAGATTTGTCGATCCTCTTTTCAATCAGCTGATATACGTCACACCATTCTTTAGAATTCAGACTAGCCAATTGAATAAACAAACCAGTAAACAAACAATGCTAAAGTTGAATAAATGCTAAGGTTACAAAGATAAATAAACAATGCTTAAATTTATTATATGTTCCAAGAATGTACAATTCACTATAATTATTCTTTACCTTTATATGTCCCTCGATACAAAGGTTTTTAAAACATTAACATCGATTACTTGACACAAAGTAATTCATTCCCGATTAAGACTATTGATGACAAAGTGGATCCTACTTCGATCCGTTCGGACGTAGTACTTACTACAAGGTCGACCTCACCACCTCTATTATCTTACACCCTATTATATTCTATACAAACTATTGTATATATTAATACACGGGTGGCCGTAATTAGAGTAACTCGACTTGTGTATTCATAGACTTAATTGATAGAATATATCACGGACTTATGAAAACAAGATCGAGTGTGATACTGGTGTGTTATTTCACCATCGGGAATGCTATGACAATAATAATGACTTGATAATAATGAAAGTATCGATTGACAAAGTGTCACTGTGAATCACAGATGTAACATATTAATCAAGAGCAGGGTTTTCCATCTCACGAATAATAACATGACGAATCGAATCTTCGGTGAATCTTAATTAGTTGACAAAGAATGTCGACCCCCGCCGTGATTGTTGGCGCCAAAGCAAGACTCACACGAGCAAGCACAGGGGGTGAGGAATGAGAGGGGGGGGGGGGGGGGGGGCAGCACATGCAACATACCGTCCATCGATCGTCGAGCCTTCTTCGCCCTTAATGAGCCGGGACCATGAGAGAGAAAGAGTCAAGAAAAGAAAGGGTGGGGTTTTTAAAAAGAGAACGACGGTGGAGAAGAAGAAGAAGAAGGGTGTTTTTTAAAGATGAAGGGGGGTGTAGGGAAGGGAGGTACAGAGAGGGTAAGTAAGAAACAGGATGAAATGCTAAGCAACGGGGATGATGGAAGAGGGATGATGGCGAGGAAACGGGGGGGAGAAGGGGGAATAAGGAATATTCGTGTGGAGTACTTTTAAGGCTATGTTTACAATAGATGTTATAACTGTACAATAATGCAAGATAAATATTGCAGGTTTCTATGTGGTAAATGTACTGAACAACTTATTCACCTATTCACCCATCATACCAGGTTATACCAGGTCATACCAGGTCATACTACGTCATACCACTCACCATAGTAATATAATATATTTTCCTAGATTTCCACTAATACTTTTTTATTATTCATTATTTTTTTATTTTTTTCAATCAGTATCATTTTCAATACAATATAAATATAAATGAAGCACAACATAATCATGATAACTTAATAATAACTTGGTACACAAAAATGAAGGTCCAAAATGAGAATAGTAAAATGGTAAAATTACCATAAAATGGTAAACAACAAATGTTATTATTCCACATGTACACTACTAATTTACTGTGGTTATTAATTAATTGATGGAGTTGAAAAGAAAATAATATTGAAAATAATAGAACCCATATAAGCCGAGACTTGTGTGTGGGAAAGGAGCTATACGAAAAATACATAGATTATTGCAAGATGGGGTGAAAGTACACAATATAACTAACATATAAATGATACAGATGATACAATTATGCTTGAAGTTCAACTGAAAAATAGTAAGAGACACATTTTGAAAAAGAATAATGAAACCAATTTTATTGAGAAATGATACATTGTACAGAAATTCTGATTTCAAGAAAATCGTAAACATCGTACATGCAGCTTGAGTGCTTGCTAGTAAATAAGATCAATAATACCAAATTTGATGTGGATGAGAGATAAAGAAAATATGATTTGAATAACTGAACTGAAATTGATGAACATAAATGTTACTGTATACAAAATGCACTAGCTTTTTTTAAAAAAAAATCTTCACCTACAATCTGACAGATCATAGTTTCATGAAAAAAAAACGCTACTATGGTGAGAAATAAAAAGTTACATGAATCAACGTGGTTTTTGATTGGACGTTTTCCCAAAAGCGAAGAGCCTGTAGACCCCATACTTCTTACGTATTCAAACAATAGCAGTAGGAATATCAGTAAAACTTTGTTTATTAGCAACAATTATTGATAAATGAACATTCCTTATCTTGATACTGTTACCAATTGTTGTTCACCAACACTATAAAGATAGGTCTCACCTCTCCTCTCTCTCTCTCTCTCTCTCTCTCTCTCTCTCACACACACTCTCTCTCTCTCTCTCTCTCTCTCTCTCTCTCTCTCTCTCTCTCTCACTGTCAACCTTTACGCTCGTTACATTCACCGAGTCCCTGTCACAACCAAAAGTCTTGATGAATAATACAAAAAATAGAACGAAATAATAATTGCAGGAGAACAAACGTTTAGCATTCTTTCTGAACTGTTGGATAAAATAATCTTCTTCTGAGATGTTTTGAACGACGAGTTTTAGTATCAGTCTTGAAGTTTTGTTAATTGGTATCTTGTATCATATTTCTCAGTCTTCGATTGATTCTTGTTTAAAGCAAAGGTATCAAAGTATCAAGTTCCAATATCGTTGGCCAATTCCTTCAACTGTATCTTTTTCTCAGATATCTCGTTTTCACGAATACATTTAAATACCTATACAATGTTTTAAACCGAGTATTGTTTCTAGATTGCGTTAGACGAAGCGTGCGCAATGTTCACTATATCAAATGAGTGATTAAAATAAAAAAAAGTTAAGTTTCAAATGAGGGTAGAAAACGTTAAGGGATGGTGAGGTGGGTGGTGGAGGTGGGTGAAGGGTCCCGGAAGAGAAACATTGTGTTACGGCTATGAGGGAGTTGAAGGATAGAAGGGGAGAGTTAAGGAGAAGGAGGAGGTCAAAATAAAAGAGCCATAAAAAAAGAAGGAAAACTAACAATAAAAATCCATGAAAAACAACTCAAAGATGTTTAAAATGGAATATGTGAAGTTTATTTATGACTATAGATTTGAATAGGGAAATTCTATGAGAATAAAAAATATCAGGAACTTTCTATAGAATGCATAGAATCTCAGACCCCGTTTTTGAAATATCGATTGACAAGTTTGGAAGACCATTAATTAATGAGACGATATACTTCTTGTTTGGGTTTTAGATTTGTGGGAGTATATATATGAATATATATATATATATATATATATATATATATATATATATAAATATATATATATATATATATATATATATATATATAAATATATATATATATATATATATATATATATATATATATATATATATATATATATATTTAAATATATAAATATATATATATTTATAAATATATATATATATATATATATATATATATATATATATATATATATATATGTATATATATATATATATATATATATATATATATATATATATATATATATATATATATGTATATATATATATATGTGTATATATATGTATATATATATATCTCTTATATATATATATATATATATATATATATATATATATATATATATATATATATATATATATATATATATATATATATATATATATATATATATATATATATATATATATATATATATATATATATATATATATATATATATATATATATATATGAACACGCACGTTCTCTTGATCACTAACCAACAGGAGACACTTGGAAGATATCTCTCCACAAAAAATACGTGATTCAATTATATATTTTATCCCGCTTCTAAAATATTCACTCTTGATTTATTGAAATCGATATGCAAATTGAAAAGCCACTCAGATGTTTATCTTTAAAAACTCGCACATCACAAATTAAGACTAATAGTTCTGAAAACGTATATTATAGGGAATATCTCGAAAGCCTAATATGCTTGATTAAAGTAGGGTAGGAAGTGTGATGGGTGGTTTATTTCATCATTCATAACTTATACACGAATGATATATCGACACTTGGGAAACGAAGAGAAAAACAATGCAGCAAATTTGTGAAATACATCTTGGTTGTAAATCAGCTTTGGTTGCACATAATCGCCAATACTGCCAACCTCATGACGAAGATTTTGAATGAACGTTTGAGAACGTTTCCATTAGAAGAATTGAGAAAGAAATTCCAAATGATGCGGTGTCATGGCCGCCATTGCTTGATTAGTCTAATTAATTAGCAAAAACAAAAAACACAACCCTATATATATATATATATATATATATATATATATATATATATATATATATATATATATATATATATATATATATATATATATATATATATATATATATATATATATATATATATATATATATATATCCATATTTATATATATATGAATATATATGATTATATATATATATATATATATATATATATATATATATATATATATATATATATATATATATATATATATATAAGTATATACATTTCTATATCGTTTGAATTTAAGTTTGTATTTTATTATTGGAAGTCGAGTGCGAACCACACCCTTTCTAAGGGGTGGATGGGGGAGGGGGGGATGTTTTAACTATATATGGCCGCCTACATTAATGACGTAAGCGCAGAGCAAAACAAAGAGCCCAGCTCTGCATCTTCGTTTTCTTCTTGAGCTTTTCACTTTTCCATCCTTTTTTTTCGCCACAGTCTATCTTCGTCACTCTCACAGTGCGCGCAAATGGAATCGATTAAAATGCGAGCTTGCTAGCAAAGAGGGGAAGTAATAAGGGAGGTTTTTTAGTAAAATGGAAGGGGGGGTTTAAAAGAAGAAGAAGAAGAAGTAGGAGGTGTTGTAGAGTTTTCAACATTCAGGAACCTAACCCCCTCATCCCCCACCCCCTCCCACCATAACCCCCCTCCTTTTTTACTCACCCCCTTTGATTCCCTTCCACATTTCTTCTTGGCCAGATTTTAACGATTGCAAGAACAGACAGACGTGAGCGGAGGAAAGGGTTGATGAGCGAGGGTATGTGAGGTAAGGAGGGGTGGGTGGGGGACGGTTGGAATAGATGAAGAAATTTCCAGCTACATTTTCTTAGAAATGTAAGAAACGAGTCCCCTGTTTTCCTCTCTCTCTCTCTTACCTCATTCCATTAGAAAAATATCTATGACTTTATACACCGCTGTAGTATATCGATATACTGAGTAAGGTTTACGTTGTCGCCAAGACGAACTTTCCGAGACAATAGATTTCCAACTAGGAAAACCTTATATATGACTCACTTAGCAATAGTGTGTGAGTAAGTTTATGTCACACATTCATGTCTAACGATAAAACGTTATACATAAAAGTATAATTATGTAAATGTAAAGTTATTTAAGTAAGAGCTTGCGGAACACCGGAAGGAGGAGTTGTTGGAGTTCAGTTGGAACTAAAACTTTGAAACTTATGTGTGTGTGTGTGTGTGTGTGTGTGTGTGTGTGTGTAAAGAGTAAAGACACTCATAAGTCTTAGACTTCCACTTCTAGGTCTTGTAAATCGAACTACCTTGATGTGTTCTCTATGAATGGTATTCTCATGTATTCAGCACTTATGACGCGCCGTTTTATTTTTTTCACTTTCCCTGTGTAGGGCTGTTTAGTGAATAAGCCTCTTCAGTGTATTGGAATCATTGGAAGAAGGCGGTCTTTGGCCTGATATTGAGGAACCATCCCAGTATTCCTTCAATGACTGAGGGAAACTTCGAAAAGTTAATGCAGGATGCAGGAGTCGAGCTCCGATCTTCTGAATAGTGGTGTAGAGCGTCAGAGACTGAATAACCCGTTTGAGAATGTTTTCTTAAAAACTGAACAATTCGTTTCATTATAATATGTCATTATTTTATTGAGCTTTGAACAAGATGTAATATTAGATCCAAATGTCTTTCCTATCTGTGTTGATTGTATTGTGTATTTGGTGTAGGAACCATGTTAGTACATGTAATCAAATTGCTCAACTACTTCAATTAACATAATCAACTTGATCAACCAGCCAGTAAAATGATCATTGTTAGATTGCTCATTGGTCAATAATCTTCGGTTGAAATTTGATGTCATTACGTTTTATTTTAGTTATTGCCTTGATGAAATTAATGGTTTGGCACGAGCAGGTAATGCGTTGTTGTTGAAAATGAAGTCAATCCCGCCATAGGTTCGAGGCTTGCATCAGGCATGGGTTTTTGTAAGTATTATTCATCTAGTACCCTCATCACTCGTATTCCCGAATAATATAGTGGTTAGAGGGATCGTTGGGAAAATTTTTATCCTCATCAGGAAGGGTTTAGACTTTTTATTGATACATTTTAAATTGAAAACTTCATAACAATTTTATACATGACTTCTATAATAATTAAATTGCCGTTCTATACCGCATTGTCCTAGGGTCCTCATCAACAAAATATAATTAATACATTTTTAATGAAAATGTCCATTCTGTTCAAAGAAAAGCTAACAATTACTCCTGCACGCTTTTCTACTGTATCATAACTATTACAATAGAAGTTGAGACGATACAAATTTCAATAGACTTATAAATAATTTGAAAAGTTGAATTGCTCAAGATCTTTGAAAACAAAGTTAATATAACTTGATTGTTAATAGTTTTAATAAGTGTGTTAGTTATACTAGGACATTCAATAGCTAATTATCAGTACTAATTTGTTGTAATATGCCTAATGTCTTGAGTAGCATAGTTAGTCGAGTTTTGTCGGGGTGGTACGCCGAAGGGTTGCGTGCTATGTCAGACAACGTCTAGCCTGTGAGACACGTGACAAGCTATGTAAAAACTTCATGAAGTATGATCGACTTGTTTATGCAGGAATATAGATCATGACATGAGGTATGATCGACTGAATTGTGTCTAGATCATATAGCATGATCGGCAAAACCAAGTTCATTACTGGATTAACACCCATGGGAAGAAAACAAACATTTTCTTCGATGAAATCGATTGAATATACAAACACCGATAAAAAGTCATTTTTTATCAACAGTTTTTATTTAAACAGTTTTGTTTTGAAAATATTCATTCGAGACTTTATTTAGAACTTTTTGTTTCGTACAGTTATTAGAATCCGTAAGTGAGGATCATTTAGGTAACGGAAACAGGAAAGGGACAGGAATAGGACAGTCGGACAGATTAACCGAAGGGTGATCACATTATCTCAAATCATTTTTGTGTTCAGTGGAGTTCAATTTATTGACAAATATTTCATAGCTTATAAAATGAAATCAGAACAATTTCTCGGTTAATCATATTTTTCAACTTCTTTCTCTTTGGTAAGGTTTCATTTTTCTAAATTTATTGTTGGTTACTTTCGTGACTTACTCTGGTTGTGTTCATGATGTAATTGAACAGTGTGAGTTTCATTAAAAATAATACAGACATCAGATATTCTGCCGTTTGATGTGAGATGATATAGAAAAATAGCATCAAACAATATAGTAATGGATGGAAAAAAAAAATTAAAGTTCCAATTTGACTCGAGTAAAATGATTTTACGTCGTTTATTTAATACTGATATTATGTGGAGGAGTATAGTGGAAACAGCTAGAATATTTTATATGGATTTATTGGGTTTAACGACGCACTTTACTGATGACTGAAATGTATTGAAGTTGGTGAATAAATGAGATGACTGGATGTAAGGTTATTTTATTATATGTCTTTTTTATAGTGGGAAGTAGTCAGACGTGGTCAGTTGTTAAGAAACGATGCAAGTATGGACCTAAAAGACAGAGGGAACAATGAAAACATTGAATTCCATTCAATGAATGGAACATGCTATCAGGATGATAGCAAAACCACGAGGAAACTCTGTCAGAATAGTAGACAGTGGCGCGATTCGAACCTCGGTCTCTTGAATAATGGTTCAATGTGCTAGCCATCCGTTTCAGTATAAAGAAAATAAAAACACAATATTTGTATACAAATTTGAGAAAATATGGCGTATATAGACTCTTTATAAAAAGATAATTTCATTTGGAAAAGATGTCAAACCATTGCGTATTGATATTTCTTTCAAACTCCAGGTATTTAAAAAAAATCTGTTTTGAATAAATTTTAGCTGTCCAGTGTTGTCAATGATTTAATTACATGTATTTTAAACATACGGTTGTATTTTTTGCTTCTATATTAGAGATTATTTTGTAATATTAGACTGATAGTTCACGGATGGAATTCGAAGACCACTAATCGGCAAGTATACTGCTGTTTCAAATAAGAAGTAACTGATGAAATTTAATTTCCAAATTTGTCAACGCCATTAAATATTTCGTAGCTCACATACTACTATGTAATCAATATTGGGTCGAATAGTGCATTACGCAGGCCTACATCATTGTGTGGATTGCCTAATATTATTTCCTTCAATTATTTTCTTTCTACAGATGAACCAAAGATTCGAAACACTTCAAATAAGTTTCTTTCTACCGAGGGACTGAGGAAAACCAACGATACCATAGTGGTAACCATCCCAGTATCAACCTGAAAGACGGACAGAAACCACGAAAAACTGTCAGGATGGTCGACCGTTGGCAAGAATCGAAACTCAGTCTCCTGAATGATGGTTCAGTATGCTAGCCATTCGACCAAAATTGTCAACAAAATCAATCCTAACTGTATTATATATAAAAAAATTCTTTCATCATTATGGATTCTGTATTCATGTAATTGACCAATGTAGATGGGCGTGACTTATACGAAGCAGGGGAAATTTTAGATATCTTGATGAAATATTTCCCTATTTTCCCTGGCTTCACTGTCCACTTGATTGGTTTTCATATTTTGTGACAACACGAGGGCGGACGATCTACATCGGTCAATTATGTAACGTCAATCATTACATTATTATCGATATTACGAATTATTGAAATATTAGAACTATCATAATTTATAAAAATAAGAAATAATTTATATCATACATGTTAAACAAGTGGGAAAGTAAAGAATAACCAATACGATGAGAATAATAGAACTAGTTATGGATTCCAACTGATTTATTTTCTATTCCAAGATATTTCAATTTCATTACCAACGACCTTAACCTTGAAACTGGCTAACAATGATGAAACAACATTTCTCACCTGTCTCATCGATAAACGCATTGCGCTCATCCTTTTAGGCCTCTTGTATACACTTAAGAGCATGCAATGCACGGGTCGTGGGGTCGACTTCTGGGAATGACGTATCGTGCTGTCCAACTAAGTGTTCATTGCTTCATGAGTATGTTCTAGATACTCGTCTTCAACATTCTAGTGGAGGTGCCATGTATTTAAGACTCGGCACTTCCATCAAAATGTTGTTTTTAATAATGTCCATTAAGTGCATGGAAAACATTATGATTTTCATAAGATAAGAGTAAGAGAAGATTAAATGTGAACATGTTTTTATTTCTGTCTACTATTAGTAGGCGAAGCGGAAAATTTCTCCAACAACTATTGTCACATACCGGAGTAAAACTTGTAGTTTATATCCATAAAAAAATATAAAATGAAGTAATTCGTTGACGAATGTCACAAATAATGGGCAGAAAACTTCTGACTGTGAAAATATTGGTTATAGAAAATAAAAATAATGCAATGACCAAACAAGTTTTCCCACAAAGCTGTGTCGATAAAACTGGTGTTGATGGAAGTTTGTTCTACCGGCTTTGGCTTAGATAGCTGCTCATACTCATATATTTCAATTAGGAACTGAATGGTTTCTTACATATTATAATAATATTCAGACCGATTGTGATTGCAATCCAATTATCACGATAGGTAATACTTCAGCTGACAAAGTGATTTTATTTTCATGAGAAAATAAAAACAATAAAAGTGAGGACAGAGGGTCGAAGTATTGAAGCGTTTTTACCACCTCGTTAAACAATTATTGTCAAGTATTTTCGAAAGATTTCCATAACAATTCCTAGAAAAATAAGGATACACATTTCTGCATTTCAATATTGTATAACTTTTTCATTTCATATTTTATATTTTTATTCTATAGAGGTGAACATATAGTCAGGCATCGTATTGTGAATATAAGTGACGGAAAAGTGAGTCAAGTCAGTATAAAGTTGGTGAGTGACGGAAGAGGCATGCGTGGACGTGTATTTATATGATAGTTGTTATTATTACCTTAACGTCCCCACCGAAAATTGGGTCATTTGGGGCTACGAATGAGGAGGTGATAATGAAATTGTGAATCAATAAGTGAAAGGACGTTTACAAAAATCCATGCCTTATGCGGGATTCGAACCCAAGCTCTAAGGTGACACAGTTTATGAAGCGGTGCATTAGTAGACTGAGTTACGGAGGGTGACTGTATGATGGTGCCAATAGTAATTTGATAATATTAAAATATTCCTGTCATCATCAAAATTTTGACACCAAGTCGACGTTCCCCAATCAAGGTAAACAATGTTACCTATACTATAGTTCAGACGAGATACCACGAGTGACCAACAATGGAAATAATTGTTTTGAATAAAATTAATTGAATGAACTTTGATTCATTGTAATTAGGGTCCATTCATTTTTAACCCGTTTTAATACGATATGGATCTTGTCATTCCTAATTGCTAATGACTAAGCGATCAAGTTTATTATTTTTCAATTGTCAACTTTTGCAAAACTTTTTCGAAAGTTTTTCGTTCACAATCATTGTTTACCTACAGGCAGTACAGGCATATGAGTTACAGACTTTTTCATACAGGCACGAATAGCATGGTTGTATTGGTAATTCCAAATACTATCAAAATTGTATGAGAATATCAATTGACCACTAGTGATAGGCGTGGCTAATCGCCAAAGCCACCTGGATCTATACTTCATGTGGGAATTTAGAGATACTCTGATAGGTCAATGTGAAATTTCCCACATAACAAAGCCCATTTGATTGGATGTTCTGTTTTTTGACGTTTATGGGCGGGTCAATCACTAGTCGTCAATTCATATATATATTTTTATCCGATATCAAATGAATAGTTCAATTAATACGATAAAGTCCAGTTTACGAATAATAAACAAGTGAATGAATTTGTTATTACCCATGATTACCGATGCTATTTTTGTACTTCAACTATCAAATAGTATAGTTAACTCTCTAGTATAGTATAGTTATTTCTCGTGAAACATGTACCAAGGTCAGGTTTTACGAAACGATACATGTTTTAATCAGGAGATCAACTTGTTATCACCCTTAGTAACCAATGATGTTGTACTTAATTGATATTTAGCTATTTAATTGATATTTTTTTGATTAATACATTTTTATTTGTCAGTAAAACGCAGTCCATGTGTATTGTGTAGATGATAAGATCGTCCTTGTGGTGCTCCGTCCCCCAGAACGATCCTACCATGTCATTCTCAGGCCTAATTAGGGAACAATGAGCAACATTTTGGTGTCACAGTTATTGAGACGTTCATAGAAAATGAACAAAAAATTACAATTCCGTTAGATAAGTATAAATGTCATTTAAAGATATTGCAATGAATTGTTTCAAAGTTAATCCAAAGAAGCGTGAAACTGTCTTCATGACATGACGAATGCTAGAAACAGATTGTTAATTAATTGTTATAAGTTCTGATCGACGAGTAATAAAATACACTGGAGAGAATTGTACTGTTTCTCAGTGAAAATGTGGAACTTACACCATATATTGTTCAAGTATATATGATAATGTAATATATATATGATATATATTATATGTGTAATATGTATATATATATTCATATATATATATATATATATATATATTTATATATATATATATATATATATATATATATATATATATATATATATATAGGCCCATATATATTTATATATATATTGATGTCATACCAGAAAAGATTGGTATTGCTTTTGAGAAAAATCCGATTTTGCCTAATTTTTGGAAAATATTAAGGAAAATTTGAATATCTCCATAAGAATAACATTCGGTAGAACGATCAATTTTTCAATTTTATCTGATGTCAATAAAATTATCATATGATGTAATATTGCTCTGATGCATGTTTCTACTGAGTTGAAGAACAAAATTGTTTCGTGTGTTTTGGAAATTGAGAAATATTGAATGAATACAGTTGAATTTCACGAAAATTTGCCGACCACGGTCATAGAAATACCTCGCGAGCGACCTCCAAACGGTTATTGGACCGTGTTTTATTGTTGATTATTTCATTGTTATTCATCATCAACTGTTGTATTTTAAAGTTTAATATATGAAGTAGTTTCAAAATCAAGGTATTTATATAGCTTTGGAGTACTTCATATGAATATGTAGCTCGTCTTACAACGCATGCTCCATGTTCCTAATATAGATATGAAATGTTTGAGATTTTAATAATTATTATTATGAGCCCATTCTTTTTTCTCAATGAACTTTGTCTCCAGCAATGATCTGTCATCTAATTTGTCATATAGCCACGTTGCTTTACGTTATAGTCGGTTGATAT
This sequence comes from Brachyptera risi, assembly GCA_964007535.1. Lineage (NCBI taxonomy): Eukaryota > Metazoa > Arthropoda > Insecta > Plecoptera > Taeniopterygidae > Brachyptera > Brachyptera risi. The sequence goes on from OZ023328.1 coordinate 40,426,068, forward strand.
TTTCTGGAGAAAACAATCAAATAAATTAATGTTCACTTTATGATTGTTGATTTCGTTCAATATTCACAGTGTATTTAACAAGTTACATTATAATTATTGTTGCAACGTTGTCATCCTTAGCCTTTATAGGAAAACAGTGACTTTGTCTCCAGTTTTCGATGATAATATAAAATTACATTTTGATGGTTTTCATTTTCATTTAGTAGAAGATGAGTTATTTTACTATGAATCAAAATATCATACATTTTCCAATTTGATAAAATTCTGAAAAATATTTCTTCGTTTTCCTTCGATATTATAATATGTTGCATTGTAATTAACTTCATATTACTCTTCTTACAAATGCAAAGAACTTGGAACAAAAGTGAAAATCTCCGAAAGTAAAACTCCTTGAGATTCTACAGACTCAAACCAATAAGTGATTGGTAATACCATTCTCATCTGACTGAATATCTGGGACGTTCCAAGGATCCTCCTAATGAGTAATATAACTCACCGAGATCAATAAATAAAGTGAATATTTTGTTTTTCTTATTTGTTTTTGAGGTAAAGACTGAGTTCTGTCTACATTATGAGTGAGTGGTGGAAGATAAATGAGAAAATATGCTGGAGTTTTAACTTGGCTATGGTGAAGGGGGGGAAGGGGGGAGAAGTATAACACAAGAAAAGGAAAAGGGTTTAAACTTGAAGATGAAGCTATGAGAGGGGTTGAGGAGAGAAGGGGGGTTGGTAAGGAGCATGGGGCAAGAAGAGGGGACAGGGGGAAGTAGAGAGAAATAACTTGAACCTTATAGCGTTTCTTAAATGGAAAAGATTATCCAAAGAGACTTTCTTGGACGATCAATATAGGCGGCTAAGTAATGGTGTAGCGGGGTATACATACATATATATATATATATATATATATATATATATATATATATATATATATATATATATATATGAACATATATATATATATATATACATATATATATATATATATATATATATATATATATATATATATATATATATATATATATATATATATATGTATCACATGACCTATGTATTGTATGAAACTAACAGCAAGCAAGATATATTAATTCACAGACAACTCAAGTAGGACTCTGAGGAGAAAACGAATTATATTTATGTAGGAAATACTATCTTTCCTAAGAAATAAGTATACTGAAGAATAATTTTATCTCGAGTTCCTTTTTAAATATACATGATATTGATCCAATTTGTTTGTATAGTCGTGATCAAAATTATTGTGCATACGCATTAATTAAAGTCGGTGCTGACGTTGAAGGAAACCGGAGATCAAAGAAGTCACGGAAAAAGCATGGTAAATATATGAGGTAGTAGTTGAAAGAAAATGAGTTAAGAGGTTGAAAATAATCATTTCCTGAAATGAAAATACGCTTGAAAAACGTACCTTTGAATTTAGTAAAATATGTTATGTGGTTCATACTTTTTTATATTGGTACCATTGCTATTGACCAATGATTCCATTGATGATGTATAATGTTTGCTCAACGACTTTCCAACAGCTAAAAACTATTCAAAGAAATCAACGAAAAGAATTATAGAATTGATGGTGATACTAATATGTGATATATGTAATAAAACAAGAATAAGAGTATTCAAAAAGGAAAAAATGGGAGGATCATTTCCAATTAATTTCTTGATACTTTTTCCATAAAAACAAACAACACAACAAAAAAACAACAAAACAAAACAACAACAGCGCAGTCCTGGTGTTGAAGTTCATTGGTTTTAAATAATCAAAATGGGGTGGTAAGATCGCCCTTGTGGTGCCCCGTCCAAACGATTCTACTTTTCATCCATAGCCTCAATTGGGGAACAATGATTTTGTATCAAGTTTCGATGTTATTAGAAAAAAAAAATCCTACAACCCGGTCCGAATAATTTTCATTTCTTTTTAAAAATAAAAATGAAAGAAAAGTTGAAAAATATGCAAAACTAAAGAAGTTCAACAAATAATTATAGTCATTCCAGTCAAAATTAAATATTATATCATTTTATTCAATTATATTACTAGTATTTCACTTGAAGAGTGACTATGGAATGCGTAGCTAAATGCAATACGGCCGACGAATGGTTAAAAAATGATGTGAATCATTGTTTAAAATATGTTTTTTTTTTTTTTTTAATAACATCGAAACTTGATACAAAATCATTGTTCCCCAATTAAGGCTGTGGATGAAAGATAGGATCGTTTGGACGGGGCACCACAAGGGCGATCTTACCACATCATTTTAAATGTTCAACTTCCATTTTTCACACCAACAGCATCATATACCAGCAGCTTTTTCTGTCGAATAGTTGATAAAGTATAAGGAACATTTGATAACTAGAAAGTAGAAATGATTTTCGAATATAATTATGTATCGAACTTCAATTTGTTGAAAATATTTGATAATAGTCGAGGTTTTTAATATCATGTCTATCTGTGTGGTTCGCCATGGTAATATTGAGTGAGGATTCCGAAGCAGTCCAATAAAGATCAATTCTGAAATATGTCATAAACAGAGACTTAAATGAGTTTGATAGAGTTTCATACGGATAGATCACCATATTTTACTTGAACTATTGAGAAGAGCAATAGGAGATATGGAAATTGTAAGGTGGTTTCAGGATTTCCATTGTGATAGGGTGCGAAGAGTAAATTTTCAACTTCATCAGACGAGATTATAGTTACACATGGAGTACCGCAAGGTACTATGCTGGGTCCTTTGTTGTTAGGTGTTTTCATAGAAGATTTCTAAGGATATAGTGTGAAGTCAAAATTTCTACTATTTGCAGATGACTGCGTCATATGTAAACAGATAGATGAGGTGAGTGACGAAAATATTATTAAATACGATATTCGTGATCTTGTTAAATCGATGATATGTATGCATGATCATGTATGATCATCATGTATGTGATGAGTATAAGTTCAAAGTTTTGAGTTTTGAGTGCGAGATCATTTTGCGCCGAAAGCGATGTAGTTTCTCTCAAAAGAAGATTCAGTTATATAGATTCACACACATATATATATATATATATATATATATATATATATATATATATATATATATATATATATATATATGTATATATACACACACACACACATATATATATATATATATATACATATATATATATATATATATATATATATATATATATATATATATATATATATATATATATATATATATATATATGGAGAGAGATGGAAGATGTCTTCTGGTAATGCTATTCTTGTTTCTAACAGTAACGATATGTAATAAACAGTGCATCCGACTGCATATATTACATGATTGAGATAGCGGAGTACTGAAATGAAATGCATGTTATTGTCCACAACACTTATTCGGTCAATCAGTTCCTATACTCAATAAAACAGTGTTTATCTTCACACTTGGATAATTGTGTATTTCTTCTATTGTTAACAAGTACAACTATATGCTAAACACGTCCATCTTACTTATCATCGCACAACTTCCTGCTTTTAATCCCTCGACTATTCAGCATCAATTGATGAATAAAGTAAGATATTTTATTACTTGGACAAGTACAATGGTAAATATCAACACATTCATATAAGTTTATAGCCTTTTGTACACTTCTTTTCATGTGAAATAATATTGAATTAGTTTTATTGTGTTAGGAGCGAGTAGGAATGGATTTGGTGAAACATCAGTTTTATTATATAGATTACATTTAGAGAATGCAGTAAAGCCGAGAACGAGAAAAGAATTGGACGTATTAGTTGAAAAATGGCATATGAGAGTAATACTAGAGGTTGACATCAGTGGAGAGTTTTCTGTAGAAGTAGATGAAGAATAAATGGTGGGAAGATAGACTAGAGGGAAAAATGTAAATAAGAATAGTCGCAGTAATTCAAGAGGAACATAGTTCTGAAGAGGAAGAAGAAACAGGAAGACCTGAAATTGCAAGCACCGAGTTCGAACTGCCCATATCTCGATTTTGTGAATAGCATCAATTGGTACAATAATATTTGTTATTAATATAGGTATCAACAATAATATAAAATCAGTTCCATGAACGATCATAAATGAATGAGTATCACGTTGGATTATAGTTATCGCACCGATTAAGCTTATGGATTTAATTGTTTACAATTATCATACATTATATCGAATGAAATTATTATTAGCACGTATTAGTAATTTCGAAATTCTGAAAGCCGGAAATAGTTTCACCTGGTCTTTTTAAAACACATTCATCTTGTTTAATTAAATTTTGTACATCATATGTTTTTTGTTTGTGCATGTTGAGTATTTGAATATTTTTTTCTGAATGATGAAATCACGTGATAAAATCCTGATTAAAAACTGTAAAATGATATACATTTCATTTTAATTGTGTATTATATATATATATATATATATATATATATATATATATATATATATATATATATATATATATATATATATATATTAATACATATATATATATATATATATATATATATATATATATATATATATATATTAATACATATACATATATATGAAGAAGAAAATGAAAAAAGAACATTCTGAAGAAGACATGATGAAGATTTTTTGAATTTACATATTATTCAACTATTAAAATGTATTCTATCTCCATACAGGATGAAACTATCCGACAAGCTGATGATGATATAATTCTATATCAATAAATATTTCATATATATATATATATATATATATATATATATATATATATATATATATATATATATATATATATATATATATATGTATTATAATTTATTGCATATATGTTTTTCATGCATGGTATGAATGATGATACTCTCTGTATAATTGGCGGTAACTCTTTTAGACTGCATGTAGATCTTCTTTTATATTTTGTTGTATTTCTTGCATTCTCTATTTTATTTCTGAATACTATGTATTGGTCTGAATTAATTTCAAAGATGAACAAGAGATGAGAAGACAAGATGACAAGAATTGCCATGTCGAATTTCGCCAGTAATAAAATTAATACAATAATATTAGTTCTATATTATTTTACACATAATATGTTAACAAGGGGTCTAAAAGTGGATTCAACTGCCCTGCAAACTTATATATTATCAAGACCCGGTATTATCAAATCCAGTTAGCCTTTTATCTAAGAGTTGATGAAAACAAATAGAATGGGTAACCATGGTGATGACCATTTTTAACTGCCAGTTAGAAATACTCCCAAGTTTGTAATTTTGGCATCATGTTATCTGTTTTGGTCATTGTTATAATCAAGTCAAGTCAGAGACGGTATTTTACTTTTTTTAAAGTACACATCCGCTCATTTTACTCGTATATATACTTACAATACTTGAATGGCAACTTTTATTTATTTTTATCAAAGCCAAATTTGGCATGGTAATTAACCAACAGCAACGTTCATCTTGAGTATATTATATACGCTACACTCTATAGCATCTGCGGATGTACTTTGACTGCCTAACTCTAATTTATTATAATTTGAATTTGTCTGCATTTTTTATTGGTTCGTTCCAGTCACTAAGTCAACTTGGTTGGTATACTCTGTGAAAAGTGCAATGCATAAGTGAACACATACATCAGGTGTCCTCCTCTCTCTCCCCCGCCCCCCTCCTCTATGACACACATGACTAGACTCGATCTAGCTGCTGATTGTGCCTCATATTCATCAAGTGTGAACTCTCTTATAAGTAGAGTTTGGAAGAGATCGGCGTGCACAAAACAATATACTTACAGAGCGAAACGCTATTCGCACCAACTATAGAAGAAATGACAGCTTTTTGTAACGGATCTTTAAATTGAACGTGAGCTCGAATAAGAAATCGATAGGATATTTATTTAGGATTTTGGTGAAGATCGCCGACGTTTACCGGTGTTATATTTCACACGATTTCATTAACAGTTATAATTTTAGTTTATTGTCGGTTGTAATAGATTAGAACAAGAAAACATCTTGCTGCAACTCACACAAGAGACAGAGAGAGAGAGAGAGAGAGAGAGAGAGAGAGAGAGAGAGAGAGAGAGAGAGAGAGAGAGAGAGAGAGAGAGAGAGAGAGAGAGAGAGAGAGAGAGAGAGAGAGAGAGAGAGAGAGAGAGAGAGAGAGAGAGAGAGAGAGAGAGAGAGATGTGTTTAATATATGTTTTTTGAGCTATTCGAATGATAACTTTCATCACATCAGTAAACTAAACAATTAAAGAATCAAACAAACAAACGCATTAGAATGACACTATAGTAGCCCCCTACTGTTATTGTTATTATTGTTGTTGTTGTTGTTGTTGTTGTTGTTGTTGTTGTTGTTGTTGCTGTTGTGCCATTGTTCCTACACGAGAGAGAATGAGATAGTGACGGTTGAAAGAAGAAGAGTCGTAAAAGTATATGTTTAATTCATATGAGAAGTAAGGGTGAAAAACACAAAGCTGTGAACATAGGTTGAAACACACGTCAAAAGAATCTGAATCATCGGAACATCAAACCGTCGACAAAGTTATTATTACCGACCTAGAGTTCCTATAGGTCCAACTCTATAATCGAGGTATACAATTCAGCAATCATTCATTATTGAAACAGGGAAGGTTCTTTGCAGTGATTAGGAAATGGCCAAGTCCATTAGTTATTATTATGGCCAATAACAATGTGGTCTTAAAGGAACTAGGCAAACGCGTTATGTGTTTCCGCGTTGATGGATGAGCTGGAACATATCAACTTATCTTTGGATTGGTTATTATATATATATATATACACCTTGAGATCCAAACCATTACATCACTGCCATCTTATTTTACATTATAATTTATATGATAATAAAGAAGGCTTTGTTTTAATCGTTTACGATCAAGTGGTGACACTTGTTGCTTTGATTTAATAGGTATCTTAATAGCTTTGAATAATCAACACAAATAACATTATATATTTTTTTACATCGAAACGGCTGATCCGATTCAAGTGAGAGTTTGGAATAATGTGTATCATTATCAGATTCAAATTCCCTGAGAATTTGAATCCTCTCAGATGAAATATTTTTCACGAATGTTTTCCTCTGGGTTATTCTAATGGGATTTTTGAAAACTTTGGAATGAGTTTTCTCAGAAGTGGTTCAAACGATCACGCCTCAAAACTATACAGCATCAAGTCAGATAGGGGTTCATGTGTGTGCCAAGTTTCAACTGATTTTGAATTTTCGTCTGACCTGTGGAGCGCGAACAAAAAAACAAAAAAAAAAAAAAAAAAAAAAAAAAAAAAAAAAAAAAAACAGACACTTTTTTTTCGGTATAGTGTAATTGAGTCTTCGCTTCGCTCATCCAATAAGGCAAGTGAGACATAAAAATGTTTTCGGATAGATAGTCTCTCGGATAAGAATCACTTTAGAATTCGGCTATTCAATGTAGAAAAACAGAATCAGAGAGATTCTGTATCTATTTTGTATTACTTCGTTTCACTGTTCATCACCCTTAATAATTCCTTTTTATAGGAAAACGCTATAGAAGGCTATGTTTGTAAAAACGTATACAATGTTGATTGGAGTTGAAAAGTGGGTTGTATCATAGAATAAAGTATTCTATTGTTGTATCAAATAAGTAGGGTTTTTCATGTGAAGTAATTCCAAACGTAACTTCTACCAAGTTTATTGTGTTGCAGTGGTGATTGTTTGTAGTTTTTATAGTTGTCAATTATTGTTACGTTCTTTGTTGATGAATAGTTTAAATTTGTTCTTTTGACAGGTAGATTTCCTCGATTCACTGTTATCAGGTGTACCGAATGTTTTTATCTCGTGAAATATATATGTCAAAACAATTACTTTGCTCACCATTTTTCTGCTATTCGAAAAGAGTTCTCACTTTTCGATTCGATCGTTATACGTCGTACGTATGTTCATATCTCGAGATGAACGTTTATCTTGTTCGAGGGTTTGGATACATTTCTGATAAAGATAAAAGCCAAATTCTTTAGTGGAAAAGAGAATTATAGAGTGAAGTGATATACGTACACGAATAGACAAAAAGGTAGATTTTTTTAGAAACAGCAAAAGGTTCAGAAGATCGAGTAATGAAGAGACTGTACAAGTTGAGCAAATTAAATGAACAGATAATGAACAGTCGACCAAACGTTGACTAATGATTAACAATATTATAAAAAAGTTTAATATTAACTTATATCAGTCTAATTTGATCAAACGTTCTTACCACAGAGTGATTACCAAACTGCTTCTGCATTATATCATAATTATAATAATTGTCAGCAAACACACTCTATACACATTGTTGTTAGTTGAGCGGGGTGGAATTTAAATATAATTCCGAAAATATTGAGTAAAAATTATTGTCTTGATGTAATGTTTTTCGGAATTTCTTCCTCACTTTTTCAAGGATGTAGCTTATGAATATTTTATCTGAAAAACACAATTCTACACTGAAGTACACTGACCACACACTTCTGTAGTTGTATATTTGGGGAAAGTTTGACGTTCAATTTTTTTCAGAATTTTTTTTTTTTCATGATGCAAATGCCACTTTTACATAACACCTGTTTTGTATCTAGTGAATGTCAAATAATACGATTACCGTTCTCATCAATAAAGCGTATAACTTCAAACAATGTAGGTAAAATAATTACTGCTTTTCGTATTCTTTTCTGATATTGGTTTGTTATTGGTTAACTCTCTCTTCAACAGTTCGCTGGTCTCTCTCTCTCTTTCGCGCTCTCTCTCTCTTTCTCTATCGTGAGTCAGATTTTTTAATAATAAAGACTCTTCAATATTTTTTGATATTTTAAAATACTGTCTCCATCGTATATGTCATACAATTTTTGACTATTTTATATCAGCAAATTAAAAAAAAAGTCTAATAAACAAATCATGCAATGAAATGAAGTTGGCTATACTGTTTCGTGAACAAAGATCTCGAACATCTCAACACGATTATTCTAGTAACCAATCAGGAAACATTGCTCTTAATCACGTCAACCAACCACAAGCCAGTATTCCACTCCTCACGTTCTCATTTACACGATCATGATCGATAATTATGATTTAGCTCTATTTTCTAGATCTTGTCCGTATTTTAATAGCTGTAAGCAATGATTAACAAATTATCGCAACATGTATATCTGAGGATGATATATGGGTAATGTTTTTACCTCGTAAGTTAATAATCTGCATGCTTCATAAGTTTCAACTGGGAAGAAAATTTTAGTATTTGATTCACATTATTTATGTGATATCGAGCATTTTAGATTTGCCAACAATAAACATCTTCGACACAGCTATTGTTTCCATAGCAACACAGCGTTGGGGGACATTGTTGATAAAAGTATAATGTCAAACTGATTGATAAATACTTATCAAATATCTCATATCTTCCTTTATCAAGAAGATTGTTCAAGCGAGTGATATTCGTAAACGTATCTTCGTATTAACCCAACTTCCAAAGCTCTGATTAATTATCTAATTCTTATAAGATTGCTAGTAATATAAAACAAAGATGGCTGCGAGTTTGATATTAAGGAGGGGAAAAGTATGAAGAAGTTTATGCTTAAAAGCTGGGACTTACTAGATCTTAAGAACATGAGAAATGAAATAAATAAAGAAGATAAAGTATCGGTTGTGAAGGGATATACATGAGGATAAAGCTGGGGGGGGGGGGGGGGTGGAGGGGGGCGTATCTCAGGGGATGTATGGGTTGGAGAGGGGGATAGGGAGAGACGAATTAAAGCAATGCATCTTTGTCTTGAGGTTTACTTCACAATATTCATCAAGTTGTGATTAACAAGAGTCTTCGTTAATAATATTTCTAAGATGCTATTGTATATTATTAATCGAGCAAACACACACACACACACACACACACACACACACACACACACACACATGACGTGAGACGATCGCTCGTGCGTGATATGTATACTAAAAAACACAACTGAACTTAATTCCATTTTTATCAAAAAACAATAGATTCGTGTTCAGACATTCCTAGGCGTGAAATAGTTCTTACAGCAAAATCTACTCGTAATAATTATGTAAAATCAACAGTGTCTGTTTAACTAACGAAACCATGACACTTCAAACTTGGTTAATTATTGTTACATTCACAATACATCATTACGAAATTTCATCGGATCTTCAAATTGTTATATAATAAGAGAACTGTATGAAAATAAGTTTTCGTAAATATAAACTCTCAGTTTTGTGTTTTGTGTAGTTTTTCGTTTTCATGTACCGATATATGTATAATTAGATAGAGTGAATAATATAAAACTCGACTTATCGAAAACTCGAAGAAAATCTCTCTATATTCTTTTTGAATGATTACTATCGAAACTTGCCACAAAATCGTTGTTTCTCGATCAAATTTGTATTTTTTTTTTTGATAGAAATGATACAAATTATTGAATAATTTTATTAATGAGGATCCGGCACCTCTTGGGCCATATAACAGAGGTCTAAACAACATGTAATTCATAACAGAGGTCTAAAAAAACATGTGAGTCAAAAAAGAGGTCTAAACAACATGTAAGTTATAACAGAGGTCAATAATCAATAATAATATACCTGAATCAATAAACAATGAATCTTGAGGTCATAATCTGAGGGATAGTGAACAATTCAAATAGTTGCATCAGAGAGAAAACCTCCAATCTTCTTGGAATCTAATCTTGATCTTCTCTTCCTCAATATATAAAATGTCTTGAAATTTTGTCAAGGCAGAGATTTCTAATTCTTACATATAACTGAATAATTAATATGAACCACTATGATGGGAACAGCTTCATTTTCAGAGTGATTTTATACATTTATGAATGATTATCGATCAGATTTAGAATTGATAAATACGTATTCAGATGCAGATAATAATTTTCCAAAATAAGAAATAATTCATTTTTTTGGAAACTCATATGGTTAGATTATCGGTGTCGCGCTGCGGTCGGTTAAGTAGTCGACCCCTACTATCTTGGATTATCTGATGGACGCACGTGGCCCGTGGCTAGAGTCCCTGACCACGTGGCACGTTGAGATCCTCACTGCGATTGTCACTGAGAGAGAGAGACCATTCAGTCATGACTTTGATTGGTTGATTAATTAAGTTCATCAAGTTCAACCAGTACATCGATGATTGGCATTATTTTATTTATAACACTACGCTAGTGTTGAGGTGCATGGATGGGTTGATTGGCATTTTATTGTACCCAATGATTTTGTCAGCTGTTTTTTTGCCCTCTCTGGCGAACCATAATCAAGTGGATAAAGATGCACTTAATTTTTCTTAAAAATCACACCTTGATTCTCTTGAACACACTTTGAGATTTTTTTTCATTGCGTTAAGAATATTTCAACTGAAACGGTCATCTGAAAGAGTTTTAAAATTGGAAAGTGCAACAAATATTTAGATGTTCGTTGATCATAAAGTGTTGTGGATTTTATGCTCATTAACCACGGTAGCCATCAGAAAAAAATCAATATTCAACTTTCAGTATCAACTAAAACTAAGATAAGTTTTAAATTTATATACAAGAATGCGTATTTGAGGCTCATAACATGTCTTCTAAGATCTAAGTTCTAAGTTCTTCTAAGTTCCCTTCTTTCTAAGATCGGTTCTCATTACTTACCAGTCTCAGATTTCTCCCTTCAGTCTCTTACACCTACACCTTACGATAGCCTTGGATAGTACACCTTCCACCTTCCATACACCTTGGATAGTATACAAACTAACCAAAAACACTTCTAGTATAAAAAACACTTCTAACTGAACGAATTTATAGTGTTTTCCTGTTTGTCCATCCCTGGCTTGTTGCAAGTGTTAACGAGTTAACTCGTTGTTAAGAGATATTTAAATGTCGATAGAATGAAACAGCAGAAAGCCTTAATACTTGCTTATCAACTTGTTAAATCTAAACCTGTTGTTACAATTATACAGGTATTGTAGGACAGCATGACTTCAGGAGAGATAAAGGTGTTAATATAATTGATTAGCTTGTTCTATTGAGACTAAAATTCAATTATAAAATAATAGATTGGTGATTTGCCGATTTATTGAAGTCACTAATTTCACCGCAATAAATATTAATTTGATGATTATGAAAACTTCTCTGACCGTTTACAATTGAAACAATTTTACTATTTGTTAGATAAGTTACACTGTATAGTTAATATTTCCTTTGGGGTGGTAAGGGTGACCTGTGGTGACCTTGTGGTCGATCGATCCCAACTTGCCATATTCAGCCTTATAATTGGGAAACAATGACTCTGTAACAAGTTGTCGATCTTAATGATAATGTTTTTTTTCAAATAATAACATCGAAACTTGATACAAAATCATTGTTCCCCAATCAAGGCTATGGATGAAAGGTAGGATCGTTTGAATTATTTAAAACCAATGAACTTCAACACCAGGACTGCGCTGTCGGTGACCATAATTTTCCGCCGCAGATAAAGTCTTTCAGTTTCCGAAAGTCCGTAACACATTGTAAGTAAAAACCGTTTCTGTGATATATATCCGGACATTACCAGCATTGGTATTTAGAGTAAACAAAACACACGAATGTTGATATCTTCCACTTTGAAAAATATATCTCGGGCAATGATCACTTCTTTCCATTAACAGCTGATGATAACAGTAACAAAATTAAAAAAACGATAGACCAATAGTTATTGACTCATTGGTGTAGCATAACCGCGTTGTACTATACACTCAATTGGCGAGACAAAAAAAAACACATCAATTTTCAAAATGTAATATACTTCAAAATCGCGGACATTTGCTGATTTTGTTTTTATTTGTTAAAAAATAATTAACTGGAATATATTTGTGAATATAAATCTATTCCAAACTTGTTTATGTTTTATCAGAATCGGTCAGCGATCGGTTGGCAATATACACGCCTGCTATAGGCAGTAAAATACTTAGTACAGATTTAAAAGCATGTGTAATAATTATTGAGCATGGCGGTCACATAAAGGATAATAATATAATTAACATAAAAACTTTACAGTTCCACATGGATATTATTTATTGCATTTCATATTTTTTCCCTGACCTTCTGTCTTCTATAATTATTATTTTATACTTATTATTTGCGTCCGACTCTTGAAAGGTTGGCCAACCTTGTGCTTGTGTGCAGGTTTAAGTTGGTACCCCTTTGTACCGCTTGATTACAATCTCTCTCTCTCTCTCTCTCTCTCTCTCTCTCTCTCTCTCTCTCTCTTTCTTTCTCACTTTCTCTCTTTCTCTCTTTTCCTTTAAACTTGGCGGAATGAACGACGAGACATTGTCGTTAAACTACAAGGACGATAATCAATAAAATAATATTGTGCTGAAACGATTGCAATTTTGCTTATTTCCAACATAAAAAATGTACACACAACATAACATATGATGTACATCGCAAACATATTACAGGCAGCAATCACGTGATTGTTAAAATAGGATGAGTTTATTTGTAATATCGAACTAAAAGTATTTAAAAATTAGGAATATATTTCGACAACATAAATTCAAGGTTCTTCGAATTCTTGTTAACTGCTCACAAAATATAATTACATTACTCTATTAGATCGAATACCAATTATTTATATATGCTATTTACTCTTATCGAACTCATTAAACTAATTACCTTATACCCAATAGTAGGTTTCTCCTAAATTCTATCGGAAGCCTAAAATAACCCCTCTTTTCCACTTTTTATATTTATTCCCTCTTTCCGTATACCTATTTTTTCTATTCCCTGTTCCACTATTCCCTCTGTACCCTCATACATATCCACTTCATTTACATATCATACTCATTTCATATCAACTTCTTCCTTATTTCCTTCTTTGATCTATATTGTTTCGTACAACATAACAAACTTTGAATTTTGATTATAGTATTCTGATTACAATAATATATATTATGATAACAATAAAGATAGTCCAGATAACAATGATACCTGCGATATAAAAGTCGGCTAGCTGGATGCAGCTGGCTCTCCCAGCTGTGCCCACAGTTCGTACTGCTAATAAAGCTTTAAGCCGCTAATGTGCCATCATGTTTATTATTATTGAAGGTGTAATTTATCTCTACGTGTTGTTCAGGTATGTCATATGTGACACGGTATCGTGCAATATAATACACAACAAAAACTAGTCTAATTATCCAAATAAGTCAACTTTTTTTAGATACTAGATTTTATTTATATATAATATATAATAATAAAAGGAGATGTTTTTAATTGAAGTGGCGTAAGTGGTCAATTAAAAGGTAATAATATAATAAAGTGGTGAGACATGAATCAAGTTATGACGTCATTGGCCACGACTTGATAACTGGATCGATTTTAATTACAGTGATATGTCAACACAAGGACCGTATGATGAGAGTGAGATTTTTTTACCAACACTTAAATCTTGTCATAATTATAAGTCATTGTTTCTCGATTATGGCTAGAAAGGATGACAAGGTAGAACGTATATATACGGACGAGGCACCACAAAGACAATCTCACCAGCCCAAACAGAATAATCAATTAAAATGTAACACTTTCAACAACTTTAAATAGTGAAATAGTTTTGTATACACTTCTCAGACTTATTTATTTATTATTTATTTATTTATCTTCATTTTCGTCCAAGTGGATTACAATATAAAATGGAACATTTTTTCAGGGAATCATAAGGATAGTCAAGGATAAAGTATAAAACTGACCAGTTATACCTCGATACATCGAGGTACATCGTGTATCCACGAAAGAAGGTCGTTTACCAAAATAACAAACATATATAAACGTTATTTCTGTTGCTAAGGTATTTCCAGGAGATTTTAATTTTTCAGGATGAGGTTTATGGCAGGAAAGGCAATTGTATCTTTGAATAATGTTAAGGTCTAACCTCCATTACCTCATGGTCATGAAAAAATCATGAGTTTTTGTCAGTCGATTCGTTTTGATGTGCTCGATAATAATATCAAAACAGATGATGGGCTAAATTTTGAGGTATATCAATTCAAATACTGGATGTTTCCCTATCATTCAACACGCAACCTTCAAATTTCATGAGTTTTCATTATGTATCAGATCATTAAAATACACTTAAAGTAAGAACATTCAATAAAAAAAGTTGTTTTATTGTATAGATGAAGATATTATGAATAGAATTAGGCAAAACTAAATATAGAAACCGTTCTCAATTATGAATCACACTCATTTCGAGAGGAGTTGATTTTTCACCAAAATGAAGTCAAAATAGCAACTTAATATTTCATTCAAGCGCTGTAACTTCGGCTCAAGAAATATGACAGTGTTTCTGATGCAATTTCAATTCAAGAATACACATGTTGAATAAAGCTTGACTCAAATTTCCCCAATGTAGAATTAATTTCAAAATTACTTTTTGACTCTGCTGACCAAACGGGTGCTAGACTTGTAGCAGTCAGATCTTGGTATTACCGAAGTTTATACAATCATTTGTTAGAGCACGACCTTCTTTCGTTGAGACAAGTATACCAACATTATAACGAGTCAAATTTGTGATCTCTCATCGTTACTTACAACATAACACATTACCACACAGTTATTGAACGAATGAGGGTGATTTTATAGTTTGTTAATGTTGTTGGTAATCACGTTTATAGCAGTTTTTAATAGTGGTTTATGGAATAACAGAAAAGTAAAAAAACTAATACATTTTACAATGTGCATAAGATTAAATAATATAATGATATACTTATGAATTCTTTGTCTGAATGAGAAAGAGACGAACGGGAAGCTTACAACACAGTTTCACACATTCGGAAATTGAAGAAATAATTACTTCCGTTGATTTTGTTTGAATCACTAGTCTTACTTCTATTTTTATATCTTTTTTCAAAGCGTAAGTGTCTTCTTTATTCGTAGAAGAATAGAAATTATCAAAAGTACAGTCTTTACTCACACATTTTTACATAATAATTGTGCCTCGATTTCCTTTATTTCCGGCTCGACCGACCGAACGATTCTCTAAAGCTTCTATCGTACAGATGAATAAATTAATGGTTTAGTTAACTTTACTATTAAAATCATGGGAGATAAAATTTGTATGCTCGTAGCGTGCGTGCGTACCTGTGTTCGTACATGCGTGCGTACGTTCGCTTTATGAAATGCCTGGTAGGGTGGGGGCTTCGGGTACTCTGAACGGGCGGTAGTGTTGGATAGGGAAATCGAGGAGGTGGGGAAATCGAGGAGGTGGGGAAATCGCCGAGCGGGGTCCACGGTTCAGCCGCGCGAGGGTTTCGGCTCGGGTTACTCTGTGATGCACAATTTTGCCTAGGGGGGAGGAGGGGGAGGCGGATGAAGGCGCACCATTTAGTTTATACTCATGGTACGTCGTATACGACGGGTGCAACCTGCCAGTATAATATAACTAGATATCATATAATATTATATATATCATATATATTATTATATATTATATCATATTATATCACGCTCCTCGCTATGAAAGGATCAGTATATAAAAGTATAAAAATATCCATTTTAGAAGTCATTTGTATTGAAATAAACAGTTAGAGTAGATACATTTTTTTTTCTATATCATCAGTAATTTTGTTAGTGTTTAAATTGATTCACATTTGGTTATTATCATGTTTTCTCATAATTTCATTCTTTACATTTTATCCTAATCATTATCCATTCTTTAATTTTTTTATCTGTGATTATATATTTTGTATCCTGTTGTTTCCATTATTCTGTGTCGTATCGGGAAGCCAAATATGGGCAGAGATCTGAGGATCATACACACACAAAATTATATCAAATAAGAATAATATGCCCATGAAAAATACTTTGTGAATTCATATTACAGTCTTGAACTTTGAAACATTTACATTTTTTGTCATAATTAGTTGAAATAAATTTAGACCAATACAAAATAACGACGCTATTGAAATATGTTTGGAATTTTAATATTGGATGCATCATTGAACTATATAGGTACAAATAAGAAAGACAACTGACGTTGTTGGTTCAGCTCTAACAATTAAGTAAGAACTAGATATCTGACTTCAATGAATCTGTGAATCTCTCTAACTCTCTTCCTCTCCTTCCCTCTCGCTCTCTCTCACACTCTCTGTATTTATATATATATATTTATATATATATATATATATATATATATATATATATATATATATATATATATATATATATATATATATATATATATATATATATATATATACGCGGGCCCTTCTGAAATGGTATTTTCTCGTTCACCAAAGCTATTGGAAGTTTAAGATCGACAATTATTTTTAATAACCAAACATGAATAATACAAGCATCTTTTCATATAATATAAATTGTAAAAAGTTGTTTGCAGTGTCAGAAAATATATAATCTTCTGCAAAGCTGTTTCAGGCTCATCTGATTAATAGTTGCCATGATTATTATTTCATTTATACACATTAGAGTGAAGTCATCATGCAGGTAAATACTTCGTATATAAAAAGTAGAACATTGCACATTTAATTCAATAAAATTTACCATTTCACGTTACAGAAGCTATAAGCATTCAAGTCATCTGTATAATCCAACAACACCTTATGGCGAGACTGACATATGCGCAAAAACTTACTCGAAAATGCATTCTTATTTTTAGCAATTAATTTCTAATCTATTATCGTACAAGATGTATTACATCATACAGGTGGTCACTCTTACGGATGTGTGTTTTTATATTTCATATATTTAATTATGATAATGTTAGATTGAGATAATAATTTAAATTGATGAGTCACACATGGATCTGACAGGCGTGCAAGATCGCATAGTAAATTGCTCACTTCCTTTACGGGTCCTTTTGTTGCGAGCAAAAGAGAGAGAGAAAGAGAGTGATAGAGAGTGAGACAGAGAGAAAGAGAGAGAGAGAGAGAGAGAGAGAGAGAGAGAGAGAGACATCGTGGAGAGATAATATGTTCAAAACCTACACAAGATTCGAAATTGTCCGGAACAAAGTTGACAAGAACAAGAGAAAAAAAATGGTCGTTGCGTGAAGATCGCAGAAAGCACATCACATGTTTGTGTACACCAAGAAGAATAGTTTTAAGTATTTTATAAGATGTTGTGTTCGTAAATTAAAGTGCACGTGTGAAACAAAAACTCGCTCATACGACCTTCGTCGTATTCCTGTGTAAAAACGGAAAGATATAAGATGCTTTACTTTTCTTATTTTCTATAATTGGATATTTATTACATAACGAATAAATACAATAATATGTTCACAGAAAGTAATCTCGTTTTGATAAATATACGTGAACATATATTTTTAATATATTTTATTAATAGCTTCAGACGATTTCTTGTAATTACTGTTTTAATTGGAAATATGTTGCAATTATTAGATTGATAGTAATTGCCAACACCGCGGCCGGTGATTGAATTCATCATCAAGATGTATCCACAAAATTAAATACTAAAATAATTAATAGAAATAAATAAATAAATATAAGTAATTAGTAATGTGGTATGAGTTATTACAGAATCTCTAGTGATTTCAAGTATTGGTTTCAGCAAGATGCTCACTATAGACTCTTTCGAACAACGCCTTGGACTCCATTAATCAAAAAGTAGTTACTGCATTTGAAGAAAAAGCCTTTGTCATCTCGTTATTAGAGTAAGGATATAGTGTTAGAAACACTGTAGTCCTCAAATCAGGTAGCATTAATCAATGCCTATTTATATACACATATAAACACATATTCCTTGGTGATTATTCACTAAGGAATATGTAAGATTGACATTTTTAGATAATTAATACCTAATAAACCAGTCGAGTCGAATATATTGGATTATTCCCCCTCCCCGCCTCATACCCTCTGCCCGTCTTTACAGAATCTACCAAATTTGACAAATAGTGTGTCTTTTGCGACAGAGTCTTTCCGAACCTGATCGTTTATTGGAACAAAACTACGTTCTACAAGTTGTTATTATACTGTACACTATAATACAAGACACTCGTCTTTGACACTAGGTTAAATATTAATCAAAACATCTGTATTCCTTTTTCCCCTACATGAATATTTGTATTCTTCATAAAACCTGAAATTAGAAATTAACGACAGAGCGTTAAGATCATCTTTGCGATGGCTCATCCTGATCTTGCCATCCTCAACCCTAATTGTTGGAGAACAAAGACTTTCCATCCATTTTTTGATCTTAATAAATAAGAAATGAAAAAAATTTCATGCACCATTCATGTTTTTTTCCATATGCATATTTGAAATGATAGAACAAATGAATTATCGCACCATATTCAAAAGAATGAGCATATTATAACAATCAATTAATCTGAAATCTCCAACGGAATCATTTGTAAGCGAGTGTCCGATGTAGAAGCTCTCTATACCTTGATATCCTGGTCTCCTGTCTTCTCATATCACGACAAGACGTGGTAAATAGACGTAACGTCATTTATCATTCTCTTGAGACGACCAAGGATATACACACACACACACACACACACACACACACAACTACCAGAAAGAGGATCTACAATATTATAATTACCTTGGAAAGCTTCATTTCCCATATTATATACAATGTGTACAACAATGAGTTATACATTAGTAGCAAAGTGTCGTTGTAAATGCCATGGGAAGAATGAATACACTAATAAAGTTGAAGAAAGGCCCGGATGGTAATAATAACAAATGTATATAAAATAGAGAATAATTTTAAAAAATGAGATAAAAGCTTTTGTAAGAAAATATCGAGATGTTATATATATCTAATATTAGTGAAAAGAATGTGTTTTTTTTTCTGTGGGAAATTTCTGTACAAAATGCGTGAGTTCATTTTGTGCGTAAGAAATACATGGATTTTTTTTTTAGTCAAGTCAATTCTATTCAAAATATAATGCATTTATTGTTTTAAAACACATTTATTACAATGATCGATGTACATAATGGAAGACGTAAATAAGAACAAATGTTATTATGAAATATGACTATGAATTGCCTTCACCTCAAATAAATGTATATTGTAACGTAAATAAAGTAGTGCACTCCCATAAATATTGTAACTTATTTATAATTTAAATTGCTTCACACCAAAGAAAGTGTTTTTCATGTATAAAAACCTGGTTCTCCAATGAGTTTATTAGCTATCGATATAATCAGGCAAAGAAAGTTGAAAGATGTGCAGGACTGCAGGAGATGTGTTTGAAAATATGTACTTGAAAGTTACCTATTGAATAACCTATTGCACCTTTGAAACTACCCGATTTTCATAAAACTGGTCAAACGTCCGTAATTGTTGACGTTATACATCATTTAAACAAATTTATTTTCAGATGAAAATACGTTTCACTTCTCTTTTGCTATGTTTTTTCTTCAGAATTCCAAATTTCAATAATCAATTTCTCAAAATCTGTCGGACCGATTGTTACTTTTTTTTTTTTTTTTTAATAACATCGAAACTTGATACAACATCATTGTTCCCCAATTAAGGCTAAGGATGAAAAGTAGGATCGTTTGGACGGGGCACCACAAGGGCGATCTTACCACCCCATTTTAATTATTTAAAACCAATGAACTTCAAAACCAGGGCTGCGCTGTTGGTGACCATAACTTTCCGCCGCAGATAAAAGTCTTGCAGTTTCCGAAAGTCCGGAACACATTATAAGTAAAAACCGTTTCTGTGATATATATCCGGACATTATCAGCATTGGTATTAAGAGTAAACAAAACACACGACTGTTGATATCTTCCACTTTGAACTAAGTCTCTTGGGCAATGATCACTTCTTTTCATTAACAGCAAATGTAAAGTTTGTCATTATACAAAATGGAAAAAAATGAGTGATAGGCCTATAATGTTATAATTCAGCCTATCACTCTACTAATTAAAGGTCGTGGCCAATTAGTACTTCATCCAAGCATTTGCTTCGAGGACTGTGGGAAACCACGAAAAACCAAGTCAGGATGGATACACAAATGTTTGTTGGTCTTCTTTTTCTCTCAACTTCTTCTCTTCTCTTCTTCTTTTCTTGGGATATTTTATTTTCTTGAAATTATTATTAATCGTAAATTAGACAAGTTCAATGTTCAAAAATTATTTCCTTCTTTTTTGAAACCTTGATAGTTGTTATGGCATGCATGCAAGAAACACCAGTGGCAGTGAAAAGACTTGTTGCTCCAGCCCTCTTGACGTTGATGATATCCTGATGGCCGTGCACACAATTTTTCTTACAAGGTTCTTGCATTTTATACCATATTGTATATATAGTTCAATAAGTTGGGAGATTGATTTGGTTATTGCTTGCTCTAGGACCCCACCAACAGCTAGTTCATACGGGGGTACGAATGAGCAGGTGATTATGAAAATATGAAGTGAACGTAAGTGAAGGAACGTTTACAAAAACCCATGCCTCATGCGTGACTCGAACCCACGCCCAACGGTGATTTCACTTTCTGAAGCGGTGCCTCAGCTGACCGAGCTACCGAGAGCGGCAAGTTGGAAGGTGAAAAGAAAAACAGAAGAAAAAGTAAAAGTTACAGGTGCATCAGTTTGTACCTTGCGACATTAGAAGAGCGCTCAGAACCAACTAATAAACCAACAGAGGAAGACAAGATATGGACGGAATGGAAGCCTTTACTTACACTCATCCAATAAAGATGGAAGAATTATATATGATGTACATATTTTGGGTGGTAATTCATCGCACCGTTCTAACAATGCTTTTTACATTGTCATCGAAATGTGCATTATAATAAAACATTCCAAAAAATATTTTAAAAAATAATAAAAAAATTATATATATTTATATATATATATATAAAAAAAAAATTGTTAGATGAGCCATACCAAAGACTTCCATCATGTGCTTACAGAGTTTGATCTGTGTTTGTTTGTCTGATTTTGGTTTGTTTGTTTGTTCGTTTTTAAGCACTGCACAGGTCTCACAGTTTGACCGATCAACAAGAAAGTTTTTTTCTGGGCACGCAAAATTATCCAACTTGGATCAGCATAGTTTTGGATGTCAAATTGGTTGGACCATTTCAGAGAATCATCATTACAAAGTTTCTAAAAACATCTTGAGATTAAGCTGGGCGGGATAGTTCTCTCCAAAAAATTCTGAAAAAGTAACACTGAATGTAATCAAATAGAAGGAACGCATTATTACATGCAATAAATTACATTTATTACATTATTGTATACATTATTATGTATATAAATTGCACCAGTCGTATGTGAATGAAATTATTTGGGCCCGGTATTACCAACGTGGGAGTAGCTCCAACTGGCAGATAAAAGTTGTTATCACCATGGTTACCTGTGTTAATTGTTTTCACCAACTCTCAGATAACTGCTAACTGAACTTATGGTAATACCAGGCCTTAGTGAATGTTTTTTATTCATCAAATAGGCTGAAGCATTACCGAGATTCACGACTTTCTAGGCTCGAAAGTTGCCGAGTCGAGTAAATTTTCAACTTGTGTAAAGTTTTCGATTATACTGCACATGCATATCTCGCTCATTTCACAACGCATAAGCTGCGTTTGCTGAGTTCCAAACAATAGCATACATACATACATAATTCTATCTTCAAAGTATAACCTATAGTGTAATCATTGATATATTTGAGTCTGTTTTTGAAAGCTCATACGTTTGTTGTACACAAATTATTGTATACGTGTATCTTCATAATTTTAAAATTTTACTCTTCTATAGTCTACGAAAAAATGAAAGCGAAAAAACTTGTAATATCAAACACTAAAAAAATACTACCTCGAGAGTGTGATTGAGAAAACGTAACAAGTGACAGTTATTTATTGCATAAACGAGGTGAGAAAATATAGTTTATCCCTTTCAAGTGATTGAGAGGTTATAAACGTGTATAATCATATAAATTCACACCGCTACTCAAGTAGGTCTGCATGTGCATGAAAAACACAGTATCCTTAAACAGTTTCGTTGCAAGTCTGTCAAAAGCCATCGTTTGTCCGTGTCATAATCAAGGAAACTCTAGGAAACTGTCCTGATATATTGTAGGTGTTGTATATAACTTATAGATACGCGAAATATTTTATTTGAAATGTAATAAAAATCTACATTCCTTGACTGAGAAACCACTGAAGTACCAGGTTTCTCTGAAACAAGAAGAACATGTCAGTCGATGTTGTCCTTTTCAACTTTCAGATTTTTTGAGGTTAAAAAAACATTTTTCCGTCATGAAAAAAAAAATCTTCACATCTAATAATATTATATATTCATATAAAAATATCTAATATACAAAATATCTTCGTCGTGTTATTCTGATGGGAGTATTGAGTATCAATTCTTCAGAATATACCCTACAATATACCTGAAAAAACTAACCATCGCTGTCGGTGCGCATTAAAACCCTAATATTCATTTACCAACCATTTGAACAATCTAATTCCAACTAATTTCATGACCTGATACCAATTCCTAATACCTAATTCATATATATCGTATATATCCTATATATATCCTATATATATATAATTCATATATATTCTGATACCTAATTTCATGACCTAAACACAAAAAACGGCAAGATTTTGTCTACTATTTGAAAAGTGATTTATATATCAACATGATGGGATTTCCCTACTATACGTGATGTGACTACCTTTGTGCAGCCCTACACTAAACTTCCTTCCACCTATCGTTAATTCACCGACTTATTACACCTTCTAATCGTCCCTCCCCCACCACCCACCCACATGTAATATGAGCTCTATATGACCCTATATATAAGACACCCCGCTAACTACGCTGATGACCGAGTCACGCCTTGCGGCGCCACCTTCACCAAATCTCTGCCTTCTAGAGACGTGATGATTGGAAGGCCAAATGGAGGGCAATTTAACTCATCATCAAGGTCTAATTGCCAATAGAAATATCACGTGGTCTAGGTGTTTAGTGCCATATGTGCCTTGTTATTGGAATAACATTATAGCAGCATAATTTCAACTTTCATTTCATACAATATGACCAGAGTCGATAAAGAAGTGTGGACCAGAACTGCTCAATCGTCTTCAATACGATTGGTCAGATTATTTAAATTAAAAGTTAGAATGTTTGCTTTCTGAGCTCTTTTTCCACTCTATACCAGCATCATATTTCATAAAATGTATCCATCCCATTCAGAGATTTTATGTTTCCTTATTTAAAATATAGAAAGATACTTATACGCAGAAAATATCGATGGTCATTTGAAAATCCGTGCGTTTTTATTCATAAATTTGGGTTGATAAACTTAATTTTGATACATTTTATTAAAAAAATCGTCAATTATTCGCCAAGATGAGTGAAAATTTGTAGACCTTTATGAAGTATCTTATCTATCAATATCAAACAAAAATTGTTGAACACATTTATTGAAAATTTCGAAAAAAAGTAATACTTGGTGATAAATATTAGATATTTCTTGTATCGAATTCGATTTCAATGGAAGAACGAATTAACTGTACAGCTCATGACCAGAAATGTGGGAATGGAATTAGGTAAAAATACCCCGCATATAAATGCGGCTATCATCGTTAAATCATGGAAATCTCATCAAGTCACATGATGGACATAATATGTTTTAAATTACAACGTTTATGCTTTCTTCAGCTGACGTTTCACAGAAGGTTATAAAAAAATTATAATTCCAAAACGATCAGGAATGTAACAAACTGTCTATTAATAATTCAAAACCACACTTGTGACATTTTTTCCAGTCGTTTATTATTATCCACTTTCAAATCTTATTCAGTCATTAAAACTGTGCACAATTCCAACTTCCAAGTATGAATTTTATAAATTTCAAAGAGAAGTAAAAATTTCCCAGTTTAAAAAATCAACTCTGTACGATCTCCATCTTTCTTGATTGATCCCGTAATAATGCTTTCTTTATTTATCGCGATGGTGTTGTAATTCATGTTTTTGGATGCTTTTTGGATGACTGCTTCTGAACGGTATGAAATATCCCATTTCTAATTCTGTAGAAACTCTTTTTAATACCATTAAAATAGCACGTATTTCAAGTTGAACAGTTATTTAGCTCAAAACCCATAATATACACATTTTTCAGCTTTCTGGAAAAACTTTAATAAATATTGTCCTTGATTTAAAATGTTTTACTGTTTCAATGACTGGTATATACGGTGGTATTCTTAGAGTTAGTAAAACAAATCACATGAGTAACCATGGTGATAACATTCAACTGATGGATAGAGTAATTTCAATGTTGTTAATTACACACTCAAATAATTTAGGCGAATATCTCCGTAAATGCTATTTCAGTATTGTTTCAACCGAGGTTACCCATGCTTTTTATTTCCACAACTCTTAATATAAGGCTAACTGAATCTTGTAGTACCGGGCCCGAATACCATAGTTATCAATATGACCTCGCTGTCGATGCGCCTTAAAACCCTAATATTCATTCATTCAGGAACTACTAACTGGGACTTACTGCTAACTGCTATTTGTATTCACTAAATCCAAAAGAGATCCAGAGTCGCAAATTTCCACAGTTTTTCATCCATTATGATCTTACATGGTTCCTATTTGATACCACATATTTATTCTCCATTTTATATCTTTATACAAGATTCTTATACCCTCCCTACAACTGACACCTTAACATAGTGGTTGGGTTCATGTAGTTCATAAATCAAAGAGATCCTCATACTAGGATCACCCTAGTCAGATACGTCAACAATGAGTACCCAAACCAAGATCAGCTTGCTGTCTGTCGCACATAAGGAGTTTACGCGCAAAACATTCTTCTACATTTTTTCTACATTTAAATTTTTTTTCTTTTTCGTCTCTCTCACTCTCTTTTTTCCTCTTATATCTTTCTCTACCATCCTCATATTGCAGTAGTATTATCCTCCGCCAATCTAATACTCAATCTAATATCAATCAGTAGCAAAATAACATATGGTCCTTGGCGTGCCGTAAAACTCCAATATTTATTCTTTCATTCATTTTCATATATAGATCACAATCTATAAAAAATATTATTTGATATGCTTTTTTTTATGCTTCCATTCGTGGTCCATCTGTTCACTTCTATTCTTATGTAATCTATTGGTATAACGAGCTAGTTAATCACGCGCTAAGTGAGGAGGTAGTTAATTAACCCACGCAGGTATGCAGAACGCCTCCAAGCAACTCGCAAGATTGATTCAACGTAGAGGTTAAGTATATGTTATACCTAATGGAGATGACCTGTGACCTCATATTGCGTGGACCCCCGAAGGTGGCGGCTGTTCTATCGGCCTATTGTCTATCGGAAAGTGTTGTGGTAACCTAATAGGCCGAGACAGTAGGGATAATCTGATTAAATATACTTGATATGTTTTATATTCATTTTATTGTTGTGACATCACGTTGACTGTAGTAAGTAATTATATTATGCAGTATTATGTAAATTGTTTCAGAAATAGCACATTAGTCCGCTGAAAATGTAACTATAAAAACTGGTGAGGCTAGAGATTCCTAGTAATACGGTAGCACGGATTTATCGGGATTAACCGGGACGGAAAAAACGGTGCTACCATGTTTATTCAATTTATAATGGTTTAACGGTGGCCACAACGATCATTAGGATACATTTACGTAACGTGCTACTGTATTCAATCTCATTATTACATTTTCAGGTATCTGTGGAAAAGTTGGGGAAAAAAACCGTCGTTACACCATGCTGTATTCACATTTTGGGAATTTAATATTTTTCATTCGATTCAATAACGCACTCAACCCACCTGCTGAATATTGGAAAATATTCGCAATTGTATACTCTTTTGTAAAATTGATGGATGAATAAATATAAAAACTCTATGAACAAAGTATTTGTAGTATATATATAAAATATATACTTTACTTGACGCTCGATTGTTTATTTTCCAATAATGATTCTGAATAATTTCTAATATGAGAATCAATTTGATATAAATTCATTGTTTGAAAACGTAAAGGTAATAAACGAAATGAACGTAATATAAATATAACCGTAATAAATAATGTAATAAACGTAATTATCTGAAAATTAACTGAACTGAGTGAACTTCTGGAATCCTGGAATACTGGAATCTGTCCATTCAGGAGAGTGACCATCCTGATGAACGACCCGCGGAACGACCATCCAATACCATTGATAACAATAATTAAAATCACATTCATTAAATGTGCAATATCAACTCATGGTCCTGAAAACTGACCAACCGGGAATCTGGCCATCCAGAACCGAATATAATCACGAAACAATAAATAAATGTGATATTTCTGTACTTCTCATCATGTATACTGTCCATCAGGGAAACTACTCATCCGAACAAAATAATGATTTAGATAATTAAATAATTAGAATCTCAGAATTGTCCACTCTGGAAAATACCTATCCAATAAATTTTCCAGCCAAGGAATTGACTGGGCACTTTCCAGGATGGACAGTTCAGAAAAATATGTTATAATTTTATTTTCTATCAACTGTTTGGATGGACAGTTTCCCGTATGGGTAGTGTACAGGATAACAGAGGAGAAATCACATCATTACATATGTATATATATATATATATATATATATATATATATATATATATATATATATATATATATATATATATATATATAAAATATAAATATATATATATAATAATTCATTTTCTTCAACTATCCAATATCGAGATATTTGATATATATAAATATAAATATATATATATATATATATATATATATATATATATATATATATATATATATATATATATATGTATATATATATATATATAAATATATATATATATATATATATATATATATATAAATAAATATATATGTATATATATATATATATATATATATATATATATATATATATATATATATATATAATATATATATATATATATATATATATATATATATATATATATATATATATATATATATATATATATATGGTTTCAAATGGTCAGATTCATTACGAGATTTTCATACAGTTTCCAGCATGAGCTTTTTGAATTCTCAATTCATTTTCAATTTCTCGAAGGTAGTGGATGGTAAATTATCATGATGGTAACTTTCTTGGACGGGCAGTTTGCAAGATAGTCACATGAAGCCTCCTCATACAAACTATAAGCATGCATGAAGATGTATTTCTACAACAATGACGTTTGGATGATTGCTGAAGCGCTGTGAATGTCTGAAATTCGTTTCAGTTCCTTGTTTCTAGAATACAGGTTTCGTCTATTTTGTGATTGTTATCGTCGTTTAAGTTAAACTGTTATTCAATACTCTGTGGCGAACATCAATTGTGCTGAGCGTAGCTTAGTCATGGACGAGATTATATACAAAACACTTTTTTATTGTTCAATTATACACGAGGGCTAATTGTTTCGTTCATTGCAAATATATATTAATAGTCCAGATGAAAAGAAAAGAATGATCGAATTAAAGTGTGATTTCTGAAAAATATTGATAGAAACTTTTCCAGGTAATTTCATTGTTCTCTTTGAGGTCAGGGTTGTGAAAAATCGAGAATTTAACGTTTACATACAATATTTTGGGATAAAATGTATAGCTTTTCAGATGGCTAGAAGAGCATGAATTTGGACACTCCACTTCATGTAATAATACATATTTTAGTGCTTCCTCCAAACAAGGTAATAAACTTGAAAATTCACCCAGCTTCAAGGGA
Source organism: Brachyptera risi (assembly GCA_964007535.1). Classification (NCBI taxonomy): domain Eukaryota; kingdom Metazoa; phylum Arthropoda; class Insecta; order Plecoptera; family Taeniopterygidae; genus Brachyptera; species Brachyptera risi. The sequence goes on from OZ023328.1 coordinate 40,454,742, forward strand.
CTTATGTTTTGGTAGAATTAGTTTGACCAGTTTTGAGAAAAATGATAACGGCGTTTCAAAAAATTCCCCTCACACAAACACATATGTACAATATCGTACAATAAATATAATACTGTTATACGAATAAGGCATATATTCATGAATATTTTTAAAATATTCAAAATCCATCATGTTTTTCTTTCATAATCTCCGTTTGTATTGAGTATACGTCATTCTATATTCCTGTTTATCGCATTCTCATGAAAAAATATTTTTTAATAATAATTGAATGTTTACATTGTCTTTATCAGATTCCACCCTGATGGATGTTTCAGAGGTTCGAGCAATTAACTGATAAAAAGAATAGTCTTGAAAAGTTGATGTTCTAATTATAGACCTCGTATAACGATTAGAGTTTATATAAAACAAGGAAGTAGGAAGTGGTTTTTTGATCGACTTGACTTGGACACTCCTGAAGAGAACTAGAGGCTTATATTGTCCGAGCACGCATCCAAAATCATTTCTATGATATTCGAAGAAATTTACACAAACAAAAACACAGATCAAATAAAAAGATTCCAAATTGAATATAAAAATGCAGAGTAATATTGATTGTGAACGCGGTTAAAAGTGATAGCGTATAATAATATGTGAGTAGTGAGAAGGTGGGGGGGGGGAGGGGGGGGGGATGAGATATCTAGGCGTTGCCTCACGAAATATACGTTTATCTACTTCTCAGAAGTAATATTGTCCGAGAGAATAAAAATTACTTTTTATAATAAATGACAAGTATAAATAAGATCATGTATTATAGAAGATGAATATACAGTGGAGGTTTTGGTCGAATAGCGGTGAGTGCTTCAACAAATAAGATGTTGACATGCATTTTTTTTTGGATGAGAATTATTGTTACCTTAACGATCCCACGAAAAACGTGGTTGTGTGGAGAAAATGTGTAAAAGCTAGAGTTTTGTTTCAAATTGAACTCAATTATTCATTTACAAACACATCAATTCTTGTGCATTCAATAACCCATTTTGCGTCTTTATATACGTGTTGATGAATTATAATTATCGTAATTTTTTAACCTGAATTCTATGACTCATCCTCGTCTTTTTTATATCTTCATGCGTTATGCATCATATAAAATATAAATAAAATATGAATGATATATTTTTTGACAAATGAATAATCAAGCAATTGTACTGTCAAATCTGAAGTAAAAAGATTTGAATACAATGTTTGATTATAAAAAAAGTGCTTGAAAAGCTCTCTCTCTCTCTTTCTCTACATATATCCCCGCATCCAACATTTCAACTTGGTTGTGAAAAACTTCCATTTTTACTTTCTTTTTTTGAAAACCGAAATTCAAATGTGCAGTTCTCGTTTATACCTAAAAATCATGCAAATACGACTTAAATATTGTGAAAAGCAAATATCGCCAATATTGGAAATATTATTACAGTAAAAAAGGAGTCATTCCATCGTAGGAGACCAAACTTTCGGGTAACATCGGGCAAGCTAGGGTAAATTTGAGAAATATATTCAACACGCCACTGCAACCATGTTTTGCACATATGCTAAACAATAAACCTACATGATCAATTCCTGTTTTTAGTTTACATTGTGAAACATGATGGTCTTTAACGTGAGAGCGCGTTAGGGCGTCGACTGCTCAACGGCAATCATTTATCAATCAAGTCTATCAGGAAATGGTTGAAAGAGTTCGTTGCGTTTAATTAATACCTATCATGTATTGCATTGCTGAGAGAGCGCATGCGCGGTTTGAAAAGGAAGAGCCGTGTTTGATGTGAAATAAATGGATCAGAGGGGGAGGGAGATTTGATTGGAGAATAAAAGAATGATAATACCATTCTAAAATAATATTAGACGTGTATTAATTATATTAGTAATACTATCAACCACAGGTTTATATCTTTGGAATCAGAGACAATTGACGACTAGTGATTGACCCACTAACAAACGTCACAAAACAAAACATCCAATCAAATGGGCTGTTTGTTATGTGGGAAAATTGACATTTCCTATCAGAGTATCTGTAAATGCCCACATGAAGTATAGATCAAAATGGCCTGCCGATAAGTCACGCTTATCACTAGTGGTCAATTGGTTTAAGAAAAACACTTATTTTAAATGATACGGATATTTACGCGTATTTCATAAGTTTTTGACTATTTTTGACTTTTTATTATTGACATGTAAACCTTTACACAGTAGGCCTAATTTTCATAAATTGAGGTGGTGTAGTGACAAAGTAGAATTCTTCGTTCTAGACACTACAAGGGCAAACTTACCACCCCAAAGAATTATAGTTACAAATTACTGTAAATATAGTGTGCTGATAAGTTGAATTCAATCATGAGATGCGGGAAAGGAATCTTTTTGATCCCTCTATTGATTCATATATTTTATTCTTCAATTCTAATTTAACGTGGTTTTTAATGTATTCAATAAATTGATAGATTTCAATGAAGTAATTGATTTGTGATATATTGAAAATGAGTTGTAAGTAATTAATATTATTTGAATTTCAAATGTTGTTGAGCCTGTTATGTAAACAATAAAAATGATGTGATGATAATTTTTTCTCAAACTTGATTTATCTTAATTTCAATTTATTATTTTATCATTTAATATTATTCGCCAGAGTTTTATTCTACAATATCTACAATAGGCCACATGGGCAAAGCGACACACTTACAATATACAAACAATACACGCTCTATTCAACACAGTGAATCATGAAATTAACAAAAATAGTATTAGCTTGATTAGAAACTTGATCATTCGAAAAATGAAAAAATTTTCAATTGAATTTGATTAATAAATTACTATTTTAAAGTAGAAACCAGCTCACAAAAATGTCAGCTCCTATTCTATTGAAGATAATTCATTAAATGAGACTAAATAACGCTTCGTTATCATCGCAATTACGAGAAATTGAAGACCAATCATTAGTTATTATAAAGATCAACATTTGAAAAGTCACAGTAGATGCTATGGTGAATCATGATACTAAAATCGATAAAGCAGTTCTAATCTCATACTGGAACTAGGCTACTTTATCGACATTGTCTGTTGTATATTGCTACGACCTATCTTTCTTCTGATTTGAATTGAAAGTTTATTGTTGTTAGTGACTAATAACATTGTTCTTATGATCACAATGAGGGTATTTTTAGCTGCAAATAACCGGTTGAAACCATTTAGTACGTGAGTTTGATAATATCACTTATTCTCAGTGTTTTGTGGGTTTTAAAAAGGTCTGTATTCCCATCAAATTATTGCATGTTTGGGTTCTTAAGAATTCATATTTAAAGGAACTTATAATATTCAATGGATTATCAATATATTTTAAATCCATCTGAGTTTTTAAAGAACGAATGAATAAAAACATTCATGTGAAATAAATTCATTTTCTTTCACTACATGTATTTATATTTTGGTGCTGGCTTTTAGACTCCTTGAATGGTACTCTGTAATTATTTGCAAATGGAATTTTTATTTTTGTCACTTGATGTGTAATTTGTATCCACCAATATCCTATTTTATTCCCAATATTCGACCTTTCTAATTTAATTAAGCGCAATGTTATTTTTTATATGCAAATATAGTGTTTTCTTTCTTCGTTTTTATTATTCTCTGTCTAATCCACAGATAATCCTTGTGTTAGGCTTTGTGGAAAAAGTTAACCTAATGTTTTATGTAAATGAATGATAAATAAACAACCTTTACCACTATTTAATATCAAAAGCTCAGGAATTACATATAAATAAAAGTTTGAATCACACATTTTCGGTGCTCTAATTATTTTTAGTTGATTATAAACCAGTATAGATTCAAATTTGACGGTGGAAATATATGTGAATTGATGTATTGAATCACACCTAATAGATCTGCTGACATGAGAGTAACAATAATTATCATTATACTATATTACATAAACATATTAAGAGAAGTCTTTATCTGCACTCAGGTGATAAATCATCAATACTTGATGAACAAATCGTTAAGTCTTAATCTCAAGGGATGTCAAGAAGAAATAAGTCTAGAAGTCTGGTCACGGAATATCATCTTTTACTGTCAATAAGAACTGAACATGAAACTTCTCGCCATGACATAATACTTTCTTATTGTATTAACTTTTACAGGACTAGTAAAACGCTTGCCCATTATAGTGTCTTGTATATATAAGATATAGCCGAATTGATATTGGGAAGGTTGGCAAATATCTAGATGTATCATGAGGTTTGGGTGACCATGTAGCCTCGGTGACCACAGTGACCATTATAAAACCTATAATAGCCAATTCTCAGTATCAATTAACTAAACTTTTTCATAACTAGGAAAACGCGGGATGCGCGTTGTAAGATGAGCTTGGAAGTACGGAAATCCAGAATAAAAAAATATTTCGTCAGATCAATTCACATATATGGATCTTGGATTACTTCAAACGTTCAAAAACCTTATCTGCAACTTGTTGATATTTATAGTGCTGCAACCTGTCGCAAATACACTTTGCAAAACCAATTGATGCCAACCTTCAATAAAATGGATACTTTTATTGCGTTTTCTTTGTTATTTCCCATTCAAATGTTGTGAAAGTCACTGAAAATATCTGTAATTATGTTTTCCATATTCAGTGAAAATTTTCCAAATTTCAAGTATTTTCCATCCGTGTTATTATTAAATGAGGATTTCTCAAACTTTCCGATTTTTTCCGGAAAAAATTTACGACCAATTTTTCTGAAAAACAATCCCAACCTATTCTAGTGTGACATAAATATGTATGAAAATGACAAGACGATAGGTATTATTTACTGACCTGTATGCAAAGCACAAAATTACAATACACAAAAAAAAACGAAGCCCATTTTTTCGGTTCGTGAAATGGAATCTTCGCTACGCTCATCTAATTAGCTACACTATGATGAATGTCTGTACGTTGATGCTCCCAATAGAAAACGCAAAATCAATATATTCTCTGAAAATACTGGAAACTAGGCAAAAATATAGAATATATGTGTAGGCCTACAGTAGAGCTATTATCTGGACTATATGATATCAATTGAGTTTATGGAGAACACCATATTCTTTAAAAAAGGGAAGAATGGGCATTCGTTCAAATTGAAAATTAATCAAGTTGGACATTTTTTAGTAAATTTTGTTTTTAATAAAATGATGAACTGAATTTTACAAGAAATGTAGGCACAATTATTCTTATGTTGCAATAATATTTGAGGTGAAATAATAAAATGATGAAATGAAATACATCTGTTTGACCGATGGGACCGCCACGAAATTCACACATTCGAAGATATTTTTCCCGGTTGTGAAATTAGATTCTCCTCAGAATATATGTTTTCTCAATAATATAGAAATCTTGACCATGTCAATGTAAGAATAACAAAGTGGGGTCGTCGGAATGGGGAACTACTAAATAGCAGTCTTAACAATCCGATGAAATAATAATAATTTTCATGTATTTCACTTAACAAACAACTTAAGCTGTCAATTTTATACTAATAAATCATAGCAAAAAAAAATTCAAACATTTGTGTCGAGAGATACAACCATTTATCTTATTTTTGAGATGCGCATTACGAAATTCCGTCCATAAATTTTACATTTTACATAAGTAATTCAATCGATTTGTCTCTAAATTATTTGAGTAAAATCACCAAGATCGAAACTAATAAAAGGTCTAAATCAAATTAGTCATGAGCTCATCATAGAATCACGTATCTAATACAGCTATCATGAAATAGTGAGAGTGGTATAGTTAGATTGCCGCAATACATTTAGTATAAAACCTGAGTATTTCCAACTATCATCTTTGTATTGATGACCAAAGATAATTCCCTCCAAGAAAACTAAAACTCAATGAAAACCATGCGTTGATAAGATGAGTCATTAACTGTCAATAATTAATAACTCTATCACGAAGCTTAGGCCTACTTACACGACTGTTTAACTACAACCTATCATTTGTGTTCATTTCCTTCTCTAACATGTCATTAGACCCAATCAACGAGCTAGCATATTCATACGTCGTATATTCATACGTATAGCATCCATCCATCCAATCGGATCAATTATTCATTGAGTTGGATCACGCTCGGCAAATGTTTTCACGTCTCATTGTCTATTCTGAGGAAAACTGTTTAATAATGGAGGAAAAATTATACCGTTAGGCTTGTTTCTTATTGGATGTGAAAATCATATCTAATTGAAGGAGACTCGTTCGATCGTAAAGTATGAATTATCACCGAGTCATTGTCTTGCAGCTATATTTCAGATATCGATATTCGTTTGAATGTTTATACTAACCGTTCAATCACATGAAAAATTAATTTGATGAAATTGTATAGTAGGCTTTACCCCAAAACACAGTTCTGAGTCCGATGGGAATAATTTTTAAAATACAAAATAAGATTAAAATTTTGAATTTCAAAAATATAGATTTTAAGATATATTGTAAAAAATGATATATATTTTTGTTTTTCAACAATTATTCAAGACTTGAATTTTCTGTGTTTTATACTGATGAAAATTTCAACGGAGAGAATAAATTATATTTTCTCAGCGAAACATAGATTGTTCAAGATAGATTATTCAAGATTTGTCACCTTTTTTCTAATCGTGCATTTTTCTAGATGCAAAAACAAGACAGACTGTTCATTTTTTACTTCATCATTTTTTTCCGTATGCCTAATTCTACCTTTTGTGGGTCTACTAATAAATACTCAAATGCCTCTTTCCAACATCATGTATTCATAGTAATTAGAAAACCGGTGTCTCACAGGAGGATTTGAAATCATGATTTTTTCATGATTTTCATTGAGTTTTGGGAAGATGTTGTGGTCATTCAATAATAATAATAATAATAATAATAATTGTTTATTGGCAGTTAAACAAGTGATACAAGTTATGCTTCGTCATTATAGTATAGATAACTCATTACAGTAGGTCAACTTTATTATAATAGTCGTCAATGGAATGAAATTCTTTTCCCATTAAGGATCTTTTCACATGGGATTCAAAAGAGTACGTTTGATATTGGTCAGACATCAGGTGGTAGAAGATTGGAAAATTTGAAAAGATTGAAAAATTCACTTCCTCGTTAATGAAAATGAACATTACGCTGATCCGGGCTATGATTATGTATCAAACACATCACACCAGTAACACAAGCAAATATTTATAAACATGGTCTTGTTATAATACTCGAAAACAAAAATCAAGGTTATGCTTAAGAGGAGAGCCAATAACCGGTGCAGTACTTTCTGGAAACTCGTATTTTATTTCATGTAAATTATTAAATTTCTAATGGGGGTCAGAATATTTTTTTTAGGGGGGTATGGTCTCTCTCTGAAGGGATGACATCCCCCCGGATCTCCCGTCAATTCGAACACCACGATAGTATCCTGAAACTCATGTTACCTCCTTATAATGGGATAGATGCACGATGTAGTGATCCCAACATACTTCATCGTAATATAAAGAAGGAATATTTACTCGCGTCATCAAAGTGAAATATTTCCGTGGTCAGTTTTCGAGTTCAGAGTCCCGATTGCCTGAAGTAAAACTATCACTTTTATATCGAACTATATACAACAACAATGCTCAATGTTATTCACGGCTCAGTAGAATTATTATGTTAGCAGTTGCATTTGTTTTGCACGAAAATAATAGATTTTGTAACTTCAACAATGTCACCACCGGTACCCTAGCCACTCTTATTAGTTAGATGAGCGTAAGAGAAGATTCCATCCCACTCTTATAGGGCTTTGTATATGCGTGTGTGTGTGTTTTTTTTTTTTTTTGTGGACACTGTACAGGTCGCAGGGGTTGACTGATAAACATGCAACTTTCTTTGTACACGCAAAAACTTATCCAACTTAGAACTGTATAGTTTTTGGTATGAATCAGTTTGACCAATTTTGAGAAATGTCATCTCAGAATTTCTAAAAACCCCATAAGATTAGGCTGAGCAAGAAAATTTGAAAAATGAAATCTCTTCAAATGAAATGAAATTTTCTGTGAATGTGTATACATAAATGATACACATTATCAAGATTTTGTATCCAATTCGAACCAGCCGTTTTGAAGAAAATAATTAAATTATCTGTTTTTATTCATCAAATATTATTGTAGAAATTAAAGCAGATTCAGGTTGCCGAGATTCACTGCTTTCTAGATTCAATATTTGCCCAACAATGAAGTCTTCTTTAGATGCATCAAGGTGTGTAGTTTACAAGAGTTGATAAATTAGCAAGGGTAAAACTACTTTAACGACTATTATACCTGATCAGATATCTCGCTCATCTTACAACACTCATGTTGCGTTTTGCTAGCCTACATATAGTTCACAAGGGAATCCGCTAAATCACGACAGGCAATCGGGACCTTTGGCTCTAAACTACCAGCAAGAACCCACAAATACCGTCCATGTTACCAGTATAAGAGTCGGTATACACCTTCATATTATGATAAAATATGTTGGTATCACTACATCGTGATGAATGTAACAATGTGCGATAGTAAACGATATCTTGAACCGGAAGCTGTGTACCTGATGATGCATATTCTTCTTATTACTGTTACGAATGGAGCGTGCAGAGCCTTGTGGATAGCAAATGTTGAGGTTAAGATTGGCCAAGCTTGTTAGTCGACTGCAACCGTATCCATTGAAGCCGTGACTCAATGGTCCAGCCTGCATCAACCGTACGTGATGCTGCGTACAACCCAACCCAGTACTGCAGACTGGAATTGAATTACTGTAGACATATGTTGTATAGCCTGTATAGTAAGTGAGTACTAGGAAAACGTCATATATGCGTTGTTAGACGAGCGGATAGTAATAGTATGTCGACTTTTTTGACAAACTTTTGACTACATTCGCCAATTGGGTGACATTCAAGCTAGAAATGGGTGAAAACTGCTTCGAGTGGTACCAATTTTGCACATTTTATGGTTTTTCTTCGAAATGGCTGATCCGATCAAGCTGAAAGTTCTCAAAAATGTGTATCATAATGTAACTCAACTTCACGTGAAATTTCGTTTTTTTTAATATAAAAATATTCTCTTTTTTCCGACGTGTTATTTATTCTGATGAGTATTTTTGAAATTTCTAGAATTCATAAAAAAAAAAGTTATACGATAATACCACAAAACTATACAGATCTAAGTTAGATGAGGAACCATAACGAAAAAAAGTTTGAAGTTGATAGCTGTAGCCCTTTGACTTGTGGAGAACCGACAAAAAAACATAAACAAAAAAAAACATAAAAACGAACATCAATTTTTTTCAGTATGTCAAATTTAATTCTCGCTAAAGCTCGTCTAATAAGTGAGTAACTAAGTAAGTATTCATTGTCTTCAAAATCAATTTGATGTACAAGACATGGTTGAACATAAAAATATATAAACAACGTTTGAAAATTCAGTATAAAATACAAACATTGTGTAATACTGTAGTCATTACATTGATTTTGCTAAACAAAATAGGATTACAAATGATAACATATAGATACAATACTAAAAATTACGTGAATAATAACTGAAAATAAGTATAAAGTGAAGTCATTCAATCATTGAATCATGAAATACCATAATGTAATTTAAATTCTTGAATACTATAAAATATATTTTGAGTTATGTATTGTATGTATTGTATTTGTATGTATTGTATGTTGTATTTTATAAGTAATCATACCACAGTTAAACCCTTTTAGGGTTTTGTGGATTCATGTTCACTATTTTGTTTCTGATAAAGAGCCTTTGGAAAAAAAAACGCTTTTTAAAATATGACTTTCCGAGTAGTTGTCATATTAACGATTACGTAGGTATGGCATATATGTAATATATGAATAATAATATATGTAATATATGAATAATAATATAATAATATATAATAATATATAATAATATATAATAATATATAATAATATAATAATATATGAATAATAATATATGTAATATATGTAATATATGAATATATGTAACAATCGAAATATTCTGATTGACTTTTATTTATTTGATTGATATTACGCACTACGATAACTACGATCTATTGGCGTCGGTGAATGATATATGAGATGGTGAGATGATGATATAAAGGGTCATTTCATTAGATGTTTTTGAATTTTGGGTTTTGGATTTTTAGAAACCCTCCCAGTATTGACCTGAACGACAGAGGGAAACCACAAAAAATCCCTTGAAATCCTTTGAAATATCCCTGAAATCCCTTGAAATCTGGAACCAGGTGTACACAAAATGTACTAGTTGTTCACCCCTGGGGCCCCTCGCACACCGATGGCGTGGGTCACTTAGCCGCTGAGGAAGGCCTAAAATCATGCAAATTTAATAAAACCGAACATTCAATGAAAATATTTCATAGCTGACAGATTTGTTAACATCAATTCTAAGCTCATTGTTGGTAATGTGTTTGAATTCGCGGATGTATAACACAACAATGCAGTCAGAAATAAACAACCAACTCATTCTGCCAACAATGAGTCGTGACGCGTTTTCTTGTTTCAATAATCTCAAGTATGACTGCTTACTACTCAAAGCTTACCTGTCTAACAAGAAACTTTCTGTTCACAAGTTTCGTTACATTTTACGAACATTCTCACGCATGCGCTCTGCTTGTATCTTAGTCGGAAACATGAGCAAGTTTCCATTTAATACTTTGTGAAGAAGACAACTTGAACATGGCACCTCCACCAATATGTTCATTTAGTAGTCACAATTGTTCACTATCAATCATTATAGCTAGTGACACTTACCAAATCCGAATATGTTAATTACATTTTCAATGGGCTTATTTATTTCTATATTAATATGAAACACTATATACGTAATCAGGTGGAACTGTTCAGTAAAATAATTTAACATAATAATTCAACGAGCCGACATATTTTCGCTCATCAGATGCATTGTCTTTGAAATAATAAAACCGTATCAACGAAACTCTGTTCTTGTATGCAGCAGTATCTATTCTGTACACTAGTCAACTTGGTCAGTGTAGTCGTGATGCATCCCAAGAACTCTGTACTTCATTCCTCCGAGTATTAACTGCTAGAAACTCCCAATCGGTTCGGTTACAACGTACGAGAGACAGACAATCGTAGCCATCACCTCTCATTAGTTCACACAGTTGATTGCCAAACGTATCCTACAAACCGTTGAGGAAGTTGAAGGCGGCGAAAGATCAAAGCAATACATTCGTTTAGCCTATCAATCAATGAAGAGCGGCGTTTTTACAACAAGAAGTAACAAGATATTCTCTACTAATCGCTGCAGGTCAATATATATCGATTGATTCCACCTTTCTCTTGTTTTTTTTATATACGTGTTTCCATTAAATTTCACATTCAGATCGGAAAATCACATTGAAATATATGATATTTCGAGAAGATGAGAAAATGTATTGAATAATTGTATTCATAACAGATCAACTGAAATATGCATGCGAATGCAGTTACTAGTTTTCATACGCCATCCAATTTCCTCCAAAGCAGGTCATAGGTCGGAGTTCACAGGTGATTTCACAGGCTGAGTGATCTCGTTATATAGAGTTGGGAACAAACTGAAATATATTGTTCTGCCAATTGGGCCTCCAATTGGTTGGTAGAAACAGTATATTCAATAATATTTTTTAAAACATTAATATGCGTTAATGAAAGAATTATGGATTTGAAACGTAAAAGAAATACATATAACTTTAACCTGATGAACCTTTAAATAACGTGCTGGGGCTAGCTAGCTGCAAGATGCTAGGACATTGATTGGTTAAGAGTCCACGGGAGTCGATTTAGCGAAATGTCAGTTTTTTGGTGATTACTTTTAAACGGTTTGAGATATCGAAATTCTAATAAGCGACAAACACCAATATTTATAATAACATCAAGATGATAAGTTATAACTATGGAACTCATGTCGTTTAACTGTCAAGCGTATACAGCTAAAAATATGTTTTTTCCAGGTGTATACGCTTGACAGTTATGCGACATGACTTGAATAGTTATAGCTAATTATTTCATCTAATATCATCCAATATCATCTAATATCATCTTGAAGTTATCATAAATATCTGTGTTTGTCGCTTATTAGAATTTTGATATCTCATACCGTTCAAAAGTTATCACAAAAAAAAATGATATTTCGCTAAATCGACTACTATGGACTTAATGTTTACTAGGAGAGATACCTACCATGAAAACATAATATATTAACAAAGACACAGCCTCTTATACTGCCATATTTTGAAGCCCACCTCACGAGTGATGCTGGAATTTTGTGCCAACAAGAATGGATATACAGAGACTGCTGAACAAGTTGCTATAGCTGGTAACTCTTCTGATAAATATTAACAAATCAAAGTTCTAGTCTCTTGGAGCTAGCTAGCACTAGCACTTTACTGGAAAAGAGCTCAGGATTCTAAACCCATTCAGGGACGAATTGACTTCAATTTTAAAGTAAATGAGAGTTTTTAGTCCAGTGTGTGGTGGAGTTAAGATGAAGGAATCAAGTTTCAATATATTTTCAAATTGTACAATTGTTTTATTAATTACATTGAATAACTATTTGACAAAAGCTGGATGGTCGAAGTTGTGGTAGGCCTACTCTGCACACAATTGATAATGTTTTGAGCGAGGTTGCCGAAGGCACCGCTTTAAAAACTGAAGTCAAGTTGGGCGTGAGTTCGAGTTCCGCATAAGGCATGGATTTGAAATATATATGTATATATATATATATATATATATTTTTTTTTTTTTCTTTTTTTCAATAACATCGAAACTTGATACAAAATCATTGTTCCCCAATTAAGGCTATGGATGAAAGATAGGATCGTTTGGACGGGGCACCACAAGGTGTGTATATATATATATATATATATATATATATATATATATATATATATATATATATATATATATATATATATACCTATGATGTACGTAAGTGTATCTCTAGAAAACTTTGTGCAAAAGTATATGCATATATTTGATTCATATTCAAATTGACTTTTTCGAAAAAAACTTTGTATTGAACTGTAAGTGTACAATAGTTGTATAAATAGAGCATACGATACGATTCTGAAAACGTTTCTTCTTGTCATTGGAGTCGGTGGTTTCTATAATCGAGCATATAGATCGTAATATGAAATGAGAGATTATTTGTCCGAAGTTTTCTTTTGAAACGCCCTGCTGTGTTTGCGAGTACCACCCATTAGCTGACCCGTGACGCGGCCTACAGTACATATCAAACAGCTTGACAACACTTCGATACTGCCCACTTTCACATCGAAAATATTCACCAATTTATTACTAGATTGCGGTGATAAGGAGATGATCCGAGAATATGTTAATTTAATCACGAGCGTAGATTTTCAGGCGTTGAAAATAAAAATGTAGACTATAGAAAAAAAAAATACTACGTGAAATATTGAAATATTGTTAAATTGAGTTGAATAACATCTGAATACTAGTCATTTGTAATGACGATAATTTTTTTAATTTCGTATTTTCGTCACGAACTTTGTTTAACAAAGTTTGTAATAAACTTGAAAAAATGTGAATGACTACTTTTTCTAATTGAATTTAATAATATTTAGAAAATACAAATATTCTAATGAACTTGGAATTCGTTGACTATTGGAGTTAAGAGAAAAATATATTCCATATGAATCACAATTTATAAAGTTTCATTTCACTTAAATAATTCACGTCATGAACTATTCCCAAACAATATAAACATTATTATTTTGATTCGTTCAGTTTTTACTTCTAAAAAGGAAAAACTTATATATGATTGAAAATTAATGAGATATTTATTTCGTAATATGTACGCACAGATCTCGTTGATACTTTATAGTTCATATAATTAATTATGACTCACAAAAAAAATACAGAGTTTCAGATTGAGTTCACAAAACAATTGTTAGCATCTAAGTCGTTTTGTTCACCGGTTCAACGGTTGTTATTTAAGAAGGGGGAATGAGAAAACGAAACGAGGGGTCATCTCAAAGGTGGCCTGATCTTGATCAACATAGGGTGAGTTATTTATAGCATCATAGCCTATTGACAATACACACGTTGTCATAGTAACTGATGGACTCGGTGAAACAATTGACAATGCAGTATCAATAACGTGTAAGCCCAGAATCTGTCATCTTCTTCACACACAGCCGCCAGCCGTTATCTAACAGTTATTACATAACTGGGAATACAAAATAGTGGGGAAATCATTGTTATTTCATTTGTATTTCAATCACGACAATACAGATGGCTGAAAAATAGGAGAATGTATCAATATATATATATAACAGCAGACTTACTACGTGAAAATGAAGTTGGCTCCATCATGACTATGTATTCATCTTTTTCAATTTTTTTTTTGTATAATGATGTTTATGTTTTTTGTTGTTTTTTCTCATTGTATTACTCCAATATGTTATTAGATGAGCTTTAGCGAGGATTCAATTTGACTTACTGAAAAGAATTGGTGTTCGTTTTTATGTTTTTTTTTTGTTTGTTTGTTTTTTTATGTTTTTTTGTCGGTTCTCCACAGGTCCAAACGGCTACAGCTATCAACTTAAAAAACTCTTTTTCGTTATGGTTCCTCATCTGACTTAGATTTGTATAGTTTTGTGGCATTATCGGGTGGTAAGTTTTATTTTTATGAATTTTAGAAATTTCAAAAGTACCCTTTAGAAAAACACGACAGAAAAAAAAGAAAATATTGCTATTTTTAAAAAATTTCAAATTTTGTGTGAAGTTGAATCACATTCTAATACACATTTCTGGGAATTCTCAGCTTGATCGGGTCATCATTTTGAAGAAAAAACATAAAATGTGCTAAATTGGTACCACTCGAAGCAGTTTTTACCCATTTATAACTTAAATGTCACCCAATTGGCGAATGTAGGCAAAAGTTTGGCAGAAAAATCGACATACTATTACTATCCGCTCGTCTAACAACGCATGTATGGCGTTTTCCTAGTATATGTAACGCGAGATGCATATTTTTTGACTATTTTCAGTGTCAACTATAGCATAAAAAATCGTAGTGGCTTTCCGGATGGGTGCATTGTTGTGGAGCTGCTTCACACTGTGCAGAGAAGTACCTTCTAAAATATTGTCGATCCATAATAAACATTCACCATATTTCCACAAATAATCACCCTGGTGGGAACTTTTTGCCCTACATCGTTTCGCTTATAATCATTCAATCTAACCCTGTCACTAATGATATAGCCATGGAAATCATTGATACGGTTGAATAATTATATTACTAATTATCAGAATTATTGTTCCGAATAATAAAATCAATATTTAATCTTAAGTTTTCATTTTTTGTTATATATATATATATATATATATAATCGTTTCTATACTCATCATCGTCGCACAGCGACACTTCGCGTTTTCTTAATTAGTCTAGTCAAAATCGTTATAGAACTATAGAACTGCTTTGTCGACTTTTGGTCAGTCAGGATTTCCGTATAAGAGATAGAACCATATCTGAAGAAACAATTCAATGTATACTTCTATCCACGAGAGTTGGAGGTTGTCTACCAATATAAGAAATACTATAACCTCATAGTTACATGAGTAAAGATGTGTTATTTTGAAGTAAAATGATTTTTCAAGGAGGGGATTCACAATTAAAGACACAACTATACATCCTCCTAAAGACTCACATGCTTATTTAGTTTTATTGCATTTTCATTCAATCACCGAAGTTATTTAATTTTAATTTTTTCATATTCGTTTTTAACGATGCACTATACTGATGGCTACGATCTATTGGCGTCGGTGGATGATGAATGAGATGATGGGATGATGAGTTGAAAGGTTATTTTATTATGTGTTTTGGATGGTGGGAAGAAGTCGGTCGTGGGCTGTTGTTAAGTTAAGGAACCATCTCAGTTATCAACCTGAACGGCACAGGGAAACCACGAAAAACCTCTGTCAGAATGGTCGACCATGGCGGGAATCGAATCCCGGTCTCCCGAATGACGGTTCAGTGTGTTACCACTCGGCCACGCGTCTCGGTTCCGAAGTTATTACAATGACATAGTTAGTAACTGAGTCGCGTGGCCGATTGGTAACACACTGAACCGTCATTCGGGAGACCGGGATTCGATTCCCGCCATGGTCGACCATCCTAACAGAGGTTTATCGTGGTTTCCCTCTGTCGTTCAGGTTGATACTGGGATGGTTCATTAACAACAGGCCACGACCGACTACTTTAACTACCATCCAAAACACCTGATAAAATAACCTTTCAACTCATCATCTCATCATCTCATTCATCATCCACTAACGCCAATAGATTGTAACCATCAGTGTATAGTGCGTCGTTAAAACCCAATATAAAAATATACATGTAGTTAGTAGACCACTTTCATCTCTCGTGGATACAAGCATATACTAATAGTACGTGATTTGGTGACGTTTTCCACGTGTCAAACTGCAGTTTTCACACGCAACAGTTGTGCAGACAGCGTGGAAGAGAAAAGCGTGACACAGCGTGATCGGTGCATGTATCGAGCTGCAATCCAACAACTCCGGTGCAACTCTTCCTCGAGTCTTGCTTGTCTACAACCGATTCCCACGCGGAGGTTTCACGTATGAAAGACACCACAGACATCTCAGCCACAGAATATTTGACGGTCTTGGTCCAAAGAGAATTGCATATGTGTATATAAGTTGTGGCTTTTTGCGTTACGCTGAACGGATTAGCCCGTCTAGGTTGGATTTCCCGAATATTTTCTGTTTCGTGGGATTTTATATTTCTTACCCATTCTTAGCTCGTTTTTCTATCGAAAACTTGAAATAAAACGATTGTACCACAATCAAGGTTGATGATGACACAGTGGGATCGTTAGGGTGAGAAACTACAAGTGCAAGCTTTTCACCACAAGGTAATAGTTAATTTTAATTGAATTATTAACAAACAGTGGATATTAAACGAACTGTTGTTCAGAACAATTAAATCGTTAGTTTCGAGGAAAAAGAATCTTCAATACATTTATTGATCCTTATTTTCTCTTACTTTGTTTCTACTTTGTCTCTTTTCCTTCCGATTCTTCCTTTTTTCTTATGAATAATTCATTATGATTTTCAATAACATTTGTATGATTATTGTTCATTCTAAATAGATAATTACTGATACGGGTGGACCAGTGAATAGCACGCTGAACCATCATTCAGGAGACCGGGGTCCGATTCACGCAGTGGTCGACCATCATGACAGAGTTTTTTTTTTCGAGATTTACTTATGCCTTTCAAGTTTATACTAGGATGATTCCTTTTACCAACAGACCACGACCGACTCCTTCCCACTATCCAATAACATCTAATAAAATAACCTTTCATCTCGTCTTTCCTTCATCCCATTCATCATTCACCGTCACCAATAAAATCTTAGTCATCATTACAGTTCGTCGTTGAACCCTATTTAAATACATAAATAAAAATATAATTCGTAAGACAGAAAGATCTAGAACAAACATGTATATGAATGTATTTGTTTTAATTGAATAATCAATGCATTACACATCACGTGATGTGAGTCGTGACGTATGAACTGTCTTCTGCACGGTTGGATAGCTTCACTTGTACATTAGCAACGTCGAATCATCTTAAGATACATGTTTCTGCGTCCGTCCACTTGGCTATAACATTGTGCGTCGCCCCTGCGGCGGTGTGGGGTGGTTGAGGCGGGGAGGGTGGTGGGCGGGGGGTGGGTGGCAAGAGATGCTGTGCTTGCTACTGCTGGACCAATTAATACATTTCGCGAGATGAAGTCCTTCCTTCCCTGGATTCCTACTACCACCTCTGTCTCTGTCTCTCTCTCACTCACTCTCTCTCTCCTACCCCCGGCCCAAGCACATGTCCCTGCTGCTGTGGTGTCAAATCCATGGCGCGCAGCAATGAACATCCCAAGAAATTACACCGTAATTTATACTAACAATTATTTCTGCTCGGATATGACGAAACGATCTAGCGTCTTGATTTGAACTTTTCAACTCTTATAAAATTGCACTCGAACTGTTTTCGAAATCCGGAATTTAACTAGTGTTGTTTTCATTTTTTATTTGCGTTTATCGACGCACTGAAATGAGTATAGTGAATTAAATTGACAACGGTTAATGATGAGCAAGATTAAAGAACTCTTATTGTGTGTGCTCCTCTTAAGTGACGACCTCTATTGTCGAGACAGACAACAATTTCCACCAATTAACATTGATCAATCGCATTCTTGATTGGTTCCCACTTCGATGTACTGGCGAATGTTAGTTACTTGTTACTTGACAGAAGTTCTTTAGTAAAGTATTTGTGGGCCTTATGTGGGATGAACATCCTTGTGGGAAACTATATCGACAAGACTGACTCCTTCTCCTCAGTTCTGATGATAAGAGCAACAAAGATTCCATATACCTGTCATCAACTTTATACAGTTCAACTTTAACGTCACCTACAGTTTTCACTCACTG
This sequence comes from Brachyptera risi, assembly GCA_964007535.1. Classification (NCBI taxonomy): domain Eukaryota; kingdom Metazoa; phylum Arthropoda; class Insecta; order Plecoptera; family Taeniopterygidae; genus Brachyptera; species Brachyptera risi. Next base: position 40,473,256 of record OZ023328.1, read on the forward strand.
ACGGTAACCATTTTAAATTTCCTAGAAGCAATAACTGATTTGATTGGACGATAGTCGTAATGACGTGTGAGTGACTCTTTAATAAAAAAAACTGCACCGTTCCAAAGAAACAGTTTAAATGGCTCATATAAGACTGACAGGTGTAGAAGATACATTGTCTCTTCTTAAACAGTTCTCTCTTCCTATTACTCGAGTCATTCATCGAGATTTATCTCCAATAATTTATTAACTGTATCAGTTTCGCTCTCCCTTCTCCTCAGACCGCTTCATCGTCCGGCCCGCGCGCCAAACCGTTAACAATGAATGGCTCATCGAAGATCAGTTCGACTTTTGTACAAAAGGAACTATGCTGTATACTATATAGACGGCCGAGGTATTACAGATCATTTCAATTTGCCTCAAATTAAACAGTAAATATATCAATGGGCTTCTCACAAGTGACGTCACTCATTGCTGAAGGGGATGGACAACAATGTCCGCTAATTGATCAACCAATCACCATGTGTGATAGTTCGTTAATTCGCTGTATAACTTAGGTGTAATAATATATGATAACGGCGATTGTCAGCGATTTTTTATCAAAAAAACTATATACTAAGGCCCAGTATTACCAAGTCTAGTTAGCCTTTATCTGACAGTTCCAACTTGTTATCACCATGGTTACCTGTGGCATTTGTTTTCACCAACTCTCAGATAAATACTAACTGGACTTGGTAATACTGGGCCTAAGACGCGTATACACCAAGGTTCATATACATACAAACACTTTGAATAATGGGACATTTTAATATAATTGTATTGCTGAAATGAGCGGTTACTTATTTTCTACCCCTTCTGTTTACTACTGGGAATATAGTTACTACAATGAGAATAGTTTCTATAATAGTTACTATAGTAATATAATTACTTCAATCACTGGATAATTTTGTGTTGTTGTTCCTTTTGTCTATCGCCCTCAACAGTAGATAGTTTATCTGAACGTACGTCCAAGTGGGTGGTACTTATTGGATACTTCACTGAGCTAACTGGGCAGATATGATCGTATTGTCCAAGTTAATTATTTGTCTCCCGTCTTATTACGGTGACGTATTATCAAGGTACCCTCCTCCTCCTCCCCCCTCCCTCCCTAAGGTGCTGGTCATGTCGTTCTAATCGATAAACAGTGTGCATGTGAGGAGGTAGGCTTGCTTTGCTTGACTCTCGAGGGGTGGACGAGGAGGGGTGGGAGGGGGCGGCGAGAACTGCTCAAGGAGCCCACTGGCTTGCCTAAGTCAATGGGGTTCGGGGACGTTGGGAGGAAGTGGGTGGGATAGGGATAGAAAGAGAGAGAGAGAGAGAGAGAGAGAGAGGGAAAGTGAGAGAGTTATAGCCAACGTTCTGATACAGTATACTTGGAATACAATGCATAAGGGATCGTTCATTAGTGTAGCTCATTAATTAATTAAATAATTACGGATGTGTTAATTAGCAAATGTTGAGTTGAGGTATATATATTTTTTGATATTAAGGTAAAACTTTTTTGCAGAGTTGCTTTTTTAAATTTCCCATTCAAAATGTTGTAATGCATGGACCCAGTGGTCAAAGTCTAATTAATTAACCTTACTCGAGAACGTTTCCCTTTTATTCACGGTTTACCTTTCAACGTTATTAAGAGGCGTTTTACTGTATATACTCTACAGACAAAATCAACAAAACAATTTATTTGCATTATTATCCATTCGGAAGAAGTTTTAATTGTTCTAACGGGTGAAACAGACGTTATGTGTGACGACACTAATTACAACATTTGGCAATTTTGTAAAATACGTACGTTTTTTTTTGTATCTCTTTCTCTTTCACGTCTTCCGTCATGGATAGAGAAAATGTCAAATTCCCGAAATAACATTTCTTGTATCCTTCAATATAATTGTTTTATATAGGCCTACGATTTATTTTGATTTAGGTCATGAATGAACGTTATATCGATTCAGAAATATAATTTTCCTTGTGATAACTTGGTCTCATTTCTCAATTGGTAGGGAATCACCGATCTTTTTTTTTACCTTCAAAACTAAATGAATTACACTATATATGTGTATATATATATATATATATATATATATATATATATATATATATATATATATATATATATATATATATATATATATATATATATATATATATATATATATATATATATATATATATATATAAATTATGTAAATTAGTTTTAAATAATCAAAATGGGGTGGTAAGATCGCCTTTGTGGTGCCCCGTTCAAACGATCCTATCTTTCATCCATAGCCTTAATTGGGGAACAATGATTTTGTATCAAGTTTCGATGTTATTAAAAAAAAAAAAAAAAAAAAAACAATTCGAACGTTCACCCTCATAGGCCTACATTCATACAGCCCAACATCTGAAATAAGTGGTATGTGGATTTAATAATTTGAATAGACGCTATTTTGTAATCGTCAAAAAGATCTGTTTTTCGCCAAATTATAATTTTGTTATCTCCTATAACTCGAAAGTCACTATAAACATTCTGATTTTATGTGCCATTCTTCTAATTCTGTGACATACCCTGATAAAATGACTCTCAAGTGCTTATAGACGGGCCTACACCAGCTAAAAAATAGCAAATTTTGTCCAATACGAAGTATCAAGAAAAATTGGAGACATTTTTCATGAAAATGAAAATTGAAAGAATCAAACTTGATGAGTTATCTCGTCAAAAGTATAGGACAAATTGTTCAAACAATTATCAATCAAAATAATTGTAGAGAAGGCAATACGAAGGTTATTTATTTTATTGATATTACATTTGTGAAATTATTATTATTCTGAGAGTTAAGTTCAACAAATAAAGAATATTGTTATCACTGTTGATAACAGCATTTGATTGCCAGTTAAAAGTTGAAAAGAACTTCTCTCAAGGTGATAATTCCAGCCTCAATACCATAGCAAAGAAAAACATACCAAATACATAAAATTGAAAGTAAGTTATTCTTTCAACAGAAGTATAGGTGCTATTAATTTACGATAGGATGATCTCAGAGACGAGCAGTTATTGGTGTCAGTCATCTAATAGTGCTACTCTTAAGGAAATGTTTCAAGAAATATAAATATTTTCAGAAACACTTTCAACTACAAAGGTCTAAAATAGGTACGAAGCTGTCTACAGCGTTTTCCTATTTTAAATCCACATCAAGGATGTTCTAAGGACAAGATGAATGACTCATCAACTCATATAAAGATGGACGCTGGATTTACTATATCTATGATGAAAATGAAAGAAAAAGAACATATCAAGTGTTTGGCTATCACGTTCTCTAAAGATGAAACTTGTAGATAAACTTCTTACGCTTTTATATCTACTCGCTGTTTTCTTCAATAGCACCTGTTGATAGCTTCAACTATCGGAGAAAACCAACGAATAACGATCTTATATATAATAGCTTGACAGAGTTGCATCGTTCACTTCAACAAACTCCTGGACTATTTAAAGATTAAAGTGGATAATAAAACATGGACAAATTTATTTTCCGCGTAAATTTCTGAAGAATTTAAGATTTAATATATTTATAGCTATTATTTTATAATCGAATTAATCATGTAGGCCTACAAGTGTTCTACGTTATTGATAATGTTTGAACTTTTGATATTAGGTGCTGATGCCAGTGGGAGTTGACAAGCTACCGCTAGACTAGATAACCGACGTATTCTTGTTCATGTACTTTGGAGAAAATATGACCTTTTCACCTCAGGCTGAATGTTTTCAGGAAAAATTGTTGTTTATTTACTAGAATCAGGAACGTTGTTAAAAAAAACATTGCTATTGTTGGGTCGAATGCAATACACACTTTGTTTTCCTTCAATTTTCACAATATTTCATCTTTATATTTTTATTTGAATTTATTTTAAAATAACGTAACTTTATTTCATTTTTATTTTCATAAGAATTTTTTTTATGAAACATTATTCGTTTATTCATTTCATTTTGTTTTCTTCTGCCACGATTGCATTCCATTGAAATTTGAAAATAAGTTTTTGATATGCCTCAATTCAAGATTTTTTCAACATAAGGATGTATAATTGTGAAGGTGTCGGTGGGAAAAAAGGTGTGACACCTGAGTTACATGCACTCCCACGCCTGCCAATCTGAGGCGGTTCCTTCTTCTTATACAAGAGTGTACAAGATAGAAGAGTGGAAGGCGTTTCCTGGTGCTTGCTCAACGCATCGCATCATGTTTAACGTCGTTGTGGTTGATGTCACGTTATGTTTAACGTAATTGTGATTGACGTTGTATGATTTTCAACGACGAGACTACAAAAGTGGTGGAGGTGCCGTGCCTATATCATCTAGTTTATTCCCGATTACAACTTCCCAGTTTTGATTTATAGTCTTCTCAAATGTATAGCGTTTTATCACACGACGCACTGTGTTCTTCAACAAGACAAATATTTTATCATATTGTTTATGCAATTGGTGAGTGGATGAAGGCAAATTCATTGTCTACTTGGTAAACAATCTAGTATCCAGTACATTATATACCATCATATTTAATTGATGAATAAAGCAGCTATACTTCTACTGAGAATAATTTGAAAAATACATGTTTGATTCATAGAAATACCTTTATTTGAAAATATCTCATAGATAATTCACAATTGGGTCCTTCCATCCCACCGAACATTGTATTACGTTCGCATTTGGAATTAAATTGGTTGAATATGATAAAAATATAGTATATAAGTATAGAGTATGCAACTATGAATATGTGTATGTACTGTACATATTGTACACTTGCGATCAGATGGAATTATTTTTTACAAAATTTGAATTAATTTTCTAATGAAATCCACGCGTATTTTACCACACTTTGAAACATTTTAGATCGAATGCCTATGTGCATTGGCTGCTAGTTTCAATGTGTATTATGTCAACACATTTTCTTCCATTCTTCACAACGATAATGACATTCATGAATGTACGGTTGCACTACAAATGAATGATGTGAATATAGCAAGAGTAATATTGAAGTCAGAGGAAAACTTCATTTATATTTTATATTGAAGGAATGAGAATTTTCAATAGGATTCCTGCGAAAATTAGAGATGCCAGGACAATAGCAAAATTCAGAAAAAGAGAGTTTAGTAATATGATGAGATATGGGCAACATTGTGATGAATGTATATTGTGATGTGAAAATATTATAGCTGAATTCTAAAAACCGATATATACTACTATACAACTAAATGTATATACACATATAAATATATCACACTAATAACAGTATAGTAGTTATTGACTGTATATATATAGTATTGAGAATAAATTACACCATTCAAGACATTTATACATATTTACATAGACATACATACAGTGTGTGTGTTTGTAATTCATGTAGATCTCAGTGGTTATTTGAACTATCTCACATGAATGAAGAATAGGGAGAAGAAGTAGAATATCAAGAAAAGAGAGAGAAGCAAAAGGCGACGTAATAAATCATAAATCAGGGCGGAAACACACACGAAGATCGACTCTGTGCTTACTTGATGCTGGTTATCTGCCTCAAACTGCATTCAACCAAGACAAGAAACACGTGCATTTGTCGTAGTTATCAACGCAGATGGTGGCTAGCTTCATGTACACTATGGATGTACGTACACTATATATATATGTATATATATATATATATATATATATATATATATATATATATATATATATATATATATATATATATATATATATTTATATATATATATATATATATATATATATATATATATGTATATATATATATATATATATATATATATATATATATATATATATATGTATATATATATATATATATATATATATATATATATGTATATATATGTATATATATATATATATATATATATATATATATATATATATATATATATATATATATACATATATAATATATTCCGTTTATCAATACGGTACTACAATAGTAGATATTCAGATTTTAGATTCATATATATATATATAGTAGAGAAAATTCTATTCTTGCTGTGGAAAGTAATTCATATCCAGTTTTGAGACATACTTTGTCTAGAAAATTCCATGAATTTGGGATACTGAATATTTTTAAGAGAAAAAAATCACATTGAACAAAATTGAAAATGCTCAGGCCATTTTTTTCTCGAAATCTCGACTGCTTTTTCTTGTGGAGAATTAAGTAACGTTGATTTACAAAGTGCCCAATCGAATATTTGAAATGCGTACTTTATTTTCATGCTGTATTATTATGTCGTATTATGTCGTATCTTGTCGTATTATTTTCGAATAGTATTCAATTTTTTAATATAACCATGTTGACTCATCAAATTTCGAATATCGGCGCAAATAAACCTGTTTGAATTTTAGCACCGTGAAACCACACAATTCATTCAGATCTCGAAAATTATGTTTTTCAACATATGTTTTTAAAATGTAAATGTAATTTATTATCGATATTCAATCACGTAGAGGCTTTATTCTTCTTTCCAATCTATAAAGATGTTATTTATAACCAGGTAACGAAATTAGGGAACCAAGATACATATCGGCGAAATTATGAACCGAAATAAAATATTATAGTTAATTCTATTTTTTTCTCTCTCTCGAGATGTTAATATGGCATGTTTAGTAATTCACACAAATAGAACACACATGTATTGTTCAATCGAAGAGAAGAGTTCGTTGACCTGTAAGCAGCAGATCACGTGATATACCGCCGCCTTTGATTTCAAACATCAGATCGACGACCACCCGTAAACAAACACAGTGTAACTTCATAACTATACTGACTGCTAACAAACAAACTTACCAACTAAGAATGTGTTTTATAGTTATTTTATAAGTCTATATATCACATTTCCCAGCCACCCGCCGTGCAGGGGTAAATCTCTCGATATTAGATGAGAACCAATTAAGAATTTCTCTTTCGACAAGGGTTTCGGTAATTTCTATGGATTCAATGGTTCTCATTTATGCCCGGGAAAATAAATGTATAAGGAGGCTTTTGATCCATCAGAAAACTATTCAATGATATATGAAAAACTGGAGTGAAATTTATTACGTCTCTCCAACGCACTGAGGCAAGTTAATATGCGATCAGTGCGTATATTAGTCACATAAGACTTCTGGCATAATATACTAATATGTCATATATGTAATATAATATAATATATATAAATCTTTATTAAACTATGTCATGTTATACATGATTGCCTTTTGACACATAATAATAATCGAATACAAAATTAATGAAGTAGACAAAACACATAATAATAATAAATCACACATGAATGATTGATGAAAAAAATGATTGTAGAAAATAATGAGTGAGTAATAAACAGTAGCCTGATATGAAAAAGTATTATTATGAACAGAGATATGAAAATAATATAAAAAAAAAAAAAAAAAAATGAAGAATAATTATTCTATGAATGTGATGAGTACAAATGGTTTCACAAAATGGCAATAGATCCTTTCAAGGCTAAAATACCTATCAAATTGATTAAATCACTGTTCAGACTAAATTTCCTACAAAATTCTACAAAAAAAACTTGTGATAGTGCTCCTAGCGCCTATCAAAAGACCAATCACGGTGATATTTGAAATATTGTAGGTGGTTTTCAAGTATGAAGATGTTGTTTCGTAGATGTTTTTTCACTCAAGTCATTGAAAGTTTTTACTATATTGTGGAAATCTGGAACATTTATTTATACAGAAAGTAACAACACTTATTAAAATGATATGTTGAATTGACCTCGTTATGGTTAAACATGTTCCATGTTATTGATGATGACGTATAGGTGTTTAACGACCACTTCATCAACGACACCGATGAGTGATTGACGATCAAGATAATCTATGCCAAATTTGTACGAACCCGAAAACAAAAACAAAAAAATCCCAACTGGTCAACAATTTCTCATTGTTGTTTCAAATTTCACCACCATGAGTTCATTATATTGATTTCGTCGCTTTTCTCTCAGTTTTTCGTACACAATTACACAAAGTTAGAATACTAGATAATATGTTTGTGAAAGTCAATTAGATTAATAAAGCTCATATAGTAGGCGATCACGTGGTAGAAACAAATGAAAATCTCGATGCAGAGAGTTGGTTTTTGATCGAAATAATTACCTAATGCCAACACGATTACTCCTTGAAATAGGCATCACGCACGGCACAATTCATACATGCACTCTGCCAGCTTTAGATATAGACTGCACAGCCAGCTGAAATCAGGGCGGGGCCAATAGCAATCCCATTCGAATTCAATTAATGTTTTCATTTAGTCACGTTAATGGTAATCATTATGTTAATTTCAGCATATAATTACGACAATCAGAAGTAATAATTAATTTTGGTCATAAGTTATTTTAAATAATAATAATAAAATATGAATATCTCCCTATATATAACCTAGCTGTCGGTGGATTTCATAAAATCTAGCACAGATACACTTAAAAATATATGAAATTCCAAATATGTTCATGATTATTTCAATTTGATTATAAAAACAAATGCAAGGATGTGCAAAAAGATTTGAAAACTTGAGAGAAACCAAATAAAAGATAATGATTGATGAGATAAACTAAGAACTAGGAACCTCTACTGTATTCCTATTCAAGAGAGATGAAGGCGTGTACCACCAACCCTTGCGCTAGTGATGTGGGATCGGAGGTCGATCGGTGTCTTCTTTTTTCGTGGGTACAAGTATCTACGTTCTACGCTATATGGGATCCGACTTCTGACTCGGCAATTATATATATTTCAAATGGTATGCATATGCTATCATTTAATGTTATTCAAACCATATCGAACTCTATAAACTGAACAGTATGAAATGAAGTGTACAGTACAAATGAATCATTGTAAGAAAGATGTTTATAGAAGAGAAGAAAAGAAGAAGAGAAATGAAAGAGGGGAAGGAAAGAAAGGAAGACGAGAACATTACTATTCAAGAGCTATACTAATAAAATGTACATTCACTTGTAGACTTGTGTGTCTGGAGAAATATCAAACAAAAATAGTATTTTAATTAAAACCAGCATTTTGTGAAGTGAAATTAAACTCATTCTTTTCTATAAGACATTATTCTATTTTATTGCCAAGTAATTTTCCCAGAATGGAAAGATTTCAATTTTGCATTGATTTATTCGTGAACATTGTTGTGCCAGACTAAGGTTTTTGGTGAAATTGAAAATCCAGTTCATACATATATACAGTAAATACAAAGTCCGAACAAAGAACGTCTCGCAACGTTTTTCGAATTTTTTTTTTACTATCATTCTGAAGTCTTCAATGTATTAAACCGATTTGTTCACTTTGATAAGTAAAAGACATCGAAAGAGTATAATTGTCTGTATCTTTCAGTTTTGAGTTGTCTAGTCTTTTATTCAATCAGATAATAGCCAACTGATTGAATAACCTTTCCGCCAAACTCTTTAAAACTTTAACACAGTTCTTTCTCAGTCACGTGACCAGCTCACAGCTGTCCACACACATTGCACATGCGCACTAGCGGACGTCGCCACGTGCGCGCTGACCAAGCACATTGACTGGTCAGCGTCGTCGCGACGCCGGAAGCGCTACGGGTTTGTTTTTCAACCCTTCACACAAAAGAAAGGAGAAAGTGTTTGATAATGGAGTGACCTTTGACCCAGACCGAGAGAGGGCGCGCGAGAAGGTCGATACCACTCTCGATTTAACACGGAAACATTATTATAGGTCACCGAGAACCGCAAATCATTGACGTCGTTTTGTCCACGACGCCCGCCGTCGCTTTTTCGAGACTTGAAAGGCTAATTCAAATAATGGCTATAAATCTTAGTGTTTGTATGATTTAATAGCATGTTCGTATATTAGAATGACTAATGTCATTGCCTTATACCTTTAGCGAAGGTAAGAATATTTTGAATTCTATTTGAATGTTCATAAATAGCCTAGGCTTTGAGCTAAAACAAGTCCTAATGTTACAATAGCCGTGATGAATGCTACGAATTTCATAATTGATGTGATTTTTTTTTGTAGTTTCTGCTTAAAAATAAATTAGTAGGCCCAAATTCCCTTGATACGGTTTTTTTTTTCATTGAATACCGTATCATTACGGGAATAAACGTGTCAAACCTTTTTGAAGTCAGTATTTGTTAATTCTATTTCATTTAAATTGTATTGATTGCATTGATGAAATAATAATTGTCAGCTTTAAAAATGTTAGTAACAACTAAGTATACAGTTAAAAAGATTCACTTCGAGCTCTAATGTTGAAATATTATCCATTTATTTCATCCATTTTTCATTCATATGATCGATTTTTGCACGAATTATGTATTCTAATATGTATTAATAATTTAGTATAGATATACGAATTTTACTATGTAGGCCTATTATATGCAATATTTACCCATTTGATTATGAAATAATAAATGGCCTGTGTCAGATATATGTGGTCAACCTTCACTATCCTGAATATTCAATCATTATGAATTATTCGATTGAAATTGTATCACAGGGACTTTTGAATAAACCTCAGTTAAAAGCATGATCATTATAATTTTCTATTCTCTTGCATTCCAATACCATTACAATTAATGTTAAAAATCATTGAAATAGTTTTCTATAGATTACATAACATTAAAAACAAAGGTTGTAAAATGCAATAATACTTCCGGTGCAATTATTGACGAGATTATCCTGCGTAATCACGAATAAATCAGTGCAATGATCGGATCTTATCGGCGGTTGATGAATCAACACCTGGGCTCGATAGACCGTTTCGGACACGAACCGATGTGGAGCATTCTCGGCCGGATATCGGTCGAAACCGTCTTCCTTTATTACAGCCCAGAGGTTAGATCAGCCATTAAACACGATCTTTTTACATCGACTTGAACTGTTTTACATATTCTGTGTATAAATCATCGAAATGGCAGATAGAAATTAACATAGTATGAAAGTATTTATCGTTTTATTTATGTTTTTCTTTCAGATTTGAATAATTTCATCACCTTGACTACTTATATATTTTATTAGCTTAGGCCCGGTATTACCAACGTGGGAGTAGCTCCAACTGGCAGATAAAAGTTGTTATCACCATGGTTACCTGTGATATTTGTTTTCACCAACTCTCAGATAACTGCTAACTGGCATTGGTAATACTGGACCTTAATTTAGCTTGATATTCTTATGTTTACTTATTCACTGTTTATACGCAGGTCCAGTATTACCAAGTCCAGTTTGCTTTTATCTGAGAGTTGGTGTGAACAAATAGCATGGGTTACCATGGTGATAACTACTTTGGACTGCCAGTTAGAACTACTCCCACGTTGGTAATTCAGACATTCGGTGGTGATTAACTCATTTACAATGAGTGGTTAATTCAGTTTAGTTTTTGTTAAAAAAACAAAATTGTGAAATTGTGTCACACTTATTTATACACTCACTCGAAAGAAGTACAAATTGTTAGATCTTGAGAAAGGTACGGACATGCCACAGTAGTATTGATTGTGCTATAGTTATCAAAAATGACTTTGATATGGATTAAGGAAATGTTTTTTTCTATTAATAGTGTCTAAATGTTGCAATGGTCGTGTATATTTGGGGTGTTGTAAAAGTTTCGTGCAGTACGGCTGCTGTAAACGGTTGGTTTTACTGTATATTCGTGCTGAGATGTACAATAAGGCTGACTGTGGGCTGTGCGATTAGAATATCACAAGTTACCTGCAAGATAGAGATCTAATAAGATTATCGCGAGCCACAAACATTAACGACTAGGGGTGGACAAACGAACAACATTTATATAACATTGAATAAACATGACTTTATAACAGAAAAATGATAATGGAAATTGTAAGCATACTTCTATGAATTATTTCAGAAATCTTTATTTGAATATTTAAAACCAAAAAAATATCATATGAAATATACTATAGTATATTCTCAAAATTTGAATTAAAAAAAGGCTATGCAAAACTAGTAAAACTGTTAAAGTGTTATAAGTTGGTTATAAAAGGAAGACGCTTGAAAGACTTTGAAAGTGAAGCAATCTGAAATAAGAATTATACAATTATTTATATATTTGATACAATTAATAATAAATTGAAGATATGAAAAAAACGAACAAATCGAATACTATGATTGTATAGACCTAGGTATATTAATATGAGCTAGAAATTCCACATTAAAATCTTCGTAATCTTTGAATAGTTTTTCATTAAATATAGGCTATACATTCACAATTGACCAATGTAGATGGGTGTGACTTATACGAAGCAGGGAAAATTTTAGATACTTTGATTGGCTATTTCCCTATTTTCCCCTGCTTCACTGTCCACTTGATTGGTTTTTATATTTTGTGACATCACGAGGGCGGACGATCTACATCGGTCAATTTGGTAATATTTCAAGATTTGCTGTGCATTCTCATAGGTCAATGGTTGATGATTTGTGTGGCTGATTATCTTTTATTGGTTCTATTTGTTTCGAAATCTGATGCTGTTACGCGCAACTCCTGAGATCTTCAAAGTTCTGTCAATTGAATCTGCCAGAACTCGAACACACGTTCAAACTAAGCCAAAAAAAGCATTTATAACATGTAGGATGTTGTGCATATCCCTGTTTTCATTCCAACAAGAACGTACTTGTTTTCCTGGAAATGTCTAGCTATGCCCTGCCAGACCCGGGAGTACCAACCTATACTAGCGTGACCGGCCATGTGCTACACGCATTGTCACGTGACGGCGGCCATGACAGTTCATACACTCGCTGCTCATTGGTTAACGCGCGGTTTGCATGTGAGGGGAGAAATATATGTGGTGAAATATGATATTATTATTATCGTATCAATAATTCTATAAGAAACATGGTTTGCTTCAATCTTTTCGTAACTTTCTTGTATAAAAATTGATTTTCCATAACTTACTTCATGCCCTTATACAGTCCTACAGTACGAACACACTTTATATCCTTACTTCGGGCACTAAAATAGAGTATATATTTAAGCAGTTGCTATATATACTGAGTCACTAGATATTCAGAAGGAAATGTGTTAAACGCATGGTCTTGTTATGAGAATTAATCGTAATAAGAGTTCATTTCCTTAGTCTGAGTCTCTATGAGAATGTATGACGTTAAACGTGACAACCAATTGACCATATCTTTATATCCTTAAAGAATTGTTCTCAAATCATGAACTGTCATCAGATTCAAAGTGAATAGGCGTCATAATTCAAATCTCTATACGACAATTAAACTACCGTTTAACTTGAAAACCTATTAACGAAGTGTTTAAAGCATGCATCAAAGTGTGACGTATAGTGTTTTTCTAATTGCTACCCCGATTAGTCAGCCGAACTATATGCCAATGTGAATGTAGATTCTCTATTGACATTTTGAAGAGCTGCGAGAATGAAACTATGAACTACAGTTTCGTTCGATTTGTCACACCATTATAAATAATCGATTGTAAATGTGAATTGCACGGCGATGAGTTTCAGAGCAAAACGGAGTATAACACATGCAACGCGGTCGGTAAGCCATATCGGAAATCAGACGGACCGTGAATGATACTCGATCATGTACTATACGTAGATCTCTATATATTCTTATTTTTTTCATTGTTATACTATCAGACAAACTTTCTCCAGAAGAAACAGAAAAACAATATGTCCATACGAAGTGAAGCCTTGTGGTTTAATGGTTATTCAATTAATTATAACATCTGTTTCTATTATTTTTATAAATAATATTGTTTTCATTTGTACAATAGTGAAGATGGCTTTCAAAGAGACTGGTTTTCGAGAAAATATGTACAGATTCTGGACGATATGCATAATATATTTTTTATATGTATTAATTGAATAGTAAAACAAAAATCATTCATCAACCTAGTGTATATATTATATACATATATATATATATATATATATATATATATATATATATATATATATATATATATATATATATATATATATATATATATACACATATATACATATATATATACATATAGTATATATATACACTGGCTTCAGGAATCTAGTAACTTTGTTATATTACGTATTGTTTCCATTGCCTATCACAATCTTATTCAGTTTCCCAGTCAAATTTTTTGCTATGGCAACAACTGCTTGTTATTCATTACTTGAAAGAAGAGTGTAAACTTATTGCACCCAATGTTTTGCCGAAACTACAAATTACCCTAAATGCGAAAGAGATGTCCGTTTTCAGTTTATGACAGTCACATAGTAAACAAATTCGTGGAACAAAGCATGTAACTATAGAAACAAAAGAACTTGTGTACAGTAAACAATTTTCAGCAAAACATTCTACCAATGAGAATATTTTTGCTCGCTCATTTTCGCTTGTGACGTGATTAATCTATGGAACGTAGAATCATGGTAAAACTTGTATTAAAAAACACTAAAAATTAATTTCAATACTCGATCTTCGTTTAAACAATCTATTTTATAAGTTTATAGTTTTATTGTCATTGATTTGTAAGAAAAAAGTATTTTATTTCTGTTTCGTTTCACACCAAGTTTCACATAAGAGAAAAATGCTATTAATTGATCCAAAACTTTTAATTATCTTGAAGATAAAAATATATCTCTCTTTCTACAAGTAATCATGAAGAACGAACGAACATGACTTGCCATTAAACAATTGTACAATAATAGTAACACATGACTGACTTACAAATATCAATGACTCTTTTTCTTTGTTGTTTCGGTGTTTACTTTCTATACCCAACTGATCTGAACAATGCATCACGCTTGATGGTTCACTCGTCTGTCTGAGGTACTCACTCGGTGTTGACGATTAGAAGCTTCGAGCAGGCAGGTAAATAAGGCAATATGTGAGGTTAGGTGTGGTTTTAATAGGGCTGTGATTCCTGTAAGCAGTAGAATGATTCAGCAGATAAAATGTACGTACGTTCATCACCCTTAAAACTAGTAAATTATATGAAAAAAAGTTTAAAGAAGATTGTTAAAGAGTATGTAAGAAGAGTTTGGATATAAATGCATTAATCAAGTCAAAGCTCGAGTCTTTTCTTTCGATTAATCGAAGAATTATTTAACCTTGTATAGAAACAGGAGGTTTCACTTTAGATATCATCAATAAAAATACTTCATGTTCAAGAAGCCGATACTGTTATATTATTTGAAATACTTAAAGACTGAAATAAGGTGTGATACTCTTGGCGCAAACTTTATTTTCATTCAAAGTCCCTTCTTTGCATGTGAGAGTAAACTGATCATTAATACGGAGGCTTATCATTATTTATTCAGGAATTACATTAAAAAAAATGTAAAGTAATGATACACAAATGCAATAACATATAGACATGGCAGAAAGCGTGATGGAATTCAAATGACCGAATGAAAATATGAGGGAAAATTAGAGAGCCTATATATATGAAAGAAAGCGGTCATCTGGCTGCTGCAGCCATATTTTCGCCAATCAAGTCTTCCTATATCTAAAACATCACCACATTGTGTCTTTAATTAAACTGTAATAGCTCATTCTTTGTCTAAAATTGGTTAAATGTAAAATCCATTATCACTATCGCATTCAAATGCAACATAACCTACCTTCTTATGACAGGAAGTGGACATTTAAAATGTGGTGGCCATGTTTTTGCCAAAAAAGTCATTGTATATATCCAATCTTTGTCATAGTTTACAGGCTCTCCAGGTAAAATAAGCTGAATGGGTACATTTGATGATTGGCATTGTTGCAATTTTGCGGGTGACTGTTTTGAGCGCGCTCTCTTGATTATGAACTCGTCAAGTGTATAGTTGAAGTTTTTACTCAGCTTAGGCCCGGTATTACGAAGTCCAGTTAGCCTTTATCTGGCAGTTCAAACTTGTTATCACCATGGGTACTTATGCTATTTGTTTTCACCAACTCTCAGATAAATACTAACTGGCCGTGGTAATACTGGGCCTTAAAAAAAATAATGTCTACCATAAGATTTTTAATGATATGTTTTATATTTCCAGAAAAAGTATTTGGTTTTTAGTTAATGAGAGTATACTCTTCTACACAATTCTATTCACTGAAAGCGACATTTTTTTTCTAAATTTCCTATCGAAACTGTTTATTTCATGTGTGAAATCAGTGCAGGTTCGACTCAATGACAACCGATTTAAGAAGGCAGTGACTCGGCAAGTTACGTCAAGATGGCTGTGAGTACAACTGCATGGCACCTTATATGCATGAGACAAAGAATTGATGGGAAACAAATCACTTGTTTCCTCATTTAGGATACCTGTACTGGGAATACGATGGCTTACATCAAGAAGTTGTGAAGAATAAGAAAATGACGTAGGTAAAGTAAAGCAACAAAGAAAATGAGGAGCTTCCACTTCACATTAGTTAATAATTGTTAGACGCATTGTTGTAACATAACAATTCAAAAATAAGACTCACTATTCGACACTTTAACTAGACAAAAATAATTACTGGAAATAACATGATATGGCTGTTGTAACCATTTCAAAACTGTCAAAAGAGGAAAATTTCAAATAAATGGCATTGTTGAAATACGTGCTTTTTTTTTAGCGCTTATCTCAATTTATTCGTCTACTACTGAGTTTTCAACTGTAAAAATTATTATTATAATGAAGTATCATCCAGCAGACATGACGTGAACTGTAATTTATTACCTGACTTTACCACAGATAACACAAATTTTTCTGTTCTTTGTTGACATCAACTTCCGAGAATGAAATGTTTTCAAGATCAGAATCAACTTTGGTGAAAACTGATGGGAACGTAAATTCCACATATAGTGAAAATGAAGAAAAATAAACTAATATAAAACCATTACCAAGGATGTTAAATT
Organism: Brachyptera risi; assembly: GCA_964007535.1. Lineage (NCBI taxonomy): Eukaryota > Metazoa > Arthropoda > Insecta > Plecoptera > Taeniopterygidae > Brachyptera > Brachyptera risi. The sequence goes on from OZ023328.1 coordinate 40,490,124, forward strand.
GAGTTTTTAGCGGATGTAGCTATTCTTAGGTTACCATCGGCCCTTTAGAACAGTTTACCGGGACTGCAGTTTTTCCATCGGCCAACAGTGTAGGCCTACTGCAATTTTTTTACCGACCAATAGTGTACTTTTAGAAGGAAACAGCCGTTCGAAGTCTCCCATGACGGTGGTGAACTACTTCATGTCAAGTTTGTTACGGCTGTCAATTAGCAGAGGTTAAGTGTACATTGACCAGGATCGGAACTATAATATATGTACTACAATGTGACGGTCAATCAAATATAGACAGCACTGCATGCACGGTGGGTACAAACAAATCACGAACGCCTTGGATTTGAAAAATTATAATTAAAATGATTCAAAAAGTCTGTCAGGTTTTAATTGAACAGATAGCATACTTGGGGTTATTTTCAAGTTGAATTAACTATGTATTTTAATCACTGACCATCACTATTTTAATAGTGGAATAGTTCAATAGAAATAGTGATGGTCAGTGACCATCAGTCATAGTGGTCAGTAATATGTTTACCGTTTCGAGGAATTATTGATGATGAGAAAAATTTGTACGCAAAATGTATGCATATAGCGTTTTTCTTGAGAGCATCTTTGAGAATTATTGAAATAATTGAATCAACATACACGTTTGAATTTTGAGTCTTGCTTATTTTTTAAACTTTTTTGATCAACCACCGATTTTTTTTTTCGCTCTACTGTTTTGAGAAAATTTTTTTGAAAATTTTTTGGTTTTTGAAAATGGTTCAAATTAATCAAATATATTCAATCAATTTGAACCATATTTTCCCATAGTGAGTGGAGCAAACATTCAATTTCAATGTATTTTTTCAACATAAGTAATTAAACATTATTAATAAACTGATCATCTCTCGCCCGGTTCCAACAAGACTGGTCGGGAACTGTAAACCATAAAACGAATATTTCATCATAGAAATCGAATTAATTCATCAGTTTTGAAACAGTCATCATAATTTACAAAGATACATTTTTCAATAATTAGTTGATTACTTATGCTTCACGTTTACTATAATACTTTTTTTTTTTTTTAATAACATCGAAACTTGATACAAAATCATTGTTCCCCAATTAAGGCTAAGGATGAAAAGTAGGATCATTTGGACGGGGCATCACAAGGGCGATCTTACCACCCCATTTTAATTATTTAAAACCAATGAACTTCAACACCAGGGCTGATAATTCGAATTATATTACACGAAAGTGGTGTGTCATTTAGAGCCAATTAAAGTAACTTTAAACTCGAGTTAATAAACTCGTATGATTTCAAGGAGCTAGTTATTAATTAAATAATGCAAAAACAAAGTTGTATGCAGTCACAATGCAAATACAAGCGGTAGAACCTTTAACAGTGCGTTTAATGATGTTAATAGTGTCTACAATACAATAGATCATCGTATAACCATGGACTTATATTTGTTAATATAAGTCCAATATACTAACAAATATAAGTCCATGGTATAACGACACATGCAATATATGTGTCGTGAATGGAGTAATATAATTATAATCATGATATATTATATAAATATATCAATTCAACAGAAATGATTTGAAATTGGAGTGAATATATTATGATCATGTGTTAGTTACATCTCGTTTTCATAACTAAGCATCCTATACGATATTAAAGCTATTAGTAAAAAATTATATTGCATAAGAGTATCCATTTTTTTCTTGCGAGAGCATATATCCTAAATACAGCCTCTTAATTAATGTCAAAGCGCACTTAGTGAGGGTTTTTGAGAACGCAGTGAGAACTAAAATCTCTTGATGGTGACGACTTATTTTCGTTTTTCTTATTTTCAGAGTAGGCCTACTTCTACTACAGTAACCTTACTAATGACCACTTCACACGAGGCATTGCAATGTCACCGTTGGAAGGCTAGGGTTCCAATGCCAGTTTTTAGAACCAAAGCTCTATAAGTTTTCAGCCCGCCAATGTCAATATTTTGTTAGCTCACACGGCAGCATTGGAAGGCTAACATTTTAATGGTGGCATTGCAATACGTCGTGTGAACTGGCTATAACTAAAGTAAGTTTACGATAGTAGCTTTTGTTACTAGCATAGTAAATTATTGGTGTTCGCACATAGCCACTTACGATCGTAGATGGAGTTAGGGTAGTAGTTGAGCAGTAATGAAAACGGGATGTTAATCTATAAGCTTTGAACAAATTACAAAAACAAAATAAATGATACATTTTTTCAAATATCATTTCAAAAATGAAGAGAATAACAAATGTGTCAGTTTATATAATTTTGATTGATGAAAGACGTGAGTCAGGTAACAATAAATGTGGTCAGGTATTTTGTGCTCCCATTGTTATAACCAAAAGATGAAACTGTTCGATGAAATTAAGAAAAACAGTGATGAAAGTAAAGTATAAGTGAGTGCATTATGTTCAGTGTTTGGTGAACTGTGAATTCAATTGAAAGAAATTCACTCAAAATCTCACACACTTTTCCAAAAATACTTCCACTAACAATCAAAATATCTTTCAATGATTTTATGAACCGATACATAATATCTTTACATTCAAAATATACTCCTCATTTATAAAATTGAAATAATAAATTATCTAGGTAAGGTTAATGAATGATTATTACTAAAGGAACCCACCAACAGCTAGGATATATTCAGCAATGATAACAATTGTAGATGATTTACTAATGATGTTTACGAAACCCCATCTCTTGCGGGATTCCCGAACCCACGTCCAACTTTGCAAAGCAGTCTTGACAGACTTAGCCAGATGGACGTCTCAAACTTGAAGTTTTATTCACAAATTATTTGTATTTGATTAACAATCATGTAACATTATTCCGCATTTCCCCCTCTACACCTCCCCTTCCTGCACTCACCCCCTTGCCCACAAGTTTTATATACTTTTGGAGCTCTCTGTTTGCGTGCAAAGCAGCAGCGGACTTCTTTCATTATGTTTCTAAGCAAAGTTTCTTACTTTTTATCTGTTTCTTATTCATATCACTGCTCATTATTTGCCTAGCTTGGTGTGTATATATATATATATGTATATATGTATATACATCCCCTCATGCCATCATGCGATAGACGAGGAGGGAGGAATTATATAAAACCTTACCGACGACGACTGGTTAAGAATTTTAAATACTCTTTACATGAAATCTCATTTCTTCTTCTCATGCCGTGTTTTCGAAAGTTTTGCTTCTTCTAATGTATATGATATTATTCTCTTATCGCAAAGAATGCACGTGCTATCTAAATTATACTCAGAGATTCATGCCTATATGCTTTTATATATGCCATGTGGAGAAATGGACGTTATTCTTGTTCATGTTTACTTCTTTTTTCTTCTTGAAGAAAAATTCTGTGAATAAGATTTTTCACATCCGGATAAAAATGTTGTTTGCTGCAGCAATGCGATAGAACAGTCAAACCAGAAAAATACACTAAATTACAAAACGCCAGATAAAAATCAGGTGAATAAAGTAATGCAAACACTCGATCTGAATAAGTGTGGAACAAAGAAATCAAAATGCACCCTATTCATAGATAAATACCACTAGTAATTAGTGAGCGAAACTAGTTTTAGTTGAAACAAAAAACTCATTTCCGAAAAGAATTATTTTCATCTGAAATGTGAATGCATATCACACGAGTGAGCATGTACACATGAAATATAATTCCAAGTATAATAGAAACTTTCATTTGGTTTCTATTATTAGAAATGACGTCATCTCTAGAAATGTATGTATTGTTGTTACATATTAATCCATACACACAGAAGCCTCTCATTTTCTCTGAGTCCTTCCCCCCACCCTTTCCCCACCCCACCGACGCGGCCCCCACGCCAACCCCTCAACACTTCCAATCTCACTAACCCTTTCCACACCCCAAGTCTTACCAAACCTTCCCCAAAACATACATCATACATTGTTCACACAAACACACTGAGAGATACGCGAAGAGAAAATTCAAAAGAAAAGTTTTCAGAGACGAATTTTCACGTGTATCTCTTCGTTATATGAAAGTTAATTGAAATTCAATAAACTTACGTGAGGCGTCCAAACGTAATTAGATTTGTACATGTTTAAAATGATTAAATAAGTTAATTATAAGTGCCATATTCCAGTTCGTTACAGATTCAATTAGCGACAATTTAATGTGAAGAAGAGAGAGAGAGAGAGAGGGAGAGAAAAAACAGAGAAATTTTGTTCGACAAATCCGCAAAGTGACGCCGAGATGAATTATGAATTCAAAAAAGTTACCTATACGAAAAACGTAATCAAATTCCGGGGTGCGAAACGGAAACAATAATTAACCGACGGAAGAAATGGTGGAAATATGCTGTTTTTTTCTTCAATATTCCAAATGATTTTTTGTTTGTATGTTGAAACTTGTTTCAGCTCATAAGTAGACTTAATAATTCAATTATAACAAATGCTAAGATCGGCAGCTTGGAGATTCAATTTCCCTCTCACTCCTCTTCGATTAGATTGAAGGGTTGAGTGGAGGGATAGTGGGGGGTGGTCTTTGTGCAGGGTTGGTTTTCTCCTCGCATCTTCTCACTTCTATGACTTTACTGTACAGGCCTATAGCTTCAAACTGTCCCGTGACAATAAGCATCATTCAAAGCAACAATGTATAATTTTAGTTTATTATTATCATTATTATTATTATTATTATTATTATTATTATTATTATTATGGTTGTGAACTGCCATGTACTTGTCTCAAATTGCTAAATGAATAAATATAATATAAACCTACTATTATTATTATTATCATTATCGTATGATTCACAAAACTAAATACGCCATCACTATACCTGTAATTATTTTGTATCAGTTATATTTTTCATGTATTGTAATTATAATGCAAACCACAGATAAGGCTTTCAGATAAAGAGAACAGGCTTTGAGGATTATTGTGACCTTTAATTTACAATCTCAAATTGACAAATAAACATCTTGAAATTTTTTCTTTCTTATTTCGTATCAAACGACATTACATTCTCTCCGTAACAATTAACAACCAATAATAAAGTAATATATGAAAAAACTCGATAGAATAAAATAGTTGGAAGTGGAACAATCAAACTTTAAACAATTTCCACACGAACAATCATCTTGATGAATACGAAAAAAAAAAATGATAAAATAATAAAAACAATGAAAATAAAACAGTATGAAAGTATAGGCATCGGTGCAAATATATCTGCACAAGGAAATATAAACATGAATATCATGTTTATTAGAATCAAATCATTACACTGAAAAATGGTTGTAGTTTGTAGGAAGTAAATAACAAATCACTATAACCATATTTACCATAGCAATTACAGCGAACTGCCGGAACTGGGGTAGCAAAAATTATCAGTCGAGTAACAGTGTGGTCTGTGTCACAACAGTTAGTGATATCTAGACTGTATCCAGGTCAATAAAACTTTAAAGTTTAATATTAAAAACCAGAAATAGAAGAAGTTTCAATAAGTAGAAAAGGAAAACAGGAACATTTAGAAAGAAAAAAAATTGGAAAAATCGGAGAAAAATAAGAATGACGGTAAATAAGAAGATCGAATATTTTATTACCTCTACACAAATGCCAGACTGAAAGTTATTCTTGAACTTATAAGTTTACTATCGTAGAGTCCTAACCAAACGATCCCATCTTGCAATCCCATCCTTAGCCTAAATCAGGGACCAACTGACTAACTTTTACGTCAAGTTTGAAATGTCGATGATGATGAAAAAATCAAGAATCAAATGTCAAAATCAAGATGTTCGTGTTAAATAAGCCTATTTATTCAAAATAACTCTTATATTATATTTAACGTACTATATATTCATGACCTGCCAAATATTGTTCATTATTCTGATGTTTGTATGTTTTATTCGAGACAAAAATCAATTTGAAAGAGAAAGAAACGATAGTCATTAGCCTCGGACCTCCCTATATTCAGTTGTATCGAATAAGACGCTTGCATATCAAAGACAGGGATGTTATTACGGTCAGTACGAGATCAGAAAGAGTACAACCCTCTGCTGGATTAAACTACTACATAGAAAATAAGTATATATTTAGCAAGTAAATACAAACATTTGGCATGTTTGATCGTTCAAGATCAAGACGATTCGAGTTCAAACAGAGCAAAGTCATCATGTTCACGTACTTGGCAAGTGTGTGTCCATACTTTGCTGTAATTGCCTTTCCCCCCCTCCTTCCTCCCCCCCCCCCTCCCCCCCCCTTCCCTCCACCATCCTCGATCGGTCGCCACAAGTTTCCAACAAGTTTCCTTGCCTTCTGTCCAATTACTTCATGAGATGCTATAACTCACATCTTACTCATGAGATTGTAGATGCCATGGACACATACAGTGTTGTACGTAGGTACACCAGATGTAATAGATAAATATGTTTATCACACAGTGCCTAAAGCTTTCTATATATCTATATCTCAACTTCTATTTCACGGAGCATATATATTGTTTCTATAGTAAAATGGATACTCTATACATCGATCTGGTTTTACTGCATTGTTGTTGATGTGGCCGTTGGATGGGCCGTGTTTTGATGTCGCTTTGATATTTTTTTCAATTCAAGCTGTTTTTGTATATTGTTTTCCAAAATATTGAATTTAACTTTTTTCAAAAATGGGAGAATATTTTTTTTTTAGTAACTTACAAAGACTTTCACTTTTAATTTATGAATAAACTTGAGATTATTTTCCTATGGTCTTAGGAAACATTGTCACTCATAATGTACATTATGAATAATATTAGATGTAATAGTGATGTGAGTATAATGAGAACTAAGTTCAAGGCAGAGGAAAACTCTTTGTTCATTAAAGGAATGAAAATTCATAATAGAATCCCAAGCGTCATCAAAAACAATAAGACTGTTGTAGGGTTTAGAAGGAATTGTAACAATCCGATGACGGAACAAAATCTAGTTTTCTTAATTCTACGAAAGACAGACAGTCGGATAGTAGGATATCCTAGAAGTGTAGGATATCAATGTATCATTACTATAATAAGACTTTCCAAGTTTCTTTTCTCATTGATTCAGTATAATTTCATTCTTACTTTTCCAAAGATGTATTCCAATCCTCATATTTCCACAAATTCATTTTTGTGCTTTGCCTATATTTACCAAATTTGATCGTAATCTGTATTGTTTTTCCAATATTTTATTCAATGATGTATATAAATTTATCATGTGAAAAATCTAGACAAATGATGAAGAAACTAAATATTCTTACATCATTTTTTACTCGTTAGAACGACAATGTTCGGTATAATTTTGAGGAAGATGAGTTTCTTCGCTTGACGTTTGGAGAATCAATTACTAAACTAACCTCACAGCTAACACATTTTTTTCTCAAGTTCGTGCAATTACAGCTTCGCTTCAATTGAGAACCGAAATGATCATCCTAAAATGTAAATACACATATTTCAAACAATCCACTCGACCAAATAAAAAACATTTCAATTTTTCATTTAGAAAAGGTATACAAAAAATGTAAAAATATAAATAAAATAAAAATATTAAAATGAAAATATGAAAGTATGAAATCTTATCAGATCTAATTCAGGAACCAATCGATTACACCCAAAATACCACCAATCCATTAACCACATTATCTAAGTTGTCACCAACCCGTCGTGGACTTATTATTCTTGAACTTAATTCTTGCGTATTTTACAAGATCCACGCGACCATCGTCCCCCCCCCCTTGTCCTCTCCGCCTTCCGCTCGACCGTTCCGAACCGCTGATAAGGATCTTATATCGTTTCACGGACTCAGATTGGGCTACTGTGCCAACATCACAAAAAAACAGAGACACTCTTATATTGGCTAATCATATAACCGAGTGAGAAATCCTAGTCAAGCCTATAGTTTCACGTTCTCAAGATAGAAAAAATATAAAAAGTAAGAAGCATGTCGAGCTTCTATATAACACCTGGATTCTGAGCGTCATAAACCCAGCTTTTTATGACTGGCGTGTTAGGGGCAAGGGTAGACTACCCGTTTTCCATGAATATGTTGTGGCCTGTCTAAACTTTGATAAATCAGGCGGTAATTCTTGAAAAAAAAACGAGACAAATGACCATGTTTTTGTTTTTACGTAAGATCACAAAGATTTGTAGATTGTGGGATTTAATAAACTTATTTTTATACAATTTATCAGTACTTGGCGCTTATACTATATTATATTATGATTTTCTAGATTGAGTGAATATTACTGATTTATAATAAATGAAAAACAATTGAAAATATCTATTGTATCGTCTGAGAAAATTCAAATTATTATTCGTATCATCTTATTGTACTGATGGCCGATTTTTAAATTACGGAATAAACATAATACAGTAATATTATAGTAATGCCATAATGTATAGTAATGTGGTAAGGACATAGAAAGAGACTAATCCAAAGCTCTTGAGGAATATCTTCCAATTCATTGTTAAGATTGATCCATGGTGACACGGTTGCACGGTATTTTCCGTCCCCGGTAAGTGAAGTGAATCAATACAAAACTTTCCGTCCAGTTTCTGACTGGATCACGTAAATTACCGGGACGGAAAAAAGGGATACCTATGGCACTATGAAGCAGGCTTTACGCTATTAGGGATATACTATAGTATATCAGCATAGTATATATAGTATATCAGGATAGACATGGGAGTAAGACAGGGTATATCAGTACTCTTAATATGGACCTAAAGTCTACAAGCGAAAGACAGGATTAAAGGTTTTTCCTGGCAGAAAAGATAGAATGATTTTTGCTCCTGTGGCGAGTGCATTATTTGTCGCAAACGTGATGCTTGCCGCAACGCCGGAGATTTCACGTGCGGCACCGCGACGCCCGAGGGGTGGAGAGAGGGAATGAGGGGGGGACATGAAGAGCATTATTGGAGTCTGAAAAAGAAAAGAAAAGAGAATGGAAAAGAAATGAAATTAAGTCGAGTTATAACGAGGCAACGTTTGACTTATAAGGATAGTCTTGCTTCCACGCTGGTTCGAGACACCTGGTCGATGATACTAGATGATGGGGGGAGACTGACGTTCGTGAGGACAGTGTTACGAAGTAACTAATATATCAGATGAAATAATCAAATGTATAAGTTTATACAGCGTCGAGTCTAAGTGCAATCGCGAGTCGTTCATAATGGGGTGAGGGGGGTGAGGGGGGGGGGAAATAAAATCTCGCGTTTTATATGAGTTATAGGCAGCATTAGTTTACTGACTGTAAGGAAAGGCTCGATCGTCACATACTGGAAAGAAAGTATCACTTCTGACTTTTGAAAATCAATTGAAGTATGAAAAAATGGTCAAAGGTATCTAACGCTAATTCACTACGTTTTTTAAAACATTTGATGGAAAATTATTCGAAATGTTTTGAGATATCTTACAAAATTTCTGTAGATGTTTTTTTTTTCAAAATGACTGTTGACATTTTTCGAAATGATTGTTGATTTTTTGTTCAAAATACTTGTTGCCATTCTTTCAAAAAAATTGTTGAACATTTTTCAAAATGATTGTTGATCATGATGATTATTGATTGATTTGTTTGCTTATAAGGACCCCACCAACAGCTAAGTTATAAGGGGGTACGAAAGAGCAGGTGATTATGTAATTTTAAAATGATGTTAAGTGAAAGGCCGTTTACAAAAACCCATACCTTACGCGGGACTCGAACCCACTCCCAACGGTGACTTCAGTTCCCACAGCGGTGCCTCAGCTGATCAAGCTACTGAGAGGGGCTCATTTTTTCAATATTTTTTTCAATATTTTCTAAATATGTGAGAACGCCATTGATTGCAATCTCTCAACAGTTATTTGTCGTACGTCGTTCCGTCAGTTTGTCTCGATTATAAGAGCTCTTGTTTTATCGGCAAGTTCCTAATGACGTGTGTAGCGAACATAATGAAAACGTTTTCTCTCCAATTGGAACACTGAGCCGTGTATACACGTGCAGATCGTTTAGCCGTTTAGTCAATATCCCAAAATAGTCTGTTTTTCAGCCATCACCACTCATGGCACTGAAAACACGCATGGAACATTCCTAATTAACTCGTTTAATTGTTGCGGTCTCTGATGCCGAGACGTAAATCACCTCTCTCTCTCTCTCCCTCCCTCTCTCTCTCTCTTTCTACTTTCTGATCAATAGAATTATTTCTCTATTCTCTGCGAGACTTTTGTCTGAGGCACGACAACAATCACAGGAGTATGAATAAAGTTCCGATCTGACGAAAACTCTACAGATTAAACACCTGGTTTACGAGATTGTGAATATTACAGATCACCTATTCAGACCTTCAACTTTGTTTCTGTTTGTATGTTGGTGTTTCTCCATATTTTTTTCACAGATTAATTAGGGTCTTGAATCGATTCTATATACATTAGTTAGTCAAGTTTCTTGAATGTTTTCTTAAAAAATAAATAAAAGTTCAAGATAAACTCAGTTCTACGTCAGCGTCACGATAAACATGGAAGTCGGTGGGGAAAATAATTAAGATCTATATCTGATATTTTTATGAGTTTAGTAGTATGATGACAATCTTTATTATGATTTCAAAATCCATATAAATCAATGAACTGTACGATAGAATCACCCACACAAACAAACTTTGATTATAATTGAAGTTTTTGAAACGCGTGAGTATATAGATAGACCCTAATTGTATATATTATTGAACTATTTTAATCTCTCCAGTTATTCCGAACATAAATTAAACATAACAAATCGATTTATAAATTCTCTTCTTGCTCTGCATGCTCGCCCGACGAGCGAAACTTAGAGCGTTTTTCTCTCGCTTCTATCAAAGCTGTACTTGTAACGAAATGTATCTCCATATTATAACTCTGCTATGTGTGTATATGTGTGTGTGTATGTGTATATGTGTGGGTTAGTTATTATTGATTATTACAATTGAAGACAAGGGAACGGTTCGGTTGGGCGCCTCGAGCTTGTCCCCCACCCCCACCCACCTCACCACCCCTCCCCCACACCCCCATTATGGCCGCTAAGAAGAGAGTTTGAAAACTTGTAAATGAGGGGGATGCGTTTGCGCTCGATTCATAATCATCCCTTTCTTAATACGAATAACACGCAATTACAGCCACAGATAATATGTGGTCTACTGGTTACCATGGTAACTGACATACACACCACCCACAATCAACTTTTCCTCGCTGCACACTAGTCTGGATCGGACGTTAATTAATTAATGGTGATGAATAAAACAAGAGTAAGAACTTTTCTAGGAAACGTTATCAGTATTATTGTGATACGTAGGGGGGGAGGGGGGGGGGGGAGGGAGGAAAGAGTGAGGTAAAAAAGGAAGAAATATAATTATTCCGAAAAAAAATTCACAGAGTGAATACGTATTTGGAATGAGAAAATTATTCAACTATTAGCTAAAGCGAGGATTGATTATTATAAGCTGATGTGATTCTTTCGAAAACACTTGTTTTTGTGATTGCTCCAAACATTAAAGAAGTAAGAATCAATTTAAACATTTTTGCCAATTTTTTTCTCATACTAGAACAGATATATATATATATATATATATATATATATATATATATATATATATATATATATATATATATATTGTTTGCTTATCGACCCCACCAACAGCTAGGTTATACGGGGGTACTAGAACAGAATTTGGTTCTGCTGGATAATCGAGGGAGATAACTTACAGACCACGCCGGATGGGAAAAATATGAGAAAAAATAGTGGGGAGAAATGGGTGAAAACACAATACAAATCACTGAAAATTTTGCCGTCCGTATATATATGTGCCATATTATATAATATACATATATATATGGTAATAATGGCTTTGCGGAGATTTGCCCTTCTGGGATGAGTGTGGGTGGTTCTGAAAAGAGCCCTGAGTTACAGGGTTCTTTTCAGAACCACCCACACTCATCCCAGAAGGGCAAATCTCCGCAAAGCCATTATTACCATCAACCATCGGCCCTCAAAACTTCAGACATCACATACATATATATATATATATATATATATATATATATATATATATATGTATTTATATATTTATTTATTCAGATTTATATATATATATATATATATATATATATATATATATATATATAAATATTTGCTCCCTGAACACGTAGCACGTATGTCGTTCCCCTAGTGCTATCTCAAAATTTCACAATTTTTACCACTACACATAGTGTATTGTTATCGTTGTTACAGCTTGACCTTTGACCTTCTCCCTATGTTCACATGACCCCATGTAATTGCCTCAGCATGTTACGCTATCATGCATGTGTAGTTCAATTGATAACATAATTGTTGCTAGAACCTGAGATTGTCGTGAGCCTTACGTAATCTTATCCACGCCAATCACGAGCCAAAAGCACTCTTGTTTGCTATACAAACTTCAATGGGAAACGCTATAGTTGAGAAAAATGAAAGGTTGAAACTTATTGACGAGGTGTATACTTGTATTCACGAAAGACAAAGGTCGCTCATCTGTCTACCAACATGATAAATACAAAGATTTTATTTGTCTAAGACCCAGTATTACCAAGGCCAGTTAGTATTTATCTGAATGTTGGTGAAAACAAATACCACAGGTAACCATGGTGATAACAAGTTTGAACTGCCAGATAAAGGCTAACTGGACTTGGTAATACCGGGCCTAATTATGGTATTTTCAGGGTATTGTGATTTTTTCGGACAAAGTTTACATGATAGACGCAAGTTCATCTTTTTTTTCTCAAAAGTGATATGCACTTCAAGTTACAGCGAGATAATGTAACTTATGTAATCTCACTCAATATGTAACTTTTGGAATATGTAAAATTACAAATGAGAGAGTATAGCTCTAACCGACAGTTTATAGTTTGTATCGCCATGGTTATATATATATACCCATGATATTTGTTTTCATCAACGCAAAGATTCAAATGGACTTGGAAATACAGAGCCTCAGTAATGGTTGTTTCAGGCTCAAAATATGAATTGGACGTGAAAAATCATATTTATATTGGAAACCACTTTAAATAGATCAAAGAAAATAAAGTGATTTTTTCAAAAAATTGGAATAAAAATCGTTCATGATATGTCATATGGAGTTAGTGGGTACTGGGGAAGGTAATAACATTTATACAATTCATTTTATGCATGTCTGACACATTAAAAGCATAGATTTGTGACATTACAGGCAATAAAAGCAAGATATTTGCTCGCTAAAGCGTACTTTTTTATTCTTCTGGATTGAAATAATATATAATATCAGATTCCCTGGTAGTACATAACCTATAATATAAACTCGTAGCCAGAATGCCCACTGACTCTATATGGCTTCAAGAATTTTCAAACTCTCAATTGGGATTTAATAATTACACATGAAATTTTGAAGTATTTTATAAGAACAATCATCCTCGAGGTATTTTTTGAAAGTGTTACAATATATGTATTTGTGCACCAACATAACATACAGAAAATAATCATCTGCAAACCTTGCTTTTTGATTTAGGACTTCTCAGTTTCCAGTACTGTCACTGAAAATATGATTCCATGGCATCAATAAGCTAATATATATATATATATATATATATATATATATATATATATATATATATATATATATATATATATATATATATATATTTGAAATTGAATATCAACATTTGTGATTCCATACGGCATCACTGGGCCTGGAAAGATTTTGACGATCCTCGTCTTTCGTAGAATTTTTTTTATAAAATGTAAAAACATAATATTCGACCGTTTTAACGTCACATAAATATATCTTTTCAATGGACGAGGTAAAGAAGCTCTTTTTTCAAAGATGTTGCGTTTCCGCTCTACTCTTGTTTATGGCGTTTCAACCACAATCTCAAAAAGAATATTAGTATTGGTATAGCGTGGTGAATATTTTGTTTATACTCCATAGTTCATATTTGTAAATGTGTCAATATTCGATGAGAAAAAAATCTTCAAGTGGCTGCAGCATTTGACTTGCATAAACATAAGGCAATTTGAGAAATTGTATCTCATAGAAGGTGAAATTACCCTGATTGTTAGAACTATATGTTTTAAAAACCATGTTTTACAAATACATGTTGAGATTACTTAGAAATAAAGTCGAGTTGCCTTGGTTCTGAAACTGAGAAAATACGTGTGAACTCTCTGGGTATTTTCCAATTCCATTAGATTATTTTGTCATATTGAAAAGCAAAAAAATTTTCAGTCGAAAATAAAATTGTTCAATATTCTCAACGTCAAAAGGCAAGGAATTAGTTGAATTAAATCAAATTATATGTTAAAACCAAATATTTTGAAAAGAATTTTTGTTCAATTCACTTGGAAAATGGTTTAATTTTTTTTTAGGTCATGCAAGAGCAATTTTTTTAAAGCATCTACGAGGTAATTGGAATAAAGGTTATACAAAAATGAGAAGAAACATTCATTTTTAGAGATGAAAATAAGATTTCACTTGTTGAGAGTCTATGGGAATCGATTTGACGAAATATCACTTTTTTGTGATAGCTTCTTGAAAGGTACGAGATATCAGGATTGTGAAGCGTATTTTTATTTTTCATATTTTCTTTGTTTCTATTTTCTTTGAATTATTCATATATCTTTTGATGTCAAATTTGATTATTTGATGACTGAACATAACATATACATAAAATATGTGGCTTCAAATCACAACATAATGATTGTCCAATAGCTAATCGATTATACCTATCCAGTGATCTAAAATATATGTTCCAACTAAACTAGTGAACAAGCAAAGTTCTATTAAATTGAGTCTATAGAGACGGCTGAAAAAACCATTTTTCAGCCGTATACGCTTAACAATTACGCGACATGAGTTATGTATAGTTATATTTCATACCATCCTGAAGGTATTAAAAATATCTGTTTCCTCCGAATAAGAATATTGATATCTCATGACTTATATACCGTTCGAAAGTTATCACCCTTCAAGGCCACAAACTGGTATTTCGCTAAATCAACTTCTACGCACTCTCAACAAGCCCTTATCCTCTAACAAACTTCAAATTTGTGTATTTAACTCTATTTCTCATGGTCTGCTTGATATGAACCTCAATACTGAATAAAACCTTTTGCTAACAATATATATATTTTTTAATAACATCGAAAATTGATACAAAATCATTGTTCTTCAATTAAGGCTATAAAGAAAATATATTGAAGTAAACCATCGTAAATGTGTGAGTTTGAGGAAATTGATCTCGTGCCATGTGTGCCAAGCAATTGTAGCCACGTGAAAATTGGTGCAACATACTTCTAGAAACTATAAGTAAATCAGTCAAAATGAAGTCACAAAGAAGTCAAATTAGTAGAATAAGTCGATTATAAGTAGCACGTTTTCCACTTGACGGATGAGTGTGGATGGTATAATATAAACGAAACATTGGCGGCTTCATTTTACTTTAAAATTATATGTTTCAACTGACAATTTCTTGTGTCAATCACAGTGGTCACAGAAGTATAAAAGTGGAAAATATAATTTGAAATTCGAAATTAAATGAGTAAGTGAATTTCTATAGTTATATTTAAAATGGTGAAATATATTCAATTCCTTTCACAAGTATCGAATACAGTTTCAAAACTGAAAAGGTGATGGTAAACTTGAACATACAGAGTATTTTTTTTTTAAATCGAAATATCGTTAGATTGTTGAAAATAATTAATGTACACCTGTTAATCAATTTTGAATCCCATCACAACGATAGCTATGAAGAAATCCTTTCACATAATTTTCATATTTTATATTTATTTTTATTTTTCATATTTTCTTTGTTTCTATTTTCTTTGAATTATTCATATATCTTTTGATGTCAAATTTGATTATTTGATGACTGAACATAACATATACATAAAATATGTAACTTCAAATCACAACATAATGATTGTCTAATAGCTAATCGATTTGGCCTATACCTATCCAGTGATCTAAAATATATATTCCAACTAGTGAACAAGCAAAGTTCTATTAAATTGAGTCTATAGAAACGTCTTGATTGGAACTGACTACAGAGGCACATCGCGCTAACTTCAGTTTTATTGTAAATTATTATAATATTTTGCACACAGAAAAAAGACGTCACTGCCTTAGGGCTGTATTTCCTTCCGACGACATGACTTTCTTGAATATACGTTTGTTTTACTTGTACACGACATGCAAATACAAATACAGTACGAACACACAATTGAACGAAATAACGAATTCATTAAAAATGTACATTACCATCCCTTTGAAAGACTGTGACAAGACTGTTGAGAGGTACCAATCGATTGTTCTCCCCTATATATTATCATTAACATTTAGAAGTTTCGAGTCGTCTATACAAGCAAAACGAAGTAGAAATATATTGTTGATTGTAAATTTGTGAGTTTTCCTCTCTTTTAATTACTTATTGAAATATTTAATTGCATCAAAACAAGATCTATGACTTATTAAATAATGGTTAATGGAGAATAAAGGTGGGAAGAACGACATCTGCGACCTTATTTCATCCAATAATATACGCCGTTTCCCAATCCTTGCGAGAGAGAGAAAAGAAAAAGAAAGTAAGAGAAAAATAAAGAGAGAGAAAGAGAAAGAGAGACATAGAGTGAAAAAGAGAGAGAAAGAGAGACAGAGACAAAGACAGAGAGAGAGAGAGATTACATTCGATTCTGTTTCATACTATAGTTCAATATTTATTTATGACGATAATGTTTCTTTCTATTGCAATATTCTGAATTCTCACACTCTTATAGTTGTAATTTATGGATAAAAGAACAGCCAGAAAATGGAGAGCTCTTACCTAATATTTAAACTAATAACAACTGTTGAAGAGAAAATGACCAGTGTGTCCAGATTTGTCAAAATTACATTCCTGCAGTGCATAACACCATTAGGACTAAAATATATCGGGATATCATTTGATATAATTTCATATAATTTAGTATTTGTGAAGTGAACTCTCTTTTTGACAAACAAAAGAAAATGAGTCCCTTTTTGACTCAATTCAAATAATATGGTTCATTGTCTTTTTGGTGGATCACAAATAATCATAGATGATATAAAACGACATTTTTAGTAATATAGTAGGTAATTACAACAATAAATGGAAGTCGTCACAATAACTTCCGAACTATCAAGACCTCAAATAACAATACGCCCACAATCCAGGTTCCCCAGGTCAAGACCCGATCATTGTAATTATATTTGATATAAGATTCTCACACTACACTACACTGGAAATATATAGAAGACTACTAACAAGATCTTTGAATGCACGCAAATATTGAATTGTGTTCGCTTGTTTTCTACCACTCTCGTATTTTCTTTAATCACACATATTCGAAAACTTGGCAAAACACGTGGTTCCCTAATTAACAGAAAGAATGAAAAGGTAACCATAGCAACAATTTACCAGTTATAAGGAAAGAACATAGGATCGTTCCGACGGGGCATCACAAGGGTGATCTCAAATTCTTAACATGTCAAAGGTCATAACTAATATAAATGTAACTTATTGAAAAAAAAAACTGTAAATAGTCAACTATAATAAGTTCAGTGATAATAAACGATTCAACCATTTTGCGTCGGAATGAAGGAATCTGCCATCTTATTGATTAAACTTTTCTATTCATTCTCTCTTTCTTCGATTCTTAATTCTTTGCCCTCTCTTCATCCAAAGTTTCCATCCTCTTCTTTCACTTACATGTAACTCATAATGATATATTCATGAGTGTTTCCAATATTCTCGTATTATTTCCCTTCATAGATTTATTTAATCATTCATTTATGGATTTATTCATACCATCCATTATTCATTCAGTAATAAATTTATTTATTCATTCATTCATTTATCCATTCATTCATTTATCCATTATTTCATTTATTCATCATTTAATTAATCAATTTATAAACTTATTCAATCTATCAATTTGTCCATTCATTCATTCGTTCATCTATATACTCATTTATACATTCATCTATTCAACCATACTATGACGAGCGCACCCCATACTTTTACTGACGAATATTGCATTATTCAAAAGTGAATTAATATTTCAGATATACATCCAAACAGTTTCAGGGTACTTATAAAAAAGCAGCTAGTTACGTAATTTTGTTATTATAGAATTGCATTTCGATCGAATAATACACCAGCTAATATTTTACCAGCGATTTGTATAAAACTCGGCTTCGACCTCGCTTCACATCGTGGCGGTAATACTACATCAGACCATGCACGATCGTGGCACGAGATGATGGTTCAACCGCCCGTCTCACACATGCTGATAGTATTATCACACGGCCGTTTCGAGCTGTCAAACACTGTGTTCAGCTCTTTAGAGGTGATTATTGTTATTACTCTAAGATAGGTCAAGAGTCACCAGTCTGAACATGGGGAAGAATTTAGAATCTAACAATGGTGCGCAGAACGTATATGAGTAACTTATACATTCACTTGTAAATGCACCCGGGGAAATGATGTAACAAGCAGTAACATGTTATTGGTTGGACAATATAGTTGGCATAGTTGATCACGTTGACGATTGGTGCAACCAAAGAGGTTTTAGTTTCTATGATAAACTGGAGTAGAGATTTGAAACTAGTATTTCGTACTTGCTTATGAATTTCAATCAATCCTTTTCTGATTTGATCATCCAGTGCAAATAAAACATGTTGCTTTCAAATATGTATTGTTAATGGAAAAATATCGAGCTTTGAGTAAAAATGTCAACTACAAAGTATGCTATATATTTAAAATGGAAGCAGCACTCATGATACACATTCTGATATGAAGTCATCATTCATGCCAACGGTAGATAGAAAATCCTGAATACATTTTATAACTTTATTATCATACCCAGTTTGTTACAAATCAAGTGAAAATATTGTCAGCTTTTTATCGCCGAGATAAGAGTCCGATTGTGACAATATACTTGCAGCCATGGAAACAAAAGATCATTCAATCAGGAATGTTGCGCGCGCATTATTATAGGCTCGAAGTCATAATTTACTGTCTTGAATGCAGTAGCAATAGCATGAAAGAGCCCCGGGTTCGAAAGCCAGCTAGTCATCGGGTTCAACTCATGATTATTATCATTCATAACATTATGCAGCTATCATTTCCCGGTTTTGATTGACGTCATACTGGTGTGATCGCGAACACAAGCACGCTTGTGATTGAGTGATTGATTGATTGATGCTCGTTTACAATCATCTCGTATACAAGATTCGAAGTAAAAGCGTAATTTCTCTATTTTCTAAAAGGTGAAGATTTATCTCAGTATTCTCTGACCACAAACAGAAACACATGTACACATCGATCTACTCGAGCGTTCTGTGATGTTCTTGTGGCTAGATTATTATTATTATTATTATTATTATATGAATGAAATGAATACACACAAGTTATTTCTTTCACACATCAGATTTGTGTGTTGTGTGTGTTTGTGTTTGTGTTGAATCTGAGGCTGTGGAAATGTATTAATCAAGAGGATGATGTGATGATCCAGTTGCTTTGACAACAAGACAATGTGATTTCACAATTGAAAGAAGTGCTAATGAAAAGCGATAGAGCGAGGTGATGGATCAAGTAAAAACAAAAGACTAGGACTGCTGGAGAGCCTTCATCAGAGGAGGATAAATTTCACTCGATGAAGTCTGGGATTTGTTTTCAAGTATAGGCAATATGTACGAATTTTAGATTTAGTTTGAACCTTCATAAAACGAGTGATAATATGAACAGATTTAACAATAAGACAGCCAATAAAGTTGTAAACAAATCATCATTGGGTTGAAATGGTATCGAAATAAGTGAATCATTCGAAAACTTCGATAATTTCAACAGATTCAACAATATGACAGCCAATAAAGATGTAAACAAATTATCATTGGCTTAAAATGGTATAGAAATGAGTAAATCATTCGAGAACTGTTGATTTGACCTATTGACATGCTTTTGAGAGGGTAGAAAACCACTTCATGGTACATGATATTAATCAGCTAGACACTCCCTGCCTTATTAATGACAAATAGGATCTTTCATGACAATTAGTATGCGATTTTATTCAGAATCGAATTATATTCATATTGAGATGAGTATTTCGTTGATAATTTCTTGTGTGAATCGTTCTTATCGAAAATTCCCCCCCCCCCCCAAAAAAAAAAGAATTAATCGAATTTGATTTGTTGATTTCCACATATGATGATACAAATTTTTCTTACTTGTTGCTCGTAAGAAATTATACTGTTGATATCATCTGGGCCAAGTCATACTTATGCTCAAAATAAGAGCAAACCAGAAAACTATTTTGATAAAAACATTCCAAGCAGTCATATACACGTAGTTTCTGAAATTAGAATACCCAAGAGCATTATTGATCAAATTATTATATTATTGATACATTTCTCTATGAAGTACATTCCACGTGTAGCAATTCCAAGTATTATTCGGCTCACATGTTTCTCTTTGTACATATATACTTAAATAATCCAACTTTGAGTTCATGCATTTATACTTGTTTGTACATTATCAATTTCATGAGGAAACATATAAATGATTAAAATAACTATTCCTCTCTCTCTCTCTCCCTATTACTTCCTCTCTCTTCCACGTGGCGCCTAATTCAATGTTTTATTGATCGAAAAACACCTCCTACTTATTTCTGTTTGTCTGCTTAAACACTGCAAGAAGATACACTAATAAATAATACTGGTTTCCGAGAAATCAGTCTTCATTACTTTTATGTAAAAATTGAAATCAATAAATCTTGATCAATAATTCAATATGACTTTTCTCTGATACCAAGGATAGTTATCAATAACTCATTATAAAATCATTTACATGACGGAATACGAAGTCTGTCTATATATATATATATATATATATATATATATATATATATATATATATATATATATATATATATATATATATATATATATATATATATATATATATATATGGGTGGATAGATTAATGACAAAGAGATAAGCAGAAAAGCTGTCATGATCTATTTAATCTTCTTCCGTAGGTTGGTATTGATTTGATTGTCAATCTCATGAGTGTATGTTTGAATTTTATCAATTCATCAATTATAGACGTATTATTCTTTGCTAAAGCGATATGGTTATTTGACTTTTGAATGAATAAATTTACCAAAATATATATATTTTATTTTGCATCATGGCATCAAAAACTGGACACAGAAGTATTGCAGCCCAGTTCAGGCTGAGGATGACAAGACAGGACCATTTGGACAGGCCGGGCACCACAAGGGCGATCTTATCAAGTCTTCACTCCACGGGCAACAAATAACTATACAGTTGATCTAATAAATTCGTCAATCTATATAACTAATGAAATATATGATCGACTCTCTCTCTCTCTCTCTCTAAATATATATATATATATATATATATATATATATATATATATATATATATATATATATATATATATATGTATGTATATATATATATATATATATATATATATATATATATATATATATATATATATATATATATATACATATATATATATATATATATATATATATATATATATATATATATTCTCATATACATATATATATATATATATATATATATATATATATATATATATATAGATATATATATATATATATATATATATATATATATATATATATATATATATATATATATTCATATTTATTTATCTATACAATAGTGAAATAATCCATCAATACTAAAATAAAATAAAATGCATAACTCTTTCATCTCTCCATTCTTCAAACATTTGATGATAACGATTTGATACGTCATGATAAAACAATGAAACTTTCTCCCAGTTGTACCAACCTGAACATAAGTTAATAAAAGAAAAAGTATTTAGATCAATTTAATAATTATCATTGATTATTTAGCCATGCATAAAAATCATTATAACTTTTTAAATATATCTTATAGAATTTGTCATGATTTCGTTTCTCGTGAATTGTTCTATCTGTGTAGTATCGTGGGAACTTGATGCAAAGCACGGCACTACAATGTATCAAGGCGATGCGATGCGAGTTGTATACAGCATTGCACAACTATCTGTAATAAAACACACAATTATTACAACTCATAAAGTACAGAGCTAAAGATTATAGGTCACTTTTCAGGCAGTGATGTTTGGGTTGTTTAACCATTTTTTTCAAATTATTCACTTTACACAGTAGAATAGTTAGTAGTTTAGTGTTTAAACAGGTATATAAATGCCATGAACGAAACACCGTATGTTTTTGCGTATGATTGAATGGTACTTTGGAAACATATGTGTTTAAACTGTCTTAAATTCATGAAGAACTTTTGATAATGATCATAACTTGCTGTTACAACAATTACGTTATTTGGGGGTACGTATGATAGGTGAATGATGTTCACAAATGAGAATTTGTTGAGAATTCAGAGAGCCTGTTCAGTTAATTTGTTCAGAGGCTGCATGTTGTATGTATATGCTCGTGCAAGTGTGGGCGGACATCACTTGTTGCACATCTGCAAGAAGACACAATAGCATGATGGTTTTATTGTTACCGATGATGAATGCTCATGTAGAGTACAGTTCAGAGGCAACATATTACATATGACCAGTCATACAAGCTATAACATTAATCACAACTTTTATTACCGGTACAGTTCTATCTTCATAAACATACACATATACACAAACATAAACACGATAAACATAAATAACATAAACATAAACATACACACGATTCAATGTATTCGACTTCAGATTATTTTCTAGTTTGAACTATATTTAAAACTGGAGCCTATACGTTCGATTTTGTTTCTGTAGTGTGTAAGCTCATGTATATTTACCTCGTCGCTGGCGCTCTCGTTAAACCAATACGCATCAGAAATCTTCGATCCATAAGCAGATCTTAAATTATATAAATAAAATAAAATACCAAAATCAAATGAAAAATAACCTATTTACATTAATTAGCTATTTTTACATTCTTTAACCGATAAGTGAATTCGGTTGAAACGAGCGTTGAAACAAGAGAAATATTATGCAGATATCGGAGATAGAGAGAGATTGAGTGACAGATAGATAGAAGTTGAGGTCAAACTGGAAAAAAATGTCTGCAATGGTTGAGTAGGCTTAATTGGCACGGTTTCGGTGCATCTGTCTTTGCACTTGATTCATGGTGAATGCATTTCATCAGACTCGCGTTGCAGTTACGTTTTAAAAAATACGATTTACGAAAAGAAATTGTTTCAAGTTTGTTCGTATTTCATGCATGAACCTAGCGACGTGAAAAATATCGGGACGTGGAAAGGAGCGTTTTTATGTTTTAAAAAATGAGTCGAGATTTATACTGTTTAATTCAAATAAATTATATACATTCTTTAAATAATACATATACAACGATTTCAAATCGGACAACCAACTGAACAAATCAACATAATATATTTCATATTTGGAATGAAAATATTATCGAATATCATTTAATTGAATATTCACCAGGTAAGTGGTGAACGAGATGAGTTTCTTCCAAAATCTGCAAGATACTGGTTCTGAAATTAATAAGCATGTATATTCTATTTTAGTGAATGAAGGTTTAATGATAAATAATTACAGTAATTAAAATATAATTCATCTTCCTAGAAATTGTTATAAGTATAGACACGTATAAGTAAAGTAGGTTCATGAAATATTGACATATTAATTAGATAATAATAACCAGTTTCTTATTTTATCCGTTGAGATATTTATAGTCAGGAAAATACATGGCCGATCAAATTTTACGATATAATATTGATCATTCTAATATAATATGAATTTTCTATTTTTCTGAAAATTTTTTCAACAACTATTTTCTCGCCATACAGCTCTTAAATTTCTGATTCAGAAAAATATTAATAACCAAACTTTCAACTATAACTATTCAAAAAGAAAAAAAATACTTGTAAAAAGCAACAACAAAACAATTCCAATACATCTAGAATGTGGATTCACACTTCACAGTTATATTTCGCCTCTCATCTACCATTGTCTAGAATCTAGATTAACATTAATATAAGTACAACCACAAATACCTTACAAATCATCTCTAGAGAAGCAAAAGATGTTCCACAAAAGAGACGCACGTTTTTCCTCCACAACATCGTGTATGGTGCATGGCTATTCGAGTGTGCTCTCATATAAGTATGGAACGTATGTATGAGAAGGACGGAACTAATTGTGCATGAAACGCGTATGAGAAAGATAGAACTAATTGCGGATGTATACCAAGACGTGACTTATGGTTGTATGTGGTTCAACAATCAGGTGGATATGAAGCTAGCATTTGGGAGGTCTTTTGTTTCAAATCACGAGGCTTGCTTCAGATTGAACTACACACACACACACACACACACATCCATATATATATATATATATATACATATATATATATATATATATATATATATATATATATATATATATATATATATATATGTATATATATATATATATATATATATATATATATATATATATATATATAAATATATATATATACACATATATATGGGGTTCATTTTTGAGTTACATATTCTTTTGTTTCTCTTTCCACTATATATTTATGACATAAACTCAGAGGGAAATAATGCATATTCAACGCGAATATATATTTTTCATTCATCTAGACTCTTGATACAAGATCACTGTACCCCAATTGAAGCTAAATATCGTGTGATAGGACCGTATGATTGTATGAATCACAAGGGCTATCTCATCACTAAATATAATCAATTTAATATCGAAAAATACAATATAATGATGTACAAAATAATATGAACGAAATGATGAAAAATGATGCAATAATCAAACTGTTCGTAAAATAATTGTGCAGATTGACGTTTTTACAGGTAATCTCATTATCATGTCAACACACACGCACACACACGCATACACACACTTACGTATATAAATATGTTCATATAATGCATATATATATAAATATATATATATATATATATATATATATATATATATATATATATATATAAATATATATACCTATATGTGTTTATTCATCAATACCCGAGAGACAACCGTTTACCGCGGCAGTGTTTAATGAACAGTTTCTTCGCTATTAGGTTCGTCGCTCACTCCTGCATTCAACTTTCCACAACTTTATACCATGATTTGTAACAAAGTAGGAAACATATGTGTATTTCAGCATTTGAACATCTCCATTCACATCGATTACTTTAAAATTTCTTATTTTCATTCCAACAAATCAAATACTGTCAATCAATTCAATTCAATTTTGAATAAGTTTATTCAGATGTCTTAATCAAACAGAATACATACACAGACAGTAAAAACATACATGATCAAGAATATTGTCGATGTACAAGCTAGCCCAATCAGGTCAAGAATTACCTATCATGAATTACGAATACATTCCTTGTGATAATTGCGAACTATGGGAGAGGAAGAAGGTAAAAATATAGTCATCCACTCTGGCTATTTTTAGAATAATTTCGAATGATATTAATTCTTGCATATGTCAATTCTGTGTTGATCAACTATAAATAGTTGGGCAAGGCCCATTATCAGCTAGATCCACGAGTATGTTAATTGTTTTTGTTGTTCATTAATTTTGTGTTGTGAATTAATCTGACCTAATCAGCATTCCTAACACTCTATATAAGAGACGGTACTATTAGGTAGGTGACTATGCTGAAATAACTATGATAAAACCACGTTAGACAATAGAAAAACTGAAAGTTAATTGACAAGTACGGTATAATGCTCTTCATTTTTGGGTTATTCAGCAATAATAATTAATCAATGCAGCCTCGTGACGTATTGCCAGTTCGAAAAAAAATACGAAGTTAAAGTATAAGAAATTTAAATAAAAATAAAGAAAATAATTCAAAATAGGCCTATATATAATAAATATATAGATTATAATTGAATAATTTTTAAATTCAATAAAAATAATATGAAATAACCTCAAAAACAAGTGATATTTGGTTAAAGCTTGGTAATTGTAACTAATTCTTGATTCCCAAGAGATTCACAATATTTATGTAATAATGTGATGATGTTCAACAGGACTGTTTGTGAATACCAACTTGAGATATATCTCATAACTTATACCACCCATCAATAACATATTCTCTCTCAGACTATATCTTCAAACAACCATCTTTTTATTCATCTATTTATCTTTTAATTGCAGACAAATCATCACACCTCCTATCTTTATTTATGTTATACAATAACGACACAAAGATTTGAATAGACGACGGGTTAATCTTCTGTCAGGAATCATACACACACACACACACACACACATATATATATACCCAGCATGGGTTACCATCACGATGTTCATTAGCGCTCCGGAGCTAACCATGTGTTTATCAACTGACGTCACGTATTGTGACCATCTCAGTCATTGCACAACCACATTAAGATAACTTAGATATTATATTAAGATCGTGATTCTGTGTGATCTTTTTATACGTTTCCGAAAACAGCGAAGTCTATTATCTCGACGCGATGGAAATAAACCGACGTATGTGATCATTTTTATTTTTCTACTCTTATTCTCTGCTCATGAAGAAATATACTTCGTGCATCTTTATAGATGAATTGTTGTATGTGATGCACTTAGTTTTTGTAATGAATGTTGCCCGGTTTTTTTTCAGCCACTCAACGGAAAACGTATAAAGAAGAATGGGAGGGGAGTTTGCATGGGAGTTTAATTGATCATTAGAAAAGCTAGATGCGCGATGGTCGACATTAATAAAGCGTTCCGTTACGTCTTTAAAATGTATTAATGTATGTAATTATTATGAAATAGACTTAAAAAGGTGAACGTGGCTCTGGCCTATTGTGTGTGGAGAGTTTTCTATAAACAGCATACAATTAAATGTTCAAACAAAGTAATGAAACTAGGTTAGTTTTCTTTATGTGGAAAAGCAAACTTCTAAAGAGTGATCAGTTCGAACAAATTATTAATTATATTATTGTGGCTATTATTAATAAAAACTTCACATCTACTTATTGAATATAGTTTCATTTCCATGGTACTCTCCCAAGTCAAAAACTTTAACAAAATGCCCGTGTTGTCCAAGCCTAATACGTGGGTCATGGAATGACTTGCTATAATTGGAAAAAAGTATTCAAAACCTATAAAAACACGACCATGATTAGGAAGTAAAACCTCAATCATACCTACATATAATTCATTCCTCAATCACATAGCATTACGAATATTTCACCCTAAGGGTTTATTCACGTAACAGGATCAGTAGTTACACCAATCCAGCTTGATAAATAATTATTCACAGAATTAATTATGCGTTTTTTTGATATAAGCTGTCAATTAAATTCTGAAATGACAAAAGATTTAATATGTTTTAATGTCTCTCTCCGTTCCCTCTTATGACCTATAAAAGGTTTATAAAACGACTTTATTATTGCTTATCAAAAATCGATCACAAATCGGCAAATAAGCGCGTTCTCTTCGAATTGATACGATCCTGAATACTCGATGCTTTCTGAGTGAATACCTTTACAACAAC
This sequence comes from Brachyptera risi, assembly GCA_964007535.1. Taxonomy (NCBI): domain Eukaryota; kingdom Metazoa; phylum Arthropoda; class Insecta; order Plecoptera; family Taeniopterygidae; genus Brachyptera; species Brachyptera risi. The sequence continues at coordinate 40,517,735 of OZ023328.1, forward strand.
CAAAGCATTTGGGAGCAAGCGTATGTAATACGTCGTCTCGTACTTAAGCGATTTATAATAAAATCACTGTGTTATAAATACTTTACACAGAATACCACAGATCAAGTACTGTGAAGATTTATATTTTAATGCGCAAGTTCGGACAAACGTTCATTAATGACTATTGTGACGCATTTGCTTATCAACGAAATCGCTTCCAACGTTGAGCGTATGAGTTCGGAAAAAATGAAAATAAATGAAATATGTCTGAACGTGTTGGCTGGATCTGTTGGATGTGAGTTATTACTTATTATGGAGGAATAATAAATAGTAATGAAGTAAAATTACAAGAATAAACAAGATATAAGAAGAAAAGCAATCATTGGAGAGCATACATTTCGTTTAATTTCAGGAATACTCTCGTTGATTTGTTTGTTAATAATTTCTTCTGTCACAAGAATAACCAGAAGTAAATAGTGATTGACAAAACTTTCTTCAATTTGTTCATAAGCTAATAACGATACCAATGTTCGAAAAATATTGAATATTCGTTGTCGTGCTATTTTATCAAAGTGTTCAATGAATATAATAATATGTTTTTTTTTCATTTCTGTAGGCCCAATTAAATCTAGTATCATGATACTACTTATACGATATTGTTCATAATCGTAATCAAAATCTTATTTCTTAAATTTCAATTCCAAGTATTTGTATATTTTATATACTGTGCTCACGTAGCAACTGTGTATGGCAGCAGAATTATTATTGGCATTTGTATAAACAATTCCTCTCTCATTCTCTCCAAGTATTAGAACTTGGCAGTCATAATCAGAAATTATTCCGATGACTTTTGCGAATAAAAATCTTATTATGTTCGTACTATATTACTAATGTTCATGCAAAAATTCAATGTTTTCCGACGGCAAATTCTCATACTTCCACAAAGATTTGGTTTCATCTGTGTGTTTCATATCAAATTATTTGTTTGGGAGAGTGGAGACAATTTTTATTGAAAAGCTCAATCAATTTTATGGGAGGTGGCAAGTTTCAGGTTTTCTCTGCTCATAAGTTTGAGTTATACTCTGCGTATCCAACTTTAGGGGTATGAAACAACCTTAAGTGTGTGTCTAAACATGTGTTTTATTTGTGTGGACTATAATAATGTATAATAGATATATTTCCATTCACAAGACGTTTTGAATCGAGAGAGATTCTCATAATTTCTAGAAAAATAACGAAATAAACGTCCGTTGAATGAAACATCGTTTAAAAGTAAGCATTTTCAATTTTATTTCAATTTTCATTTCCATCCGTTCGATGACGTAACCAAATACCTCCCAATAATGCTAAACTATTTGTTTGACCCAAGGGGTAAACAACTACTCAACTAGTAAATCAGGTGTACATCTGATTTCAGATTTCAAGAGATTTCAGGGAGATTTCACGGGATTTCAAGAAGATTTCACGGGATTTCAAGAAGATTTCAAGGGATTTCAGGGAGATTTCACGGAATTTTGAGAAGATTTTAAGGGATTACAATAAAAATCCAAGGGATTTCAGAAATATTTCATGACAAGTGTACACCAGATTTCAGGAGTTGCTAACCCCTCGGTTTGGCCTATCTTGACTCTGTATATTGTGTGTCTACGACTAAATGAGTGCGACAGAGAAGTTGCCTTTAAGACGAAGATAGAGCTAATTATCATGCATATAGTTTTGAACCGACCAAAGGGATCACTGAATTATTAATTCACCGACTTTATGTGATTTTCAACTCCTGATTCCACGTGACACTACGAACGGTCGTTTTGTGATACAGTCTCGAAGTCCTAAGTGTCAGTTCGACCAGTGGTTTCTCTCGAGCGATCGGATGTGTCGGGTGATCAAGTGACGTCATACCGTAGAAGGGTTGTAATTATTCCAGTGTAAGACATATCATATATGCGTAACGCCGGGCAGCGACGTTCTAGAGGTGAGAGATGACAGGTCGACACTTTGAGTAGACGAGAGACGAGAGGGCTGGGAGGGGGAGGTGGAGGGAGAGGGAGGGGGGCCTATTAGAATGTCAGAGCCTAAAGATGAGGAGCAGCATTACGTGTATTATGTTCTCCATGCTATTGATTCGTTTCACAAAACTGGACGTGATACTCAGAAAGGCAGTCCTACCTATGACGAAGCTATATATAGGCTATTCCTCTAAGCTAATTCAGAAAAGCCAAACATTCTCTGGAGTGGTAGAGTTAAAACTAAGGTTCTGTCTGCGTTGATTCTCTGAACTTTCTTTATATTCTGTTAAATATGGACATTATTTAACGTTTCATCAGAAATTTAATGATGACACTTTGATATTTTAACTATTTAATTTATGTTTTTATGATGCAAAATACACTATGTTATTGAAATGATTGAACAATCATTAACAAATATGAAAATGTAATACCTAACCATTAGAGAGCAACGTGATCATATTCAGATGCATAGGCAAGCCAAGCAACACGTGAGGGAATAATTATTAAGGTTGCCTATACACCAGGGTTAAGGGTAGTAAAAGAAATGTATCCATTTCTAGAAGTGGGAATATTGTTTCGGCTCAAGAGGGCATAAAAAGAATGTGCTATGGCTCTACAGTAAGCCTCATTCTCCCGGGAATGTAAATTACAATAACATGTAAATGAATATTGTTTTACACTATAATAAATGGAATTGCATTTAATGATTGTAGTGAACCTTATGCACGTTTTAGTGGGTCTAGCGTATCACATTTTTTTTTGTCGAGTCACAGTACTGGATGAATAATAGGTGAGGTAACATGCATGCTTTTGAGATTAACTCTTAATCCACATAAAACGAATGATATTTTCAACAGATTCAATAATATGACAGCCGAAAGAGTTTAAAAAAATTAACATTGGACTTGAAATGGCATTGAAAATAAGTGAATCGTCCGAACATGTTGACACAATTGTAACATCTGCTATTTAGAGGCTTCATTTTTATTGCTAACGACTGTCACTGCCAATAAGGATTATTTCGAGATCCCGCATTGGCCTTATGATGTATCATGACTTGGTATTAGATATAATGCAAAACCAAGCTATGTTCAAGTTGAAATAGAGTATTTAGAGTATATATATATATATATATATATATATATATATATATATATATATATATATATATATATATATATATATATATATATATATGTGTGTATTATTATTTTTTTTTTTCATAATATCGAAACTTGATACAGAATCATTGTTTCCCAATTAAGGCTATGGATGAAAGGTAGGATCGTTTGGACGGGGCACCACAAGAGCGATCTTACCACCCCGTTTTATATATTTAAAACCAATAAACTTCAACACCAGGACTCCGCTGTCGGTGACCATAATTTTCCGCCGCAGATAAAAGTCTTTCAGTTTCCGAAAGTCCGGAACACATTATAAGTAGAAACCGTTTCTGTGATATATATATCTGGACATTACCAGCATTGGTATTAGGAGTAAACATAACACACGAATGTTGATATCTTCCACTTTGAAATAATGTATCCAATAATATAATAAGTTTTCATTGAAAATCAAAAAACAGTAACGGGTCTGTAATTTTTAGCTGCTGATAACCACATTGGACAATACAAATATTCCATATATTTTGCCTATCGTACCAACATTTAGGTCTAGATTTAAAGACATGGTGAAACGAAATAAAGCAAATTCTCCAACTTCTATCTTCGAAATTATTAAAAATTTCACACTTCTCGTATTTTGCTCTTCAAAATTTCAAAAGGCATTAATGAAATCATATTTTGTCACACGAACACAATTAGTCAAATTATACTCATTTTTTCTGTCAAAATCTATGGTTTTTACTTTTTAGTTATTCAAACTTTTACACTGAAAAATGCTGAAATATCTTTCACTAGCAATATAATTCGGGTGATTCACTAGAATCTAGTCACTTCAATAATAATGTTCAATAATGTCTTTCGTATTATCTAAAATAATAATGTGGATGCTGCTCATCCTACCCTTAGTATAAACACTAATGTATTTAAAATATACATCTATTGGTTTGAGTATTTGTATTTTGAAACAATGTTGTACGGTATGAAAAGTATGGACACTTTACAGGTCTTTTAGAATAACTTGGAATGTTTCATTTTGAACCTGGTGTTTAATTTTTATCGCAATTCGTTGTTATTTGTCGTAAATTAGTTCCACATTAGGTCTACTATTCGGATGGACATTATATAGAAGGTTTGGGTTTGTAATTGTAAAGGTTGGCTATACTGATTTATATAATTCAACTCTATTGTTATGGCTTCACGTGTGGGTAAATGTATTTGAAATCAGAAATCTCTAAAACTAAGTTATGATCCAAGATTCGATTAGCACTCGATATTTGGCCAGCACATAAATAATCAAACTAAGATACTGAGATATTAAATAAAACGTGTGATAATATCTTTTATCTTATAATTTACAACCTAGATCAACATTTAATTTTCTCGCACAATCATTTGAGTATCTCGCTAATTCTTCTCCAGGCTATTTGTAACCATCAATACACAATAATCGATAACAATCATCTGAACATATTTGTGATACTTTAATTTAAAAACTTCAGAACTGAATACCAATATCAACACAAATTGAAAATAGATTGATTAATATCTACCTGTATGTATTTCCTAGAAATATCGTACATTCATGATGCATGACAATTGGTATCGATAAGTGATCACCACATTCCACAGTCTAATTACATCTCAAACATCATACATATTTGACGTCGCGATGGAATTCCCCTCTCACATATAATACATATATTACTTTCATTCCATCTCGAACAGACATTATGTAGAATCATCCACAGTTACAGAATGACCCTGGCTGTTGGGATTAAAATGTTCTTGTGGCCTTTACTTGAGGTACTCTAGGATGTGAAAGCCACGCACGATTGCAATTGTTATTTCCTCTACGGTCCTGACGCCCCATCCTTTCTACATACCTCCCCCCTCCCCCCCCCCCCTCTCAACCACCCACCCACCCACACATGAAGTCTGCCTGCCTGTCCTTCCATGAAACATCACGTACCTGGGAATATAGTTCGAGACGTATTACATTAGTACTCCTAATCGAAAGATGGTACTGCAAGGCGATCGAGATAAAAACGCTAATAATATCATTTTGGTGCAGATAATTGGATGTAATTAAAGTACATTGTGAAAGGTTGGTAGTATATATATATGTGTGTTTGTGTGGGTGTGTGTTTTTTTCCCGAGCTACAGGAAGCTATGAAGGATTGGGAAGATTATTGTATGGTTTCTTGGGAATCGTGAAATTTTAATTATGTTTTTTTTCAGATGAAGGAAAATAATTGCATGGACATAAAGATCTACATATGGATATCTCCAAGCTATAAGTAGAGATTAAATCGAAAGAAATAATTATATAATCGAGATAATCTATGTTATTTTAATAACGATGAATTGGAGCAGAATCAGCAGAGCAGTTTTGCTAAATGAATAAAGTGTTCACTTTCTTGATGGTTTTGCTTTCGAATAGGCCAACAAAATGAACATTTCGAAGCAAGAAATTAAAACAGAAATAACTTGAAAGCTATTTTCTCTTTGTCATGATAACTACGGTTTCAGTGTAAAACGGATAGCATGTGTGTAGACTTTTTTTCGGAGGTATTCCACCTGAGTTTGTCTACCTGTACGAATTACACCCCAAAACACTCACGTCTGTCTCATCCCCTGGGCCGACCACCCCATTAGAACGTCTCTCTCCTTCTCTCATTCTCTCTCTCTCTCTTTCACACACTCACACGTATGTCGAAATGGTTGTGTCTGCTTTATTGGCGTCATCTACCTGCCCTCATGCTGTTATTAGGCACACACATAACTTCTGCTGTTTGCCCCGTCTTCCTCCAAGCTGGGTTCAACAAAGCGACGAACGAAATTGCATCGAAATCAGAACATAGTAACTCATTGCTAGTTGCAACTCTATTATACCACTTATGCCACATTCACTATCTTATGCGTTACTGGATGAAGACTCCAACTGACATTTATGAACTTGCTTAATTTGTCTGTATTTTATACGCGTTCCCTATATATAACACTCGGACCCACTAGAATATGGAACAGTCATGTTTTTAATAACAACCAGGAGGGCTAAGTATCATATTTATCAAATCAAAATAATCAAATATAAGAAAATCTCAGAATGAGGGTATTCATTGGACGGTATATTTAAAAATAGCTATTTGAACAATTGAATTTTTTAATATGATTTATATTTTTGACTAAATTATAGACTATTGAAATGGTATGATGAAATGAAGCAATTATTCACGAATATTTGTCATCATCCATGTTCATCCTTCAACGAGAAAACATGTATATTTTTCTGTTTAGCAAAATATGAGCTGAGATGTATAAAATGAGGAGTTATTATTTGGTAAGTCAATGAGATTCACAATTAGGTTGAGAATCGCTGGCTGGGTAGGAATAGTGAAGTGGGGGTAATCATTCGGCCATGCATGATTGATAAGGTCAGGGGTCAGTGGTAGGAGGAGGAGGAGGAGGTATAATAAGAGTATACCGAACAAAAGAAGATCATGCTCTTCAAATCGAACAAGGAAAACTATCTTTCTGGGTCTGCGGTGGGACGAACGAGTGGACCTTTCCACCTACTAGTCTCAAATCTCAATCTGCAAGCACTGTAGATGCACTTGCACTGGTAGCACAGTGGTAAGTCGCTTGCTCCAAATGAGGGTATATATAGATCGTGTCTAGGCTCGATCTCCGCCACCGACCATCTTCACAGAGATTTTTCGAGAGTTCTCTTTTTAGCCTGGGTGAATGCGGGGATAGTTACTACATTACAGGCTACGACCGCTTCCTTCATTCTTTACCATTATCTATTTCTCGAAATACCTAAGAAATCATCATCTCATTATATCATCATCTCATTAATCATTCATTCGACGTCAATAGATCCAATGGCAATAGTTACCATTACAGTGCATCGTTGAAACCATAAAAAGTAATCAAATCTACAAGAACTTTATACCAAATTAGTTTGAATTTTGAAAGAATCTAAAATTTGTTCTAACTGTGAACTATCGAATGTTGAATATATATGGTTATTTGAATCACAATTTGCTTCTTCTGAGCGTACAGAAGTCACACGTAATTCTATGGTCTGTATCTATAAACTCAATAAATAAATACTGTCAAATATAAAAAAAAAACATTTCTTCTGGAAGAATACATATAGTTTTGATAAAAAAATATGATCAGTATTTGATGGGCACTCAATACATTTCTCAATATCTAATGACAATGATGACACTTATAATTATTCAAAGAAAAGTAATAGTTTTTTTGAATACTTGATTATATTCCATATTATAGTAATAACTCACAGACTGAAGACTATCATAACAAATTTAACTGTAACTGTGTAGCGTACACATTAGTGAATCAGTATCATACCTGAATTATTATTGAATGCGTATTAATCGACAATGGAACCTGTAAATTATATAAATAGACCTTCAGAATCATGAACCATTCATGCTTGTTACACTGTTAACTTGTATTCATAATTGATCAAATAATTGATCAAAATAATAATGCAAATTGTGGGTCGCAGCCGGTTGTTTGTTTGACGGTATTATAGTCGACAGACACGTAGTCGACAGACACGTGGTCGACGGACGTTTAGTCGACGATAAAAAAGGGGGAATTTCCATGGTTAAAAAATGACTCCAATCTAACTGATTCTGTATTCAATTGTAGGCCTACAGCTCTACACTCACAATTGCACAAAAGTGAGGTGGCGAGGTCTTAAACTAAATAACTATAGTAAACATACAAATAACAAAAGTGATGTTAAATCATCAATGTGATGCAATATGTTAGATCGGAAAGAATTTCATTTGATAGCAGCAAAAGTGACTACGTTCGTTGTACTACGTGACATGATGAAGGCTAAATTCTGAATTTTTTCAGTCAACCTAAATGACTGATTCAGAACTAAAATGCATAGAATAAACAATAAGAATATGGAGGACATATTCAGGCTGTTGAGAAGCAGGATTATATTACTTCAGTATAAAATAATATAAATCAAGTATAAACATATGATTATGTAATTACTGACAAAATACAAAAGAAAATCAAGACCCATCTGATAGGTCAATATCATTCTCAATATAAATTATTTAGCTAGAGGATCCATAATTTTGGGTGCACATAGTCGCCGTCTTAACTGATCGTTGATTTGAAATATCACTGAATAGTTTTTTTTTTTAATTAATAGTGGATACAAAAAATCGGTTTTCAAAATAAGTTGCTCGGTCAAGTGTCAAAATTTTGGTAACGATGTCAGCCATCAGCTTTGATTTTGACTGATCCTTTGTCGACCAAGTATACGTCGACTTAGTGTCCGTCGACTAAATGTCCGACTATCCGTCAACCCGGTTTAACGGTTACAAGATAAAAGAAGGAAGTTCATGGAAGAGGTGACATTCTGTTGTTTACTGCGTCACAGCCTTCCTGTTGATCTCACTGAATTACGACCAATCTTTAACTATAATTTAACAATATAATTTATAAATTACAATAGAGATTCAAGAGAAAACTTATACGATTCTAATTTCATTCCGTTTACTATAAATTATAATATATCAAAGCTAATGTTGAAACTTGATTTAACACTGAATAATAGGCCTATTTTCTTCTGACGTCAAAGTAATTTATTGATCATATTCCATTATATTTGTGAAATGTGCAAGGTTAAATGGTTAAATGGACTTTATTAGGGGTCAGTCAACTTTGGCGGCGGTAAAATGATGATACCCTTATATTTCTACAGTAGGTAAAAGTTGGTGTTAAAAGGGCTCGAGAGTGGTAGGGAAGCGAAGAGTGCGGGGGTGGGGGGAGTGGGAGGAGGTGTATATGGTCTATCACTTTGGCTAAGCGCTCTCGAGAGAACGGTCTCCTCACTCTCTTCCTTCAACAAGCTAGAAGAAGAACGTCTCCGACTGTGATCGCTATTATCTGTAACAATATTGTTATCTTGTGTGTGTGTGAGTGAGTGTGCGTGATAAAATCCCGTGATATGCGTGAAAGGTCACGTGGTACATGCGTGATTAACTGCCACCACGTGTGTAGAGCACTTCACGAACGAGTTGCAACATTTCTTTTCCGATTCCGTGAAAACTCTTTAATTTTTCCACGTTTATATATTTAAAGACTTGATATAGTGAAATGAATTCGTCTTAATATCAAAACAAAAAGTGAATACATATTTTGCGTTTCTTTTGAAAACTTTCGTGTGCCCAATGAGTATATAAATCCTTGAGTTTTGCACATCAATTCTGTTGGGCTGCTCTCATAGGGTGTAATATTTGTGTGCGCGGGTAACGGATTAATTACTACGGCAAGGGGTTAAGAAAATTAAAGAAACACACCCCAAACAGACTTTATCTCGTCCCCCTTCACCACCACCAGTCCACCCCCTCCTCCTGTTCCGTTTGTCGATTGGACATTGAGTTAGTTTTGTTCGATCTACGCAAGTCAGTGCACAACCGGCAAGAAAAGGGTGCCTGCTTTACTTGATGAAGATGTTATAATTTCAAACCGAGGGACATTTATTGACTGGATTTATACAAGTTTTAGAAAACAAAACTGGAAGACGTCGGCTCGTCGTTTGAGTTGTTTGGTTGGCTGTTTGGCGCGCGTTTGTTCTTCAGTGTTGTACTTGTTGCTAGACAATGTTGTTACTGCGTCAATAGTTTGCAAGGGTAAGTTATTGACAAACAAATACACTAATAGTATTGTTGTAGTGTATATTAATAAACAGAGATGCGTGAATCTCCAGTCTTGAGCTAATAGCAAATAAGTCAACTGGGAGATATACAATTATTCAACTTGGGCGGATCTTAGATTCTAAACTAATTGAAAGAAATGTGTATTGTATAATTAGATTAGATAATAGTAGACCTTGGAGTAGAACTATACCGGCGATTTCTGGAGCCGCATTTGGATCATGTTTTGCGTTGTCAAAATAATGTCAAATATCGCTGAAAGTTATAAAAGTTCCGTAACGTTATAATGGAATGCGTACAGTTAGTTATGAAATATGTTATCTAATTTAAGATAGTGTCCATGTATTCTAGAACATGCATGTATTTTTACTGACTTTGGGCATTTCAATCCGACAAGGATTCGAAGCCGGTACTTTCTGCCGACTCGCTCTCGTATCAAGGAATATATAACCAAATACTAAATCTTGAACAATGTAAATACACAATCTTTAAGAAAATTTCATAATCTTTTCCAAGAGCTAACTAATCATGATGATATAGCAAAATAAATAAGATTAAATCTGAAAATTATTTTACTTATTTCGGCTAATATTGAAATTGCTATTTCATTACTGACGAATTACTGAGATTTTTGGTATTGGCCCATTTGGGTATATCTAATATATCGGTATATTAAATTTGAAAATGTGATAATCGAGCTGGTAATGATACGTATTAGGGATTGTGTTCGGCACCCGTGACGGTGTCCAGCTGACACTTGGGCCTACAGAGTTCAATGTAGGCATCATTCTGATAGCCACCCATATAGCCTAACTGTTGCTGAGGTTTCGAACAAGATTATGATAGCGTCAAGCAATTCGATTGAGTTATTATTTGCTATTCAAATAGCAACGGTCGGTAGGGACTCGAACCCGTATCTCTGCAAGGGAATCGAGTTGATTCGTGGATAGTAAAGTGCGTCGGTGAGTTATTAGAAGTATTCACAGTTGTGAGTGATTAGACATACCAACTATACGGAAGTAATCGGAAGACAATCCCATCTAACGTTTTCCTTCTGCAAATGAGTATTTTATTCTGAATTCTGAAAATCTACTGTCATTATACAAGATTTTTCAGTTATTTTCGGACTTTGAATGATGTTTTCTCAAATATATGCTCGCTTGAACACTTTTCGAGAGAAAAATAAGCACTGGCCGTCTTCTGAATCTGAGGAAAACCCCGACATTATGACAGGCAAATTCAATATTTTTATGTTGGAATTTTTGAGGAAGTATGTAATAATTTTCTGAGTTGAATGTGTGCTTCTTAAATGATAATTCCTCAGTGGATGAATTGATAACCAAGTGCTCGTGCTGAAATTCAGACATAATGCAGTAATTAATAGAAGAATATTAATATAATTAATATTATTACCGGTACCCTATTCTGAATATTGAGCAAAATAACTAAAATATTCGTGATTTGTTATTAACTCTTTATAGGCTATGATAATTCAGCATGTGATTGTCTTGATATGAATGTTTATCATTCATGCGTCTAATCTCTTGATACATCAACACCTAAAATAAAACTAGAACTTCTATAGAATATTTTCAAGTGGAAATATCCCAATATATTTATCAGTATCTGTCAACGATATATGATGAGGTCTTCACTAATACAGTGAATTATCGAAAGCTTCAGAGGGCAATATGTTAATCTTCCATCTGCAATTTACCAACAACACCAACAGTGATCACTTATCATGTACGAGTATTCGATTAATATCGATTACTATTGATTGGCATCATATTGGCATTGTGACTGTCGACTAATGCATTATATACCCAATTAGATATACACTTAGAGTCGATTTAGCGGAATATTAGGTTTTTGATGATAGCATTTGAAAGGTGTGAGATAACTAAATTATAATACAACAGTAACGTATTTTTGATATTTTCAAGATGGTATGAGTAAATGCTATTCAAAAACTATCTTCAACTCAGTGGATAATTTTCACTACCAAAACCAAATTGTCAGTTCTCCGGGTCTACCAGTGACAATGTTAGATTATAAGGCTAATAATTTTATTTGAGATTATTCTGAAGGTATTAAAGATGTTTGTATTTCTCCCACATATTATAATTTTAATATCTCCAACCATTATCAAAATATCAAACACCTAAAATTGATACTTCGCTCAAGTGAATGAAATCGTTCACCGATGGTGGAAACGAGCACGAAGGTGCAATAATTTATATTAGGCTATCAATATAGGTTTAGCGTAATGTTGATGACATGGTAGGATCGTTTGTACACAAAGATCGGTTGGTCGAGATTTCGGGTGCGCCACAGAGAATTTTACCGATTCACATTCAAAACAAAATATTTCTCTTCCAGTAATTTCCTGGGTCACTCGGGGTGTTTCATTTTCGGTATTTGTTCAATATTCCTCTGGAAAATTATAATATTACCTCAAATGACTTGGGTGTGGGATACTTGAAACAATAATTTTATATTCCATCTAGTATGATACCGGTATCTCAAAAAGTGCTAAAATAATACAAACTTGTACAGTAGTTTTCAGGATGTTCAAATGAATTAAATATAGTTCCACCCTCGATTAATATTTCATATAAAAAGTAATAATTGTTATATATTATTCATAAATGTATACATGAATATATGATTAATAATTGTACCATTTATAAATGGCTAATAATAAGTTCGCCGTGCATTTCCATATGCATGGAAATGGCAAAGGCCTATCAAGTATTCCTGTTTATAAAAGTCTGGTAATTGCTTTTGTTGAAAAAGTGACACCTTTCTCTATTTAAGGTGATTAAACTAGTAAGAACACTTAATCGAACTACGGTATAACTTTTAACAGCTTCCAAAACACAATGAAGGAACTATTTCTCAATAAATCCATAACAATAAAAAAAAAAACAGTCACTAATTACTTCATTCTTACCGTCTCAAACTTCTATTATCAAAACCGGTAGCCGACGGTTCATAAATATGTAAGTAGTTATAACAACAATAATAATTAATGTATACTTTTTTCTTCCTTTATTTCTTATATAAAATTGTGTGAATATTTAACTCCTCCCAACTCCTCCCCCTGACTAGCTATGCAACCAACCAAGATGCAATGCTATATCTGGTTCCATCACCACTGTCATTACTTGTAGCATTTTAATAATAATTACACACACAATAATCGTATAAAGTGATGTAATTGCAAACGTTACATAGCATGCACATGCAGTAGTAAATGGTAATATCTATTTGCAGACAGACCTATGTATTTTATAATATGTTATATATGCAGCTACGTTGTTGTTTTGGCTCACAACCTAAATTAAACCAACTAATCTAATCTAATTGACCTGACCAACCTCAATATTGGGAAAGAGCACCATCATTGGATTTTAATAAAATGAAGAAAGACAACAAAGAAAATATGTAGAAACATTTTCATTTGTAACTTGTAAGAGTTGATCAGAAAATTTATGACTGGCTGTTACGGAATATAGGCCTACCTCAAAATTGAATAGAATTGGAAAATACTTACGAATTGAAAATATTTACGGTATCATTCTTATAACTGTTTATTCTTTTTATTCTTTTGGAAGATAGTTGAATATATTTTCAATTTGACGCTTTATTTTAATTTTGAAGTACCGGTAAGCTGTTTATTGTTAATAATCAGGGGTGTGCACAACGATGTTACCTGACAGACATTGCACAATCAAATCCTAACCTCAATTAATGGTCGAAGTAATTTATTTCATTCTAAACGAACTTAACATGAGTTCAAACTAAACCACTCACTCAAACCCAATGTAAAACTAACAGTTATGCCTTAATCCGTACACCAGGGCTGTTTGCACTTAGACTCTTGTAGTTATTATAGCGGAGCTTGTAGGAAAGAATTGTCTTCTAGATTATGCAAATTAAATGCAGTTATTTGCACAATGGCGTTCAACTGTTACATTGCAGTGTGCAAAGGTAATAAAGCAATTAGACGACAAAAGGTACGTCATTGATGACGAGATATGAGAAATTAGTTTGGAAATATTAGATTGATTCAGGGAAGCGGCTTGAGTAATCTCATATCGGAATTGATGTATACGTCAGATATAGATTCCGATCGCAAAATATACTTGCCGGTGTAGATGATATGATTTCATATAATTTAATGTGATGAATTCTATATATTTTGATGTGGAATTTCATTGAAAAATCCTCAATATGTTTCCTAGTCAGAATGCCAAATTAATAAAATTACATCGTTTTCACACAAATATAAGTTTGTTAATTTATTTATGGGCATTATTACTTTCTAGGTTCAAACCATTCTTATCGTTCATCAATTCTAGCTTCAGTAGAGATAAATTGGGAAAATGAATGTAAAAATTCATAACAGCATAATTCAAATGCTATATTATAAAGCTATGAAAGTTAAAATTCGAAGAATCATAATGCTGGATCTCCTACATGGATACATCGTTCTCTTACATCATATCATATGCATGTTCGGTACTAACTTGTTGAACATTTATTACATTTTATTATTAATTTAATTGAAGTACATAATAATAATAAGGATATAATTGAAATGAAATGCCGAGAAATATCTCTAGTTCGTAGTTTTGATATCTAGCTCGGCGTGGGATGTGGTGTAGGATATGAACATTGTTTGCGATTGTTCAATGGTGCCAACTGTAATCAAACTAAAAGTAACAATCTCCACATCACATGACACTAACCAGGAATCGAATAAGCACTTCTCACTTCACGCTCCACACTTATACTACCAACCTTGACAACGCATTGTTACAAATCCATAAATCAGCGTAGCCAATTTCACTCGATCCAATGATATCTTTGTTTGTTACAAGAAAATGTCATAAAAAACGAACTTTAATGATGTGTTATTACATATTATGCATGGTATATTTTTCTCTCATTCACATATAAAATATATTATATTCTTATATCCGTCTTTCTTTTTAAAAATCGTTAAGTCACAGAATCGTGGTGATTTCATTGTAAACATGTTCGGTCTTTGATGGTGTATGCATCACGACTCTAGCTTCACTCTGGTTTGCTTTGTCCATCATTCCCACATTCACATTATCCGTGGTACAGGTGATAGCAAAATATCGCTCGACAGAACTGAATAGATTCCGAGAAAGATCGCCCTAGATTAGGGAGTCGACACGTGTGTGAGAGAGAGAGAAAAAGAGAGAGAGAAAAAGAGAGAGGGAAAGAGAGAGAGGGAAAGAGAGAGGGATGAGAATTAGAAGAATTTTACTTATATGAAACGAATTGATTCAAGAATTGAACGTAAAATGGCAGTTTTTACTTTTTAGTTTTCTCATTATATGCCATGAATAGCAAGAGATGGTTCGCTGAGAGAATAATAGATCAATTTGTTCTAATATATCAGAAGTATATTTATATAAAGAAATGAGCTCTTGAAACATTTCTTTTGTGACACCTAATCGACAAAGTCAACACTAAAATTGGCGTATAATAGTTTTTGAACATGACAATTGTATATGGGGTATTTGAGCAGAATTTTGTTGATCTTTGGATTATAAATACTGATCGAAATTTGTTTCAGTGTCTTTACAAATAGTCTTACAATAGTTGACTTGGTTGGTCGTACGTGGATTGATTTTCAATTGATTTAATGAAATAAGATGTTTCAAAAACTTCATAGTTATGATGATATGGACAACAATACCTACGACATGTTTTCACTATTCTATAGAATGTAGTATTATTTTGAAATTCAACTAATTAGATGAACCTAAATATAATACTCGAATGAAATTTCAGCCGACCTTGCCTTGGCGTGTTTTGTACGCGCCCCCCACAGGTCACATGATTCGGCTGACCGGCTCGAAATTATTGAGTGTATCAGGTAATATAGGCCTATGCCTATATCCAACGATAAATGTCTACGTCAACACAAACAAAAGAACTTTTATTTGAATTTGAAAGGAAATTATTTTAATAATTTAAATAATTTGTTTATACTGAAAGACTTTTATCTACTGCGAAAAATTATGGTCACAGACAGCGCAGTCCTGGTGTTGAGGACCATTAGTTTTAAATAATCAAAATGGGGTGGTAAGATCGCCCTTGTGGTGCCCCGTCCAAACGATCCTATCTTTCATCCATAGCCTTAATTGGGGAACAATGATTTTGTATCAAGTTTCGATGTTATTAAAAAAAAAAAAAAAAAAAAAAAAAAAAAAAATTTAAGTTAAAATTCAATATAATTTATGTGATTAAAAAAAAATCAATAGTCAACCAATAAGTTCAGAGCAAATCGAATAGGCCTAAATGAAATCTTGGATATTTTTATTGATCTTCACCTTTTTAAAATTATTTTTCTTCTTTGTCTGCTTCCCTTTCTAATCTCGGTGAATAAAACCTTCTGACGTTATTTATTGTCAATGAGTTTTGGTGTGTACTGTACCGTGAGTACATGTGGCCAAGATATCCAATCATATATGTGCCGACCTTCACAGGTGAATCTCATTCCTTGTTTTTTTTTTTTTTTACCTCGCCATTATAAACTTTTAGTTCTGCCGTTCCAGAAAGGTATATACGTAATAGCCAACTATACGAACACATAACACTTTTTATCAAACAAAATGACACATTTATCATAATTCAAGCTGCCTGCATCGCAACAGTAGCTTTATACCTGCCAAGCGGCTGGTGAGATGATAGCTCATGGTGTAGCGTTCACGCGTACGTGGTGTACTGGCAATATAAATCGCTAGAAATTACTATAATTTTTAATTGGATTTTAAGTAAAAAGCAAATGAGCGAAACCAATGCATCTCTAATACGAGGATAATTACAATGTTACACCACGCTGACGTAAACCTTACAAGAGATTAAATGCATTATAAAATAGTTTTAAAATTACAATTATTGCAAATTATACAAATATAAGAAATATGAAGTATATATCTATAAAACAATAAAATAGGTAAAAGTGTATTTATAATGCAATACAGACATAAAGTATCATATAAAATGTCTATACTATTTTGCTTCATAATTGATTTTGTATTATTCTAATAATTGAAATGAGGGGAATAAGGTAATTATAATTTTTTTATAAAACATTGATATTATGTTCGTTTCAACATTGAATAATAGAATCAAAGGACCCAATGTTTATGAACATTACAATACTTATGAGAGTTCTTGCAAAATTCTCTTTCTTCATTTTACCTTACCGAACATGAGACAGCCTCCATTTCAACATTTGTAATAAACTGACCCTAGTCGTTGGCG
The DNA here is from genome assembly GCA_964007535.1 of Brachyptera risi. Taxonomy (NCBI): domain Eukaryota; kingdom Metazoa; phylum Arthropoda; class Insecta; order Plecoptera; family Taeniopterygidae; genus Brachyptera; species Brachyptera risi. The sequence goes on from OZ023328.1 coordinate 40,534,880, forward strand.
CGCCTTGAAACCACAATATTCACTCATTCTAGGTAGGTTTCTCAAAAATACGAGAAAATCGGGTACGAAGTATGAATACAATTATTGTATAAACGAAAACGAGAAAATCGCATCAACACTTTCAAAACTACGGCATCACGTTTTGCTAATAAGCCAGATCACTCGGTAACAAGACTTTCTACAATACATATCACTCACTTATGAGATATTAATCAGAGCAACAATGACAATAATATTTTGACGTTTTATTGACGCGACGTCTTCAACTAGTGGCCAACACTACACTATAACCGACAACTAATTAACTAATAAAAGTAAAAAAAAATACATAAGTATAATTTGATGGATGGAGTTATAAGTAGTTACTCATCCAACCGGAAAACCTGCAGTAGAGATGATCACGTCTCTTATAGTTTTGGTCAGCACCATGGGAAACTTAATAACACGAAATATCCAAGTAGATTCAATAAAATTACAAACACATTGCTGGCTTATTATATGCGCGACGGACAATTAGATTCACGAGTGAACATTCGTGATCCAGTTTATTTCGTTGCGCAGTTAATTGGTTGAACCATATCGCACAATGTACATAAGTCTCTGCATGTTGGCCTTAGAAACATCACGAACACATGTCATCATGTCTATACACAAGACATTCTTAGAAACAGATATTAGAATCAGAACAAAACATGGAATGAGAAATAAGAAGGAAAATGGAAATAGAATTAGCAGACAATGAAATGAATAAGAAGTAGATGTTGAACAGTTCATCGCAGTGGAAGACTTCTTTAATCCAACAGTTTGATGTTTATAATATGCAGGAAATGATGAAATGATTATTTTACCGAGTATAATTGTATAATTTACGTACGTCTAACGAAGACAAGGGGGTGGAGGGTGGTACATTATTCTTGCGCCCTCACCGTAGCCTTCAGTTGGATAGAGGGAGAAGGGTTTGGGGGTATCTTCAACCTATTTGCTAACAAAAGGTCAGAATAAGTTGAAGATACAAGCTTGGACTTTGCTTTACACAAGGGAGGAAGAGGGCTAATATTAATAGTTGGCCTAACCAAACCAACCCTCTCTATCTTTCTCTCTTCATATTTATACCCTTATATTTAGAACAGCAACCCTTCAGTCACGAGAGTTGAATGACTGATCACAGGGTATAGTAGTTTTCAATTCTACTTGAGTGTAGAGATATTTAGTACAATGCTAACTCATGAAACACTCTGGTTGTTTGATGATGATTGAAACAAACTACAGTTGTTCTTTAGAGTTTAGATGAACTGAAACCAAAGAAATTGTTTACAGTTCATGAAAGGTGGATACACAGTGCGATCAAATACAGGAAAACAGATCAGCAGAGAATATGTGGGGACTGGGGAGGAGATTTCGATTTGATAAAAAGATGTACAAACAAATGGAAACAAACGGGAGAAGGAAAAATAGGATCATCCAACGTAAATTTTAATAAATGAGAAGGGCACAATGAAAATTTTCTACGAAAGATGATATTTTACAAACAACCCTATTTCACACTACACCTATTATAGCATGCATAATGATACATGACAGTTCTAGTTTATATCGAATTTTAATTCATTTAGTTTGGTTAGATTGAATTATGTTCGGTTTGTTAGGTTACTTATATTAGGTCAGGTTGATTAGATTTGTTAGATCATGGTAACCTCGGGTTCCACCCAACAACAAAGTGTGCCTGCAAATAAGTCTTGCCTGGTATCTTTGTTCGTATCTTTGATGCAAAGTTCAAATAGCGTAATAAGATGATCGTCTAGGCAAGCGAGTTGAAGTCATGCATCCAATTACACACATTGTCTGAAAGTAACTCTCAGATGCTACGCGATGAACCGATCAAGCTATTAAAATCTAAGAGTTTGAGTGAGTGTTATATATCACGCCCCGTATAATACCGTTAAGGTTCAAGCCGGTCAAACGTTTAACACATTTCTTGTCAATTCAATTGTTATAATATCCGGCCGGCCATCGCATACTGTCTGAGCTTTATTGCAGTAGTTTCATCAATCGTTCGCTGAACGTTGATTAAACATAGTATCGATACGGTTTTAGAACGTGATGTTTTTATAGCTAGACATAACCTTGTTGAAAAGTACCGTTAGGACCAACCCTTGTCGCCCTGCCTGCTACCCCTAATACATGCTCTCTTCTAGTAGGTTTACCTTCTTTATCTATCACATGTAGGTAGGATGGTCGGTCACTCACTCACATTCTTCAGGTCATATTCAACATTTGGACGTTTCACTCTGCAGAATAATAATGCTTTTTACATTTTTTACTACTGTAAATTAGGTTCACATTGTATTCGATATATTTTCATTTTTATTTTCACTCATGTACTATGTATACAATGGTGGTGGTAGGCTAATATATTTTTCTCTTATTTCATAAATTTTCATTATTTTTATATCCTTTCATATGATCAACGTATTCTATTGACATATGGTAGGTTCCATTTGCAGATATATCTGAGTATATTGTATTTGTTATTGTTGCAAGAAACCGAAACCTTCTAATCTAAAAAAAACTTCATCAAGGTTTGAGAAGGTATTACTTTCGATAAAGAGCTTATATACTTACGAGTTGCGTTCTTGAAATAGTTTAATATGAGTTATAATACATGTTTTTTATTTTATCATCATTTATTGAATAATGTGAGTGTAAGTTAGCGTTTTGACGGAGCTCACGCTATTAGTCGTTTTTGGTGGAAGTGCCAGGTTTTCAGAAAGTCATAAAATAGTGTCCACAAAACTAGCAGATTCTTGAGAAGATTCTTGAGCGCATCCTAGCAGATTATTGAGAAGATTCCTGAGCGCATTTTAGCAAATTCTTGAGAATATTCTTGATCGCATTCTAGCAGATTCTTTTTATAAATTCACTGAATATCATAATAAAACAAATAGTGTATTAATGTGGATTTCGGCCAAGACTATATGAACACATTTAAAGGGCAGTTAGTAATGATATGCATTCTGAAACTGAGCGACCCCCTCTAAGTGGACTGCACAAAGGGGGGGGGGGAGAGGAGTGGACAATAATGCTAGTGAAACAGAAGACAAAAGACGTGGGGGTGGTGGTTAAGGGGGTGGGTGGGGTGGTTATTCAAGATGGGAGTAGAATATCATCATTGTTAAGGTAAAGGCCAGCGTCAAGTGAGCTATTGCTATTATATTATGTTATCTACTACAACATCCAAGAGGAAAGTATTCACTAGCTATATAACCAGCTGTGTATAAAACAGCTCGGTGAACGACATGATTCCTGATAGTTTCTACAGATATATAATAGTTTCATTATCTTGAAGCTCATGTTGAAGTAATATTTAATGATCTCGATCAAGAGACGGCAGTTCATCCGAATTATAAAACCGTTTTTCTTAAACAATTCTTGCTTCGAATTTTAAAACATACATTCCAATAATTTTACTGAATTAATAAAGCGATTTTTTTTTCATTTGAATTATGTTCAAAATAGAAATTTTTAGAATCAAGTACCGTATTTCTTTGTGAGTAAATGCAAATGCGAATCTTCTGACAGATTAGTAAAATTCTCTACTTCAAAATAGAAACTACTCATGGTTAACCGAATGAATGTTATACTAACTGAAAATAACGAGTTCGTGTGCATATTTGATGAATTGATGAATAAGAGATAACTTGACCGTATTATCAACATTACCTAAATAATCCGACCATCAATAATGTAGTGAAATGATTATTAAACATTGAGAGATTAGTGGTTTGATTGTGGTTGATTACAAGCCTACACGATCATTGAGAACAAACCATAAGCAAGATAGTCAGCACGCAAACTATTCAAACCGATGCATTACTATCAATCTAGATTGGGAGAAAGGAAAATATCTCTTGAACTAAATCTGAAATTATTTCGATATTTGAATTTGCAATATGTTTCTCATGCGATGTCGCTTACTATTGGAAGAGACACTCAACAATGACACTCATAGTGAGTGTTTTCGAGTAAAAGTTGCAGATACGCCGTTGGTGTTGAACTGAAGAACTTATGAAATGTGGTGAAAATGAAGCGAGAATTACAACAATGAGATCCATACCAAATATCCCATTGTTGATGGTCTTGTTACTATATTTCGCCAGCTATATTAAATCTAATGGAATGCATTCTATGTGTTTCTCTGGAGTTTTTTTGTGATTTCATTCATCAACACATAACATGGCAACGATTTTTAATCAATGTTTACTCGAAAAAGGGTTTGTGCCTGTGGTCCACCTAGCTTTGGATCAAATTACCAATGTTATAGATTTTGAGTTGAAATTGAGAAAAAGTTAATCGTTCTCCAGTAACATGAAGCTAATAGTTAGATTAAATCTGTCCGTTATTGGGACAAGTAAATGCGCGTACATGTTAATGAGTTGACGAGTTAGTTACAATAGCCCTGAAATTATTTATTCAGGTTTATTTACTGTACCGGTAGGCCTATGTTAAATGAGCTGTATTGTTATTAATTATTCTTTGGATAGGTGAGATCGCTGATCGCCCTTGTGGTGCCTCTTCCGAACGATTCTACCTTTCATATTCAGCCTCAATTGGAAAACAATGATTTTGCATCAAGCTTCGATGTTTAGGCCTATAAATAATAATAATAAAAAATCATTGAAAATTGCTACTTTTCCCGGAATTCTCACTGTTGCGTTTTTCACTTAAACTACTATTACTTCCACCATCATCAAGTCGGGATTTTTTTTTAAATACTGAAAACTTGACACAAATTCAACGTTTCCCAATTGAATTTATGATAACTAAAAGGTAGGGTCGTTCGGACCGGACACTAGGAGAGTGTTCTTACCATCACAATTGTACTAAAAGTTATAGTAAAGTAAGTTTTTGTGAGTTTAGGTAGGTCTACATGGAAGAGTCGGTCATGTGTGATACATGATCATCTGACCTGTGATGACTGTATTTAAAAAATTCCAGATAGTGAAACAATTAACAAAAACATTCGAGTCAACTAATTCTCATATAGTTCCATCAAGTAATGACTAATGAGTCAAGAACGATAACGTCATTGCAAACACTAGACGACAATGACATACTTTTCTATTTTATTCCACTCGCGAATTGTTTTTCAAAAATGATTAATTATGCTAGTTTTTTTTTTAGAGTTGATGCATCCTGTAATTGTTATTGTCTCAATTAAATACGTCACACAACATAAAACGGTTCTTGCGTAGCTGAGTGCGGTGCTATTTGATTAGTACGTTCGTTTCTTCGTTCAAACATGATCACAAGGTGGTGTTGTGTTCAAAAACCCGCAATCAATAGTTTTAAAATGGACTTGAAAACCCTCTTGAAAATTTTCATCGACCACACCGCCACTGTGAAAAACCCTTACGTTTTAATCCAATAGTTCAGGTAATACTTGTTCGAGGTTAAATTACTTTCCAAAATTTCAAACTCACAAAAATTGTGGTATATTTAATATTATAAATAGAATTTAATAAAAGTATATTTTCCCCCGCTTTATTCAAATTTATAAAATCTTTCAGTTTAAAAACGTCTCATTCAAATTTCAAGTAAACTGGACATAATAATTGATTGAAAAAATTAATTTTTTGATTAGATTTTCATGAATTCATATTTAAAATTCTTGTGTGTGACGATACATGATCGACAATCGTTACCACAGAAACAATCAATCTGGAGAGCTGGTAAAGAAGATTGTGATTGACTGATTCCTGATTGTCAAAATACATGAAGATGAGCAAGCACTCCTATTTCTCTCAAGTGGATTCACTTCAATTTTGTCACTCATGTTATTGTTGTTGTTGTTGTTGTTGTTGTTTGCACATTACCATGTTCTAGTAAAGAGTGACCTTCGTATAACTCTAATTTCGAACGATTTTTTCATGTAGAATTAAGGGACTATGTGTGAACCCCGGAGAAACTGTTAAAATATCGAATACATATTGTATGATTTCTATAAAGTATATTGTTTCTTTTTTGTTATGAACGACAAGTTTGAATTAGGGATAGTTCTTAGACTCGTTTTTGACCAATAAAGCACAATTGCTATTTGTAACAGAAATACACCAAAAATAATACATCAGTTTTTGTTCGCTGTCTTCTGCGTTTTCTCTGATTTATATTGTTGTTGCGTGTGAGAAATGTTGTCACACAACTACCCACAATAAAACATCAGAAGTTCACAGCAATCAGCCATGTTTTCACAATTGATAGTTATTAAATGTGATTGTAATAAATTAATTACGAAATAGACAAGAAACATGTGAAAATATCGATGAAGCCGAACCTTAAATATATACAATAGTTAACTTGGTGACATATTGTCTTTATGCAGAGTATTGAATGGTACAACCAAAGTTGATAAATTAGTTCTACCTTCAGTAATACTACTTTATTGACTCTGGTACAACTAACTGTACAGTATGCAAATACGTTACAATAACAGTACATTTAAAATTATCCTAATTGCCCTTTCTCAAAATGATCCCACATTTGGAAATGAAATAATATAAAAGAAATATCTTACATCTTCTGTAATTCAGAAAAGTACTTTATTACTTGAATTTGATACTACTGGTTATTTTATAATTCATATTGAGTTCACCATGCAATAAAAAATCCCAGAGTGGGTGTTAAAATTTGTATGAACAATAAAAATATAATTATATAAAATTTCACAACAATCTTGATTTTCTCTCGCATGTTTCCTAGAAATGACGAAGAGAATGTCTAAATCCAAGCGTAACAAGCCAATATCAAGTATTTAGATGCTCACGTATAATCGCATCCCTGGTCGCGTATTACACAGTTCTACGATGCAACGTGAAGGGCCTCGAAGGGATGTTAGGGTCGTTGTACGAAGTGGTTGCCACACACATTAAGGGGGTAGTAAAAGTACAGGTGTGTGAAGGCCACGTACGAGCATTAACAACCCCTTACACGTCCTGGTCCAACCCTAGCTTCGTATACTCATCAGACCCTAACTCAGGGCTGAACAAAACAAGAAATGTCATTATCGAAATGAGGATAATTTGACTTTTACTGTTAATTTCGTTAATTGAATGAATACAACAGAATAATTGAATGAAGATTAAAAAAAAGAATCAAATTGAATAATTCAAATTAGGAAAACCATTAAGACAAGTGGAAGAAGAGAGGTTTGAAAGGAGAGGGACAAAAAAGAACCGTAGAAAAAGAAGTCGAAGATCAATAAAGGAAGATCAATTTATTTTTCTCAACATTTGCGATACATTTTTCTTTATACCTGAACCCATCAGTATTACTATTCACAGTTTATTAAATGCGACTCATTTTAATTATTAATATTCCCTCAGAGGTGTCAATATCACCCTGGCGGTGACACTTTAAAACAGACCCATCTTGTCATTTTTATCCTTGATCATTGAACAATAGATTGCTAAAAAATTTGCCATCTGTCAAAGTAATTGTTGGCAAACAAAAGAGCATCTCAATCGTACGCAAGCATCTTATTATTATTTTTTACTCGCAAACTTTTTCAATCTCTGTGCACATTTTTATTCATTATTGTCTATTTGAATTTGGTTTGAGAATAAAGTCTATTTAATTAATATTATTTGTGAATCACATTTTATGCATTTGTCATAGAATTTGGACTTTCGAACCAATGGCATACCGGTTTATTGCCATTAGTTTGATAGCAGAGAATAAATGTGAGTGAATGATGTTTCGAGCCCCCTGCTTAAGTTTCATCCCCCGTCTGCTCAACCCTCATGTACCTGCAACAATGAAACAGAAGACAAGCTGCACGATGCACCATCATATGATCGCGCTCGTCAACCTATTGTTTGTGTGAGCAGGTGATAAATGCTTTTCCGACAATCCAACACGCACTGACTCTTTCTTACCACTTCTTCAGGACACAGTGGCGTTATGTTACATCATCAAGTTGTACCTATCAAACGTGAGGCATCAGCTCAAGTGAATAAAGCTTTAACCGATTATGAATAAAGATCAATAACATTTTTGAGAGAATTATTATTATTTTTTTGTAAAGCCTTTCTTCTGGCTCAGTCAGCCAAGGTTCTCGTAAGACTCTTTCTTACAGTACCATTTTCAGTTGTTACATCTAGAATTTGTACTGATAGAATGAACCAAAAGTATTGTACCAGCGAAAATGATTGAACTTAAACTTAACACAAATGAAAATCGATAAAATTCTTGAAAGATTTTTTTTTTAAATTCCATCAAAGCCGTCTTTCTGTCTCAGTCATCTGAGGTTCATGAATTTTAGTAACTGTCAATCATCCGTAATTTTCTCATTTTTACTTTAGAAATAATAAGTATAATCCGAATTGTGAAACAATTTATCTAGATAACCTATATTGGGAGTTTGAGGCGAATTTCTTGTAATTTTTTCTCCCGACTGTGAATGAATCGCGGTTTTATCCTAAATATACACAGATTTTCCTACTGTGGATAGAGCCTGATGTGGAGAAAATGTCGCAGAGAAAATCGAACAATGAGTACGTTTTTTCAATATGTGAGACTGCAACTATATTGAATCCATCCAAGTAATCTACCTTCTCAACTGATAAAGCTGTAGGTGTTAGATGGACGAGCTGTGGCTGCAATTCACAGTGAATATTATTATTTTCCAGATACGCTATCAGACGTGCGTTCATCAATAGATTTTAGTAAAGAAGTAAATGAAATAGGCGTATTTCATTCGGCATCTTAGTTTTGTCAAGTTGAGAGACCTGGTATTTCGAGTGACGCCACTGTAACCAACCCGAGCAAAGCAAATAGGAAATTGTAAATTAGTTGAGGGCTGCAGGTATTCTTCTAGATTGGCATTTCACAGTCGGGCAAAAGATAGAGAGAAAGAGAGAAAGAGAGAAAGAGAGAGAGAGAGAGAGAGAGAGAGAGAGAGAGAGAGAGAGGGGGAGAAAGAGAGAGGGAGAAAGAGAGAGAGAGAGAGAGAGAAAGAGAGAGAGAGAAAGAGAGGTTCCCGGACAGGAGAGAGCTATAGAGAGAAGAATTGTGTCGTGACAATTGTAAATAGGAGTGGAGGAGAGTTGGAAATAAGAAGGAGAGTCTGGAGAGACCACCGCACTGAAGCTGATTAAAGGAAAAATACAATCGAAATAATTAATTGATCGACGTTGTCTGATTTGTGAGAAACCTTGCGGTATAACTCATGTGATGACAACTAACGCAGGTGAAGGGGCGCATGGAAGAAGGAAAAAAAGGGGGAGGATGAAGAAATGAAATTTCTTCTCCGTTAGACAAACTGTCTGTATAAAATCTGAAGGATCTGAACTGAAATGTTGAAATTACCATCAGAAATCTATTTCTCTCTTCCTCCAGTATTTATTTCCAATCGTAAAAAACGTTCAGTACATTTTTACTAGTATTTATCGTATAAATCAATTTAAATATAAACCAAATACGTTTTGATACGGGAAATTAGAAATCTATTTATAACGCCAGAGGTTGATGAAAGATTGGTTTTGCGGTCAATCGAGTGTAATTTGCATCCGAAACAACGTGATGGTGCTGTTTTTATGTAGGTCTTAACTGAGTCGATAAAGTGTAGGTCTCGGTATTTGCTGCAAGAAATGATTGATTAGGCATGCGGGATTTTTCAGTTTCACAATTTTTGTTATGATTGAATATAGATCGGAGTTATATTGAATAAGTTGATAATTATTCTTCCGTATAGTGCCTATATGTTCCAGTGTGAAAATTGTAAATATCAAATCTAATTTGTAAATGTGTATTCGAGTAAACCGTCTCTCGTTGTGGTCACTTGTCGATCATCTGTGAACCGTTAAACTATGGTTAACGAAGGCGTGTCGTTAATCTCTAGATGAACAGATAATCAGTTCATACTCGATTTTTATTGTTGAACACGCGCGGTTCCATATCGGCATCCCTTCTTCATGCTTTAATTGATTGGAGTTCATTTACAAATATCACGAAAAATATCAAATATCAAATACATTTGATTAGCAAATCTCAATTGTTTTGTGATCACATTCACATTGCATTAGTGCAACAATTTAAAAAAAGTCGTAACCTACTTTGCATATTCTACAGATTACGATATATATTAAATAGACATGCTGTTATCTGTTTACCAGTCATCAGTAATGTAAATGTCTCTTGTAGTACAGTACGGAATACTTGGCTGGGGTGGTGCATATATAAGTCTAGTTTCGAACAAATTGTCGTTGATCGAAAATATTAAAAACCATTTTAAGAAAACCAAAACAATTTTCGTCTCAACTATAACTTTTAAAATGGCTCATGCAAGTACTGGACATAAGGACCATTTTGATTTACTTTAGAACTCATTTAGACGATAACAAACAAAGTTCATGTAGGCCTTCACCCCATGCCGGCTGCACTGCAAATTATACTAAGATTCATAAACTGCACAATTTAGCTATTGACATGAGGAAAAAGAAAATTGGTCGACAAAGTGCCGAATACATTGAACCAAATCAAATTCATCAATCAAATTTCATCAAATATCAGAGGAGCGAGTAGTTTTGACTATTTTTAGAGAACAAATTGACCATTGGCTGATGAGGTCGTCTGGGAGAATTATTTGTCACAACATGCTTCACCAAATTAATCATATATACGACTATTCTCACTGGTTATAGTAAGAACTATAACTAGTTCTCACTAGTTATAACTAGTAAGAATAACTAAGGAAGAATAAATAGTAAGAATACACATGTGAGAAATATGGGATTTAAGATTGACAGTTTTAATTTTCACCGCTTTGTAGATGGATATTAAAAATAATTGTTTTTATATATCATCAGAACTCTGGTATCCGTTCTTACATAGTTATAGTGATTTTTAAAGGCATTTTATTTATATTAGACCCCATATCACCAATAATAAAAATGTGTTAATTAAGCTAATTTATTAATTAAGGTACAAAAATACCATTGGTAACCAAGGGTAGTAACAAGTTAATCCACTAATCATCGCTTAATCAACACATTTATTATTCGTAAAACGGGACATTAGTACACTGCACAGTTTTTATTTACGACACATTTATTAACTCAGCCTAAGATCAAGCTGATCTGGGATCAACTTGCTGAGAATATCTAGAATCATTTCAAATTTTATCAGCATCAGTTAATTCAACTAATTTAATCAGAGACGATTCCAAGATATCTTTATCAACATAATCAGGTTTCAAAAAGTATTTAGTTGAGCGTCGAAATTAATATGTTATATTAATTAATCACCAATGAATTAATCGAATTGCATTTCAGAAGATCTGATTCAATCAGAGATCAGCAACTTAATCTCAGATTTAGTTGATCCCAGATTAAGTTGATCATTTATTAGGTTAATTGAATAATATTCCGTGAATAAAACTGCGCCTTAGGCCCAGTTTTACGAATTGATAGTTAGTGGATCAGGCAATAATTAGCGGATTAACTTGTTATCACACCCTTGATTATATCATGTTATTTTCGTTCTCAAACTAATAGTTAGTGGTTCAGTATACTCGACTAAAAATTAGTCAAACGAACTCAGTGTAACATAGATAAAATCTCTATAACCAAGTATCATAATATATAGGCCTAGGTGCAGGTTTAAGGTACAATAATAATATGCGTAACCAAGGGTGATAACAAGTTAATCCGCTAACTATCGTTTAATTCACTAACAATCAGTTGGTAAAACTGGACCTTAGTCTGATTGCTATTAATTTTGCAATATTCAACATTTTATCTAGTATTTATTATTCAATCATAATTTTTGCTGTAATTTGTACCGCTTTCGTTGAAATAGGATTAAAGGAGAATAAAGCATAGGCCTACTACTAAAAAAATACGGGAGGAATTTCAGTTGAAAAAATGAGAATGAAAGACACATTGGAGGAGTGTGAGTAGATATTATGTGGTCATTTCGCTCGTCCATTGCCATTATAGACAGGTTATATTGGCCTGAAAACATGGCTTCTGTTTATGTCATATATCCCATAACTCATATAAGTAATTATTATCAATAACACGTAGGAAAGAATTATATATACTGCAATAAAATGTGTTACGTTACAATACTCATAAATAATATATCACTTATTGCCATCCATTCTTGTAAATCCATGTAAGACAAAAGAACCAACTGTGACGTCATATTTATCTCCTCTTTGTTCAGATATTTCAGTCAGCTTAGTTTTGAGAACTTATATTACAACGTATTAGAAATATTACAACTGCGCGGCTGTTCGTAATATAATATTTTAAGGGATGAACGTAAGAAAAGCTCTCCCGGTCTCCCCTAAATCTTGCGGACAAGTTTGATTTTTTATTGATCCACAAACTGATTGGCATGCAAGTTATATCGATTGAAATAGAACGGGATAGTTTCTAGAAAATTTTGAAAATTTTGAAATTTTGATAATCAGGCCTATTTTGAGCTTTTATTTATCATCATCGAAAAACTAACATACAGACATTGTTTTCCAATTGAGGATAAAGATGACAAGTTGGGATCGTTTGAACGATTCGTACGAGCCAAGTTACTATAATAAAGTAAACGACTTACGTGCTTATACACTTGTTAAATATTTCCCATGTTACTGAGATATATTCATCAAAACTATTAATTTTCCCCAAGAATGAAACAATGAAAACCGCGTATGAATGAACGCGAGATGTTACATCTTTTTCCGAGCGTAATGCAACGAATATCTAGTGTTCAGTGTAATTGGTGTAGTGTGTAGTGCAGATATACTTTATAACCTTCAACGCTTGAAGATATTCGAGGTTTTTCGTTACGTTTGTCCTAGAACGTTCTGGTCATGATTTCTAGCATCCTTTCATACCTTAATCAATCAACTTCGTTTCTTTCAAAATGTGCAATACTTAGTGACGGAAAACCTAGACGTTTTTTAATCTATTTTCACACAGTTTAATGTATTAAAAATAAGTCTCCAACTATTTTCACACAGATCTTAACAAAGTAATAACATTTTTTCAGACATACCACAAAAATTATACTCGATTTTCTCAAGATTTCATATAATATATGAAATTACACAACCGCTAGTTTTGATTATAAAATTGATGTCACCAAATTACACCGAAAAACACACTTGTTTTTGTGTATTTTTTTTCCGAAAACAAAAAAAAAATATATAAATTCGTGTCCTATTCACTTGTCTTCAATTTGTGAAAAGCGTTTAAAAAGTGCATTATGGCGAGTTCTGGCGAGTTATGATGGATGTGGCCGCCATGCGTGTACTCCGGGTATTACCTGTCACTGTGTGTGGGAACATTCTGTTGAATAGGTCGCGTCTTGGTGAAACCATTTACATGCCATGACTTTAAATAATAGACTCCTTCACGACTAGATAAAACACTAGTTTAACCAGGATACAACACGGTTCTGTGAGACATCGTTGCGTCAACTTATATAATAGTATAACAATGGATTTCTATTCAAAATAGTATTATCATATTTTTTTTTTATTCCGAGTTTTTGAAGGCAATAGTTTTCAATGGTAATATCATCATTAAGGTGTTTTGTGTAGCAATTAAAAATACGGATGCGTTTTTCTTATTTCCTTTTTTTTTATTTTTCTGCGTCTCGAGTTAATGTTTTAATTGTGATGGTTCTTGTATACCTTACCGTGAAATAAGGGATGCACAAAATTTGTGTTTTAATTGAAACAGTTTGACAGATGGAATGAACACAACTTTGTAACAGAATCGATATATATATATATATATATATATATATATATATATATATATATATATATATATATATATATATATGATTAACCTGCATTTTACATAACATTTCTCCGCTTATTTGCGCAAACTATAGCCTATGGAACCAATCGATATTCTGGTATAATATAGACTTATCTCAAGAAATATCCCTTATTGTTGAAAGAGACAGCCAATCCTGATTTTATAGGTCTGTTACAGATATCGATACTTGCGTGTACAAATATATTGGATCGATGATTATTATACAAAATAAGAACGGATTGATAATTCATGTTATTTGAATCATAATTTCATGTTATTAATTGAAACATCTCTTTTCTTCTCACGAAAATAAAACAACAACAGCAACATTACTTGTACATCCCTAGCAGCGTTCGTCTGTAACTCATTTTTTATCTCCCGCATTCAAGCTACTGGTCTTTTTCAACCGTCATTATCACTTTTATAAGAATAATATACACTTATTTCAGATGAGCTAAGGCACCATTCATCCTTGAATAATTGCACACGGCTTCGCATTAATTATCATTAAGTACATACTAATTAGAAATACGTCAATCAATGTCAACCTCATCTGCCTGCACTACTGTACGTTAGATAAAATAATAAAGAAAAGGAATTAGAAAATATATATAATTCTGGAGATGTTATTCTTTCTTTCCATTTGTGTTTTATGTATTCATCCCTCCTCCCCCCCTGCCCCCCTACCACCCACCCTTCTCATTAATAATGGTCTCATCCCAGCGCTATGCCATGTGAGTTTCTCAGCCTTAGGGAGGTGGGTGTGGGGGGGTGGGCTGATAAAGGGGTGGCTGCCTGTCGAGGGATTGAAAACTAAAGTGCGTTATAGGGGGATGGAAAGGGGTGAACTCAAAGAAGGGTGTGGTGACGTTGTGGAAAGAAAGGGGATGAAAATGTAGATACACGAACGTATATATACATATATCTACGACTGTAAGAAGGGGGTAAAAAGACTAAAAGTTATCTCGCAATACAAAAGAATAAAGATTTTTTCTACACCCTCACAGAGAAGGAAATTAATATGGAAGTGTTTTCTTCAAATGTTCATTCTACCTATATGTCTCTCTCTCTTTCTCTCTCTCTATCTATATCTCTCTCTATCTAAAACTATAACCTAGATTCTCATATGCTACGTTATTAATTAATGAAATAACAACATCAGTGTCTGTAAGATTTGAATGGAAATGAATAAGAGGTAGGGGTTGGTTTGTATAAACAAAAGGTATAGGATAACCTATCAAATACAGTTGGAAGCCTGCTTTAGACAGTCATTGAAACCTTGTCGAGTTCTTGTCTATTACCTGTTTGCATAACGCAGGTATTATTACAATTCGATTTACCTCAATATGTTTCAATGTTATTTGTTACGTAATGACTATCAACACTTTTTATTAGATCTGGACGCATGAATGGTTTCATTTTTATATAATTTGTATTATCTTACCACCCTGGTGGAAATAATTATTCATAATGAAATTCATTCAACAATCTGTAAACTTCAACAAACTGTGGTATATAATGGGAATAATCTGATAAGAAATTAAAATTATTATTTTCAGAATTATAAATATAAAACATTTTATATATTCATCATAGTTCAAGTGTACCACTTACGTTAATAAAAGAGAGATACATTTTAAGTTGAATAGATTTTTTGCTTGCTACTTTTTAATTAGCTGTATATTTATAGTTTATACAAAATTAAAATATGATTTTCAGATGAACCTTATATTCTGTCATGA
The DNA here is from genome assembly GCA_964007535.1 of Brachyptera risi. Classification (NCBI taxonomy): domain Eukaryota; kingdom Metazoa; phylum Arthropoda; class Insecta; order Plecoptera; family Taeniopterygidae; genus Brachyptera; species Brachyptera risi. Next base: position 40,550,448 of record OZ023328.1, read on the forward strand.
TCAAATACTTTTCTGTTGAGAAATTTTATGAAGATAGTATTAAAAAATACACTTTGTTGTGAACCGCAGAATATGATGTGGAAAAAAAAAACCACTACGTTTTTGTTGTTGTTAAATCTTGTATAAAAAGTAATCTACGTTCAATGAGTTTTGCTTTCAGTTGTCTGTTTTGACAAGTTTGGTCACTCCAAGTCATCGATATCTGTCACTGCGATAAGCGATTTGTCGACTCTTTTATTTCCCTCCTATACGGGACAATATCACGCATCCTCACGGGGCGTTTCCTTCATGAAGAAGCGACTGTGGAACCCTCGCTCGGTCCCTTACGTTATTTTCATCACTGGTGGAAAGTCGATTAACAAAGTCAATGTTTAAAAGATTTTATATAACTGGTAATGGTCTTAGTTTTGAGTCTTCAATTGGACATTTTAATTAACAAAATCTCCAAGCTGAATAAATATATAACAGCAGATGAAGCTGAATGTAGTAATTAAACCTATTCATAAGTTAAAATACTAGATTCTAAATATATTTAAAAGTACGCAATGCTACTTGGTTTTACTGCGTCGCAAGAACGATTTCAATTAATATTTTATAATTATATTATTTTTGTTTTTATTTTTGATACCAAATCACATATTTCTTCATTCTATGTAAACTCGCAAAAAATGATGTTATTGAAGGGGCCAAACTTATTTCATGATCAATTCAAATTTAAAATAACTACATTTATGAAATTCTCATTTTCTTAGTTGCTTATTACTTATACTGACGTTTCAATGTACGGTTAAACAAGTTCTGCTGTCGAGTCTTAAGTTAGCATTTCTAAGTATTAAACCACTGAAGATTTGTGCATTCAGGGATGTTTATACAATCTCTATAGCGTTGTCAGAATACGAAAAGCATTCTAATTTACCCTTCTCATTTTCCTCTTATTCTTATCATTAATAAGTTCATTTTATCTCGAGAATGTATTTTCCCTTACGCATATATTCGTATTTATAATTTCTGATTTCATTTATCTATCTTTCAGAAAATTTCCATCCCCTTCCCCTCTGTTCTCTTCATTTCCACTTCCCTCTTCTGTCACTGTCAATTTCATCTCCCTCCACCCCCTCTCTTCCCCTTTCCCCTCTCTGTACTCTTCAAGCTTATTTCTTCCATCTCCATCTATCCCTTATTCTTTCTCCCCCCAAAACCCCTTTTCTTTCTAATTAGTGACTTCTCCGTCTATCTTTCTTTCACGTTTCTGCAAAATATTTCACCCCGCACCTCCTCCCCCCTCCCACATCCACCTACCCCCTTGCTCCCACGTCTCAAGTGAAATTAAACTTCTCCCCTATACAAAACGATTTTGCCCTGCACATTAGAAATGCTAAGAGAGTGAAAGAGAGAGACAGAGATAAGGTGAAATAAGCATACACGCGCTCACCCACACATACACACCCTCACATAGACATACGCACGAATGAAACGGGTCCCATTCATTTTTTAACCAGTTTCAACCCCCTTAAAGCTCACGTATCGCCCGGTCGGTAATACAGGAACATGTTCTAGCGATATGCAAAACAAACGTGAATACGATCATTATTTTTTCTCTGCATTTTATAAGAAAACATAGATGAGAAAAGGATAATTATTATCTCAGCAAGAGTGTGTGCATGTGGTGAATAGAATTTGTTGTACTGAAAGCTCCTCCTACTCTATTTACAAGTGTGTACAGGACTCAGTGTAGTTTGATATCCATGTCTTATCGCAGCTATGATATCCTAGGGGGTGTGCAAGAATATTGATGGGAATCAGATGATAATATCCGCCAATACAAAGTCACGCAGGTTTGATATTTGACAGGAAGGTATCAATAAGTCTCCCCTCTTGCTCTATTTTCACACTCTTCAGCCTGAGAAGGTAGACAAGTCTCTGAGAAAGAGAGTCACTAGGTCGGCCGGAGTGAAAAAGGGGGGGGGGGGGGGAGGGGGGTAGAGAGGAGGTGTAGGGGGGGGACTAAAATGTGAACAACTTATTGTACGCCAGACTTTTATATAGAAAAGAACATAAAAAATGATGACCGAAACTTTGAATAAATATTTATTTTGTTTTGGAGAAAAATGTTGTAGGCCTAATTATGGCTTTTTATACATTCCGATCCCATGCAATATTATGATATATTTGATATCCTCACGTGGCAGTTCATAAAACTCTACTAGCTGTACTCAAAACTATACCAGAATGATGAACACAGATTGAAATTGATTGTCAGTGTAAGTGACCATATCAATAAAATCAACCCAATAAACATAATGCAGTTTTTTTCAATGTACAATTTGTTTGCTGTATATTATATACTTGCCTTGGAGCAGATTCCTGTCCTCAGGTGTGGTAAAGAGGTCACAGGTAAGGAGGAAGGGTGTAGAGGGGTCACAACACTCGTGCTAAACCTAAAACATAATAACTCATAACTATCAATCTCATATGATTTGACTTTATAATGCAAACAAAATGGCGTCCAATGCAATTGAGGTGTGTGGTAAAAAGGAATTGTCATTTGTTTGCACAACACGATGATTGTTTCACGACATAATATATTATCTCATCAAAGTATATCGTAATGCATTTCTAGCCACAAAATTGCCATATTGGTAAACAAATTGCATCCTCCTCAGAAACAGAAGCTAAACACGAAGTTGCAATATTTATCACAACTTGCAGCATACATTACATAACCATGCACTTTGAACATAGTGCACTTTGTCGATTATTTCTTTCAAATCATTTGATATAAATATTTACAATACATTCATCTATCTACATTGTGACATGTTGCTGTTATTATACTGTATGCATATATATAAGCAGAATTGTGAAAATACAATTCAGTATATATTTACAAGATTTGTGATTTTATGCAAGAAATATGTGTATATTATAAGAGAAAAGAAAACGTATGTTACGTACTAAGTGTTTTCTGAAATTACCAATAAATATATCAGTGACATTGTTTATTAGCATGATGTATAGAAGTGCTCAGTGGATTAATAAAGCTGATATCGCTTCTTGTGTCATTTTTAATAATCACTGTCAGTGCGTCAACAATCCGCAGTCAGATTTATACTTTATAGTGAGACACACCGTTTCTTACGACTTTTGAATCACAAATATGAATTGGCCTGACTGAATTGTTTCTGTCTTCATAGGTTTTTTGTATTCTTTTTACAATCATTCATTATTTTTCTCAAATTAGATTTTCTCAAATTAGATTTTCTCAAATTAGATTTTCTCAAATTAGATTTTCTCAAATTTGATTTTCTCAAATTTGATTTTCTCAAATTTGATTTTCTCAAATTTGATTTTCTCAAATTTGATTTTCTCAAATTTTGACAAAAACTATCATACTCCTTAATATTCTGACTAATATTTGTTGGGAAAAGCTCTATTTTTATGAGTTATAAAATTCTCGTAAAATGAATAAAAGAATAAGAGTTTGAAAAAACACCAATGGAAGAAACGTCCAGTAGGCAAAAATGTGTCTTCGCTTGTTTTTCGAAAGTGTCCAATGCATACAATAGACTCATTTATATAGAAGCTTATTGTCATCAAAACAGAGAAACAACATTCAATCAGAGAAGGATGAAACTATAATTCATCAAATTACGTCCCTTAAATTGAATCTAATAGAATTTAATCCCCACAAGACGTCAGAAGACATTTTCCAAGTTCTGTCGTCCAAAATCATTTCACTTACGACGTAACACAGGAAACTTGAACTAAAACTTGTGAGTAAATTACTCTAACCTGTGTGCTAGGAATAATATTCCACTGGATGCGTGTAGGATTGTTTGGGAGAAATATGGCAAGTTTGTATAACGCAAAGTTCTACATTTAGTTCTGGCCATGCGGTATATAACCATATATATATATATATATATATATATATATATATATATATATATATATATATATACGTACACATATATATATATATATGTTGTTGAGAGAAGTTTCGCTAATCCATCAGAAGCACGACCAGATTCATCTTACTGGCTTAAATTGATTTAGTGTACCCATGTCAACTTCACAATTGACCACCCGACATTCAAATTAGAAACACAGAAATGATTTTAATCCATGGAGTACACTTTAGAAAATATAACTATGGGGCTAATTGAATAATAAAAATACAAACATTCAATTTTGTTATACAAAAATATAAATAATACCATGCAGTCTAATTTGAGGGTATATATTTTGTTTTCGTTGACTGTGAATTGTTACAATTGTATTCGAGAGTACAATTATCCCTGTAAGAGCCATCTTCACAAACTTCTGTATTCTCGCAAGTACGGTAGAAATTAATTATTTCTGCTTTAAGAAGTGCATCTTGTAGCGAAACTTGGGCCACTAATCCGGTTATTATATTCTGTTTCTTCGACCATTCTAATTACTAATTCCTCTCAAGTCACAGCGACAGCAAATCTCTGTTCGTATTGGATTTAAATGAGCGGAAAATATACAATAACCATCGACTGATGGAGTTTCACACGAGAAACTCTGGAATTATAGCTTAAATATCGTTTTAATGAGTAATTTGTGATTCATAAATCTAGAACAATGACTCGAACTATTGTTACGGTTATTAATTGTATAGATATTAAATATCTATATGGGAGGAATTATTTAAGGTATACTTATAAGTCGTGGATCGTAAAGAAATGATAGGTATACTTGAATCCACGAGAAATGGAGGTTCCGATCGACCGTCTCTCCCAAGTCACAGCATTAGCGTACGGGTGGTACGTGGCTTCATCTGTCGTGAATACATCTATATAATACAATTGTACAGTGTGGATGGATTTTCAACGGTGAAAAAAAAGATGAATACCGGTAGTTTGAATACTGACCTTTGGAAAATAAGTAAATAAGAAAACATGTAAAAAGATGCACCGAGATAATTGTAAAAAAATGTATTGTAATTTCGTTTTCTGATAAAATGAAATATTTTTCATTATATATCCTTGTACTCATAAGCGTATTTTGATCAACTTCGTCCAGGGTTTAAGTTGGTTGTCAGGTTGGCTATACTGCAATGTTATTTTAAATCATATTTTGATCGGTGAAAGAAAGTAACGTTGGTATCCAGGATGATCAACAACTTCAACTCTTGATAAAATCAATCAAGATTTCGTGAAACCGTTCCTTATATAGCAATGAATCTGAACTTATTGATCACAGAAAACACAAAAATAATTACATAAAAATGAGAATATATGTTTTGTAAGCAAGTTAAGAAACGTATAGGAAACGTGATTTCGATTATTATTTCAATTTTGTAATTCACTCATCATTTTATAACTCACAATTGAATTAACAAGCTTTATCTTATCATTTTCAGTTACACAACGATGTTGGTTTTGTGAGTTTGATTGTTTGTAGAAGTTTATTCAGTTCAAGCCTGCGTCTTCGAACACAAAATTGTTCGAAGCATGAAGACTGTTCCGAAAAAACAACAAATCATAACTGTTTAGTATTAATAATGAGTTGGGATCAATAATATAGATCAATAACATGGATTAATAATACCAATTATCATATGATACATCAATACTATCAGTTTATTGGTGATAATAATTTGTGATCAACAATCTATATGCGAGTATATTTTGTAACCAATTGGTTTCATTCCATGAATGTCATGTGATAATTGTTGTGTGGTATATACGAACAGCTTATAAACATACTTTTTATAGATGCAAATGGATGGAAATATAAATAACAACTGCGTAAGGTAATTGGTATGTTTCAATAAAGGTATTGACAAGGTCTCTAACAAATATTATGATATTATTAATTTGATCCTCATCATTTCTAATCGAGTTTCACGAAACAATCTGTTGAATGGTGTATTGCTGTATCTATATTATTTTGTTTGTTATTTGTGATATTTAGTTTTTTAAATGAATATATATATATATATATATATATATATATATATATATATATATATATATATATATATATATATATATATATATATATTGAATGTATAAATTTATTTACATTGTGTGTATCGGAAGGATGTATTTTAATTATTAATGTCACTGAAAAATACCACCCCATGGGGGAAATATCCATCCTTTTATATACATACCGTGCATGCTGTTATGTTCCTTCAGAAAGCCATGTAGGGCCTCCTCATGTCTCATTTAATGATTAGTAAATAATAGAAATTTAATTTTAATTAAAATTAAAATAAATCAAAATTGAATAATTATTATGAAATACGCCAATCATGTGTTTTGAAAGTCAAGTTTTAGGTTGGATACGACTAGTCGTTTGTCTTTGGTCAATTCGATATATTATTTTATCATTCATGCCTTCAAAGGCTTTGTAGATCTTTTTGAGTGTGTATGTATCTGTTATTCTTTTCTTGTGACAGTAAAAAAAATATATTAAGGTTCGATTAGGCTAGAAGCTCCAGTTCTACGATAGTATTGATACTTTTTTATATCTGACTATAGTGTCATTATCATTATTGTATTATCATCATTATTATTATTATTAGTGTCATTATTAGTGACATTATTTCTTTTTTCTACATTTTCTTATTCAAACCTAGTCAAATTATATTTATTTTGTTATTCTCTAAAATGATGTTATCGATAATTTTTTTTATATTTTAATCAATTGATTTTTATTCTGTGTTTTTGCAATCTTATAATGTAAGACAGAGTCTTGAATGAAGATACATATATATATATATATATATATATATATATATATATATATATATATATATATATATATATATATATATATATATATATATATATATATATATATATATTGACAAGTATTGTAACAAGTATTCTGTCTACCTTGGTGAGCCGAAATGACAATTTCATAACAGCTCTATTGTACATTATGATATGGCATAACTCTTAATTTTACATCAGCCCAACTCATTTATAGTTTAGATTAGATTGTTTTGGATCAGTTAGGTTATTTATGTCGAGCTCATCCAGTATCGTTTAGGTTGATCTCAACACCAAAATCAACAACAACGCCCGCGAAGGTTATACAATATACTCAAGTCTAGTTGCAAATGGCTTGGCAGAGTAAACTAGACGAATAGAGTCTAACATCTCAACCGCAAAGTAACGTGTATTTTAAATCATCATTGCCTAGCTATCATCTCAAACACGTTGCTATAGCTACTGTGCTACCTTACATACTGTGGATGCGGTGAATTAAATTATCAACATGAACTGGTTCTCTGTCATTATCATCTGCTATGTACAACCACGTGATAGCTTTATTCATACCTCATGAAGGGGTATTAGGGGCATTATGCGCTTTTATAGTTGCATTCAGCTTTCTTTCTGATTTACCACAGAAATAATGTCTTTTGCACTTTTCCTAGAACACATCACGTCAATGATATATATATATATATATATATATATATATATATATATATATATATATATATATATATATATATATATATATATTTAATTGACGTGTGTGTTCTAGGAAAAGTGCAAAAGACATTATTTCTGTGGTGAATCATACCACACATGTATAATTATGTATATATATACAGAATACACATGCACATGTGCATATATATATATATATATATATATATATATATATATATATATAAATATATATATATATATATATATATATATATATATATATATATATATATATATAGCTGTATCCGCAAAAAAGAATTGTGAGCTACCAACTTGAAAATTGTGAAGACTTCGGTAATAACATAATATAACATAAGATTCAAGGCTTTTGAAAGAGCACTTGCGTTTCTTATCGTAAATCTCGTTTTACAAATACGAATAATAAGATGTATAGGCTTACATGAAAATAGAAACTTGTGATTTGATTTTGGCAACAGTGCGAAATGTCAACTTTGTTATTGACAATCAACCACAATTCAGACACAAGAAGGTATTCATTTTTATTTTGTGATAAAGATCTGTGAACTTTCGATTGGTAAAATTGAATTGACCATGAAAAATGATGACGAAAAGATGAGTTAGAAGTTTGGAGTGAGACGGATAGTTGAATTAAGAGAAGAGAATTGGGAGAAATGAGAAGATGGCTGTTTTGGGGAAGATACAGGGAAATGGGAAGAATTCAGTTAGACGAAGAGAGTTATAAGGTAATTTTAAAGACGCGAGAGGTCTAAGAAAAAATTGGCAGACACCAATTTCCAAGAATACACTGCATGGCTAGAATTAATAGAATAACTCCCTGGACTGATTTTATTGAATATCTAGGAACATGAAGATCAATATAAAAATAGTTGATCAAGACAAATATTGATAGTAATTTCTTCAGCCGTTCATACACTCTTCAAACGTTAATAATGAACATAAAATTTCCCACCTGTTTAAAACTTGAGCTTGTGAAACTTGAAATTTGAATCATATTGAAGTGTTGAATTTCAAGTTGACTTTCCTAAAGGAACTAAATTAAAATACAATTATCAATTCATGAAGCAATAAAATTGACAGTATACCATCTGCTTTTCAATTTCTACACGTATATATCGTAAGCTAAAAACTCCACGTACACATCATTATTGTGACCTAGGATGCATTTCTTGTGTGTTAGCCTTGGTAAGGTGTGACGGAAGGTTCTAGATTGTAGAAATCCTGTCATTAATAAACAAGAAATAAGAATAGAAAAAACGAACACACACATATATATATATGATTTGCATTACTATACTCGGTTGTGGTCCAGTGGCTGCAAAACTTGCACTCACATCCATTTTGCAATTTAACAACGTGTATAAGGTAATTCATCATTTTGCTTCAAGTTGTGGCAAAAAAGGTGGACATGTAGCCTTCCTCTAGCAGTAACATTAGAGCCTAAGTGTGTTTATATATATATATATAGAAATACAATGGAAAATATTATTAGTGACGGTAGTTATAAGAAAAGTAATATATGTAGAGGAAATATATTTCTTAGATGTTTTAACACGTTATATTGTGATGGCGTTACTTTATTCATTGGTGGCTCTTGATAGGTCGAATATTTAACATAATAATAATATACAAATAACATAATACTAAGATTAGGAAGTAGAGCATAATAACTGTTATGATATACTAAAAAGCTTGTATAGGCCTTACTAACAAAGGGGGATATAAACTAGTGAGATGTAGCGAATGGTGATGAATCATACCAAGTAATCGTATATATATATATATATATATATATATATATATATATATATATATATATATATATATATATATATATATATATATATATATATATATGACACGAAATCAACGAAAAAAGAAGGTCGTACACTGATGAAAAGATTTGTTAACACTTTGATAATAACATAATCTCGCTGAAATGTCTTTGATTCAACGCTTACGAAAGATGCAGTTGCGTTTTCTGTCATAAGCCTCGTCCTGAAAAATCTTAGCACCCTGAAAATACCTCGTAGCAACACAAATATAACCGCGATATTTGTGTTTTCATTTTGATAGACGATCGACTTTCAACTTTCGTGGATACAAATCAACAATAATCACTCCATTTATTGCTCCTGAACAAGATTATAACAAAATAAATTGATTTGAAATGTGATGAATATAAAATCGAAACAATGTCACTCGAACAGTAACATGCTAAAAAAACCTAGCAATAAAGTATTAGTATTAGTTTAAAACCCGCTTTTTATATCACTTCAGAAGATGAAACATCTAACCGTTTACTCTCTTGTTGAACTGTTTAACCATTTTTGAAACTCGGACTTATTGTAATTGGACACCTGCCTTTGCGGTTACATAAAATAGAGTGCACAAATGCTGCATATTATAGAATCTATCGTGAACAAAATATTGGCAATAAATATGTATTTATCGAACACAAAGATCTCCGTATATAAGGTTACTTCGTACTTCGGACATCTCTCTCTCTTGACCACTAGTGATAGGCGTGGCTAATCGCCAGGCCACCTAGATCTATATTTCATGTGGGCATTTAGAGATACTCTGATAGGTAATGTCAAATTACCCACATAAAAAGCAGCTCATTTGATTGGATGTTTTGTTTTGTGACGTTTGTGGGCGGGTCAATCACTAGTTGTCAATTACATTCTTGCAACAGACAAACAACAATGTCTCCCAATTTTGATATTTTTCAGTTCACTAGCTCGTTGTATTGCTATGGTAACGAGAGTAAAGGAGGCCGTGCTTGCAAATCATAAGAGAGAGAGAGGCATAGAAATAAATGGCCAACTAGAAACTAGACTGATTGTCACAAGAAAGAAATGTCCAACCACGTACTATCCCCTCCTCCAACAAACTCGTGCTGACCGTCTGGCAAGATGGCTTTTTTCAAACAGATCCAGATAGAGTTCTTATTATTATTATTTAAAATATATATACAATGGTTCAAGTTTTAAAGTAATTAAAGATACGTGTTGTATATATAAAAAGCCTATCGCATGACCCGCCCAGCAAATACAGAAATGCAAATGCATATTCATTTTGTTAGAGCCTGTTTTACGAACTCGTATTTAAGTATAAATAAGATAACCATAAGTTACAACAAAATAGCAGATGTTAGAGTAAGGGATGACCCGCTAACTAAAGCTTCATCCACAAAATAACTCATCAGTTCGTCGGTAAAACTAGACCTAGGAAAACTAGTAAGACTTGGTATTATATAAGACCCATTGTAACACAGTTCCCTATTTACGCTCCTAGAGAATGATCCGATCTTGTCATCTTTAGCCTTATAATTAGAAAACAATGGCTTTCTGTCATGTTTTATTTGTTTAGAAAATGGTATTGCAGGTCATAAGTCCATAACATTGAGCCTACTAAATAAAGTGTTGACAGAATAAAGCTCAAAACTGTATTTTGAGTTGGTTAAACATGAGATATAATGTATGTTTTGGAACGAAAGATATATAAGGCCCGGTATTACCAACGTGGGACTAGCTCCAACTGGCAGATCAAATTTGTTATCACCATGGTTACCTGGGATATTTGTTTTCACCAACTCAGATAACTGCTAAGCGTCACAGAAGCCAAATAGAGCCAATCTAATCATCTTGACAGTTTTTCAACAATCTTCTGTAACTTGGAACTTCATTGAAAGAGTATAAACTGTGTCACAAAGAGAACGTTTTTTTTTAGATACAAATATCATTACATTTTATATTAGCATTCTTCACACTCATCAACATACAAGTACTTTCAAAACGAAAATGATATGCTTTTTAATTACTAGCTGATATAAAAATATCCGCGATAATTTTTAAATAATCCAGAAATGTTAAATCTATTACGAGAAGAGATTTTATTTATTTTATTTTATTCAATATTCCTTTAACCCTCTTCTGAGGAAATCGGAATGGTTAGCAGTTTACAATTATTACAAATATCAGCTTACTAAGTTATAAATGTGGCTTATAACATTATATGATATTGAGTAAATCCATTGATAATTAACAATAATGATGATGATAATAATATATAAAATGATAATGATAATAATATTTGAAATAATATTTAAAATAATCTTAATTAATGAAAATAGGTTCTATTAATTTTAAGATGTATTCTATTAAGATGTATTGCTGTATCCACGAAAGAGGAAGGTCGTTTGCCAACATAATAAATAGAAATGTCACCGTCATGTTTGCATAGTTTTTTTTTTTTTCGGTATCACATGATTTTCCATGTCGAGACGCAGCTGGACCTTTCATGCAAGCGCGTTAAATGTTTGAAGTTGTCGCAAAATTATGTCATTACTAATTACCCAAGTTTGTTCAATTATTCAGTTGCTAAACCACCTACTTCTTTCGTAGGAACAAGTGTAGTTAAATGATAAGCGTAAGAACATAAGAAGGTCTGTATAGTAGTACGTGTCGTTGGTATACCCATGGTTTCACAAGTTATAGTTGGAAAATATCAGTTTTCGAAAGTCTTCATCGAGAGATATAAATTTATTTAATAATACATAATATGAGATGAAGAGAGAGAGAGAGAGAGAGAGGGGAGGGAGGAAAGCTTTGGGTAGACTCCACCCACTTTCTCATTTTCACAATCAAAATAAAGATTGTTTTTATAATGAAGACGTCGTGATTGTTGACCTCCGATATTTTCAAATCGAATGGTTGCAATTTCGTCCTGCGCGCAGGTTGCATTGGGTTCGCTAAAAACCGCTATAAATATCTCCAAGTCAATGTCTGTGGCCGATCATGCATAAAATGTGATCGTCACCATTCAGTGGTCTCCACGTGGCCGTGACGGCCATCACCTCACGGCCCCCTATATCCTCTTTGACACACCTCACGGCCTTCTTGACGACGACTTTACACATTATGGATGAAGCCCACCGTGGCACGAAACTAACACTTACAAGTTGTCACTACTTTTTTTTTATCTCCAAACTTCTGCTAATTAAGTTAAATGGGCACCAGATCCCTTCAGTATGTATAATGTTCGCACAAAAGAAAGAGAGAGACATAAAGAGAGAGGGAAAGAAAGAGAAAGAGGGAGAGAGATAATGTATGTATACTTGTATTCAGGAAAGAAGAAGGTCGTCTACGAACATAATACACACAAATAACACCGTAATGTTTGTATCACTGTGATATTTTGAGAGTATACCTGTTTAGGACGAGATTCACAATGCATAATAAACCCACCTGAATATTTCAAAGACATATTACTGTAATCAAAGTTCCAGTTACATTAATAACCAAGATTCTTGCATTTATTTAATTGGTAGTTGGCTTCTGTAGATATAATTTTGTGGATGAACCATATTCGGAACGAAACCATATATCAAAATGCTTTTCGCAGTAGACAAAATTAATAGCTATAACGACTAACAATTTTGTGATCAATACAAATGATTAATTAATAATAATTCTTCCAGTATTTCCATAATTATCTCACACTGAAACATTGCTACACTGTAGTGAGTTGATTAGTGGCTAGCACACTAAACCAACAATCAGGAGAGCTGGGTTCGATTCCCACCATGGTCGGTTATCCTGACAGTTTTTTCGTTGTTTTCCCGCGTCTTTTAGGTTCGCACTATAGGATGTGTCTTTAACAACAGGTCACTACCGACTATCCCACTATCCAAACACACCTAAAAAAAAACTTTCATCTCATCATCCCTTCACCTCATTTATCTTCACCGACGCCAATTATTAAAGATCTTAGTCATCACGACAGTGCTTCGTTAAACCAATATAAATAAACGTAAGTTCTCCATCGTCATGGAGATGATACAAGTAGACTTCAGAAGTCACTTATTGTTGAAAGAAACTAACAACAATGTCTTCCAATTTATGTGAACCAATTACCATATTTGTTAGTACTTGGGTCGCTGTATTGATAGAGCAACTGTTTTTATCAATTTTTTTCAATTTTGAATAAGCCTGTATAATGTCAATGATCATGAAATCCTAATCACCAAGTATTATCGTCACTCTGGTTTATTTGTGACAGAAAACGCACTGGCTGCATTACCTACACTGTGGAACCAACTGGTAAAGGTCACACCGAGGTACAATCAAGGTTCTCTAAATCTACTTGCTTATGAGGCTGTAATGTATTAAACCACAAGCAATAAGCATCCACACATAAGAGACCTTGGTTTCCTTCACTTCCTGAAAACTAGAAGATATTTTATTCGTATTTATAATAAATTAGTGAGTCGACAATTTCTTTTGCTTGCTTTCGTCACTCGCCATTAACATTATTAACTAATTATCTGTAACGTTCTGATAGTATCAGTAAAGACAAATTGTTTAGGAAGTAGTTTTGAATACAATATCTTATCTCTAGCATCGACTGTATACTGTTAATGAAATTATGTACTTAGATGTGTATGTTAATTATTTGTTGTTATAATTTCTGTATTGTCCAAGTGCCATTATACTTCTAGAGTGCAATTTCCGTTCATTTGCCGAGATGTTTATTTAAATAATATTAGTATTTGCCTTTGTTGTTCTTTACGAGAATCATTTGAGTGATTACACGTTTTTTTAATAGACGAATCACTCATCCCGCTTGTAATAATAATACGTCGAGCCTAGAAACAGCAAAAAGAAACAGAACAGATAAACGTAAGAATTTAATGTAATTACACTTGTTCTAATATAATTATAATAGGGGAACAATTGAAAGGTATGTTTTGCTGTATAATATAAAAGTGGTGTGATAAAAGTCTAATAATGGCCAGTAATGAAAAGTATAGCGGATTAGTTTTTTGTTCTTTGTAATATTACCTCTCCTGGTCTTATAACAAGTCCAGCTGCTAAATAATTGAAGAGCTTGTCACTTACGAGTACTCTTATATATATATTCCTTGAAAATGTGAAAAGCGAATCTAAAATGAAAACAAATGGCTAGCAGGTGCACCAATAGTGATACATGGAAAAAAACTCACATATTATAAACAATAAGTACCTTTTATAAAAGCACTATTCACAGCAGGCCAGACACAAATATCAAATATGGATGATTTTACAACAACTATACTTCATTTCATATAGTCTGTTTATATTATCAGGAAAAAAGTTTATTACATTTTGAAAGAAATAAAATATCTTCTATTAAAGTGTGAAATGTAATAAAAATGTTGAGAAGGTATTTTTACATGGTTTAGGCAGTCCAGTGTTATTTTTGTATCCGGTGTCTGTCTCAATTAAATTAGTCATATTGCAGACATCTGCCGGACCTGCAAACGAGGCCTAATACACTAGAATAGTCATACGTGATGAGTGTAATAGTCTTGGATCTGAGTAATCTCAAACCACATGTCATCAGTCCTGCGAGGCTATTATAGAAATTACACGAAATCACACTAATAATTTGGCGAGGGGGGGGGGGGGGAGGAGGGGAAGAGGAGCACAGATTTCTGGTGAGAACACGAAAAGACAAAAATGTTCACAGTGACTGATCAAAAATCTTATTTGCAGTTAGACCTGGGTACGTGAATCTGAATGAATATGTATGTCTCTATGAGTGTATATATATATATATATTTTTTTTTTCATTTTTTTTTTATGCTCGCAACCTAAAACAACTGAACCTAAACCATTTTGATCTTACCTAGAACTGACAGATAATTGTATACAACACGGCTGTTATCATTCTGTAAATAGCCATTTGGAATTCACATGAGAAAGTCCACATCATGTTCTGTTTTATAATGTACACTTACGTATACATAAAATGATTTTAACCGACATCAAAATGTTAATTTTAAAAACAAATCAACGCTCATTCGACTTCAAATTTGTCCGCAGACTATTTGTAAAGTGCGTAGGCCTATACACATTGTCTTCTAGTTTTTGTGCGTATACTATCACTATATATTTCTCCAAAGTGCGTTTTGTTGTAGCTTCATCGACCACTTTGTGTGACTGCAACCGTCATTATAACGCATTATAACGTGTAACATAATACATTATAATGTGTGCATTATAACGTAGCATGCTCATTAATTGCGTCCGTAAAAAAAAACGCATGTCAAAACAGCGTCATTTTCAATATTGTAATTGTACTAATTAGGCCCACCTTTCTTTGTGAATTGTTTTTCTCAATCTTCACGTCCGTATATTATTTTAGGAAAATGTTCGAGACGAGGCATATTGTCTTCACTCGACTGACGTTGAGTGCGATGTAGTATTTACCCCTCGGAAAAATACTACCCCCAATACATGCCTCTTAGTTCGTCGACCTCCTTCATCGTTTTCTTCCGCGCGGGTGAAAATTTTAATTAATAAGAGGGACGGGTTGTGTGTGAGGGGTTATTGAAGAAAAAGGGGATGTTTATCGACAGAATCTTATTCAAGTATATAAAGGTACAGTTCTTATTTTCAGGTGTTTATAAGAAAGATATACCTTTTTTTTCGTGGGAACAAGAACAACGAAGAAACACGTTGTTAATGGGAATATGACACATTTTTATTATCGGACTGAATGATAGCAAAAAGATTCAATATAGAAGTAATTTTGACTCAGCCGACGCCAATAGATCTTAGTTATCATTATAGTCCGTCGTTGAACTCAATATAAAAAAAAATTGATTCAAAGTTTGGTAGAATTCCATACCTCTCAAAAGTGATAATTGGCAGTCATTTTCAGTCGGTATTGATGCCAATAAAAAATCAATTAGTGACATTATACAAATACAAATACACATGGAATTTGATTGACATTCAGTGTACATAAATGATAGAAGCTAGTCATACAACAAGAGGTATAATTTTGTTTTTCTTTTCTATATTGTAGTTTATAGACTATATTGTAGGCTTAATCTCTAGTTACAGGTCTTGATAGATTATGAAACATAGGCTCTAAGACTATTAATAGCTCCACACGCATTGTATAAGGATTTTCACTATTTTCTCTATACATGCGAAGTATTTCTTACATCGTCATCGACTCTCTCTCTTTCTATTTCTCTTCCTCTCGCTCTCTCTCTCCCTCTCCACCTCTCTCTTTCAAATAGCCAGGTCATTCAAAGCTATAGGGCCAGGCAGGAACACGAAGGTGAAATGGAAGCAAAACGCATACATTTTTTTTCAAATCACCAAAGACCGGAAAATTACTTTCAAAATCCGACAACGCATTTAGTTTAAAGAAATCACTTAAAACTTTAGAAGTCATTTCCATGTATCCGGTAAGAACGTTGTTGTAATGCAAGTGGTGAAAAAAAAAAACAATACACAATTGTGAAATTTGCTGATGAATTGAATTTCTACAGACGTCAGTTAAATGAATTAATGATTGACTTCTCGACATTTAGCACGGTGGTGTTGGTACGTGGTAGACTAACATTGGGAGCATCGATCAAGCGAAATATTCCATTTCAACACATTTTGCACGAATACAGCTCAAAGATGGCCTCTATCAGATACAAAAACTATTAAACGACCGATTAAGACCTACATTATCATTAGGTATACTTTAAATAGATATATTGTTGAGTATTAAGTATCAACATACTTGTTCTGAAACTTAAAACAATAATACTATTAAATTTGATTGAAAGAAATAAAATAATAAGATACTGTCAGCATCAATCATGATTGAAAGCTGAAACCTACTTTGTGTAATCAATTGGCTTAGGTTGGGAGTGTGAAGCGTATTGGACTTTACTAACTTTTCTACGGATGGTGCAGAGATGTTTATATGAACAAATTGAACCTGAATATAGTTCAATTGAAGAGAACTGTATGGAATTTGCGAACATTTACATCATACTTTATTTTTCAAATTTTTAAATTCATGAAATTTCAAAATAATATCAATAGTAGTGGACTAAATAAAAATTCGAATCTTGAAAACTAACTATATAGTGTATCTTTGTATACAGTTCAACACAATAATTTACTAATAATATATTGCATAATGGTAATATAAATCGAGTGACATATTTAAAAAAATGAATACATTTTGTAATTTGGTCAAAAGATGAATCTATTATAGTCTAGTGTTATACCTCAATCAGAATTTCAATGAATATGTATGCATTACTTGGAAAGCTGTGGTACCAATAAGTTGATGAATAATTTAATAGTGGTCCAGACTATAGGCCTATAATTCACTTGTGAAGAGCATGAAGAATTTAGATAAAAAATGTATAATATATTGAAATGTTTCAAGTTACATTGAAAACGTGACACCAAGTCATTGGTTCCCGAATAATGCATAACGATGAGAAGGGAAAATGTACGATATGACGGAAAATCAGTTCAAACATAATGTACAACCATCATTTATTTATTCATTCATTTATATTGCGTCTAACGACGCATCGTACTAAGATCTTCTGATGTTCTGATTCATTATGTGTTATGTGGAAGGAGGAAAGGAGTCCATCGTGGCCTTAAAAAAATCTCAGTATGTACCTAAACGACAGAGGACAACCACGAAAAACTCCGTCAGGATGGTCGACCGTAGAGGCAATCGAACCCCGGTTTCCAGAATAACGGTTCAGAGTGGTACTGTAGCTGCATCGACACCCGTGTCTGTATAAATAACCCTTTACATTGAGTAGCAGGTTTTAACTTCTCAATAAAAATATCTTCAAACTAAATTATATTCAATAAAGCGTTTTCCTAGTATAATATGCGATACACTAATATGATAATTGAGACAGGTGGACCAAAGGTTAGCAACCGTCGTCCAGGACTGTTCGCCATGGTCAACCATCCTGACAGAGTTTTTCTCGTGGTTTCTCTCTGTGGTTTAGGTTCATACTGGGATGGTTCCTTAAAAACACGACTGACTCCTTCTCACTATCTGAAAACACCTAATAAAATAACAGCTTTTATCTCATCTTGCCATCATCTCATTCATCATTCACCGATGCCAATAGAAGCTAGTCATCAGCACACTGCGTTGTTAAACCCAATATAAATAAAGAAAACAAATAATATCTTCTGGAAGTTAGTATTTTTACGTTTTGTTTCCTCGAACAGCTTTAGTGCAGCCAAGGCAGGTACGGTTGTGGTCACATAAAATGGTCGATCAAGCTACATTGAATGCATCTTGAAGAAAACATACTGATATTTTACGCACTAAAACTAGAAGACAATTTGCATACGCACTCCACTCATGGTATTCGAAAAAACTAGCGGTCAAATGTGACAAGATTTCATTTGAATTCAAATTTAAATTTCGGAAACTATTTTATGTGACCGCAAGTGTACGAACTTCGTCTAGGAGTCTGGTAGACAAGATGGAGCGAAGGTCTACTTCTGATTCATACATATTATATTCAAGATGAAATAGATAAATGTGTTGCAAGTGGTCTTTTGCCGTCACAGGTACGTGAGCACTGATTACACCTAGCTCTATGCTCTTTCATGTTGGGCCTCTTGATGAGGACTCATATGGGGGCAACTGGGAAAACGCTCTATTTGATCGTATACTCACACTTTGCTAGGAAAACGTGATACTGTATATTTATGACACGGGGTTGAAGTAAAATATTATACCTTTCATTCTTTCAAGGTGGAGGAATATTCCGTGTTTTTGGAATGCATGTATTTTTATTAGCACTCATCTAACATTTATGTTGGTTTTTTGTGTGCGTGCTCTTTAGGTGAAAGAAGAAATCAATCAACTTCAAACTTTTTCCCAACATTGTTTTCGCCCGTTTTTTGTGTAAAACGGTTTGAAATAGAAGAATGTATTTTTAAAGATCATTCTAATGATTTTCCTTTTCTTTTAATTTACAATATGTGTTGATTTTTATATACTAGTTTCAAGGTTACTATTTATCCACATTTTTGTTCAGTTCCATTGTTTGGGCAGCAGAGTCAAAAAGTAATTTTGGAAATATTTCTGCATTGAACGTACTTTTTTGCACAAGTGAGCACTCTCGAAATCTCTAATAGGAATTGCACCAGAAACACATAACAACATTATAAGTGGCTATTTCAGCATTAAATTCATTTTTAGGAAGAATCAGTCATTTTTTCAACTAAATCACATGTAATATGGAACGGAAATATTTTTTTATGTTTGCATTCTATTCCATTATAATATCTTCAAATTCAATGCTACCATTCTGTTTGAACGGATGTCATTATTTCAAACTTATTTCAATCTTTTACTGTTCTCGTGTTTTTTTCATAATACAAAATCGTGGAATTTGAAGGTTGCACGTTGATTGATGCAGAAATTTTAAAATTTGAATTGATAAATCAGAATTCAAATCAAATAAAAAAAATTGATATATTATCCAGCAAAAATTATGCTATGCAGAAATTTTAAAATTTGAATTGATAAATCAGAATTCAAATTGAATAAAAAAATTGATATATTATCCAGCACATCAAAACGAGTCGACTAAAAAAGGTTGATAATTTGGTCAACTCTACGATATTACCATGTGTAGGCTTTAAATTACTTGAGTCGTTTTCGAAAAAATAAAGAATATTTCACTCATATCAGTACCATCTTACTTGTCACAACGATAGCTATGGAGTTTTCCTGGTTATGAAATACGTGTCAACGAATAAATGGGTGTAATAATCCTTGATCAGGACCCGTTTGTAAATCAGGACTCTTGTTTGTTAGCACTTTAATGTATGACTATGAGAGTATGAGACGATGAGTCGTTTTCAAACTTCACCAAGAAGCCAACTTTCCAACAAGTTTCCAAACATGAAAACAAAGCTGCCGCTTAATATAGGTGAAGGTGGTAACACTGTGATAAGGCAAGGAAAGTGAATCTCACGGCGACAAATTACTAGGTTATAATAAGTAGCGATGTGGTCGGTGTTATAAGTCGACAGGCAACAATCACCCTCAAACAAACATTTAGATTAGTATTATTTCATCTATTTAACTGGCAGATAAACATGGGTGAAATGAGAAGTCTTTATCAAAACCGATCAAATTGAAAGTGATGTAGTCGGGGTTGTAGTATGTAGAATGTGAGTTAATTTCCAGTATTAATATAAGTTTAATGATTTATTCAGCTCCAACTTTCGATTAAAATAAAACTACTCAGAATATGATTAAACTTCGTAACCGGCTTTAGTAACATGAACAATATTTTCAATATGATTCATATTTCATTCAATATGATTGATATTGAAATACATTATTTTAAAAATAGCACGTTACTATTTTGCTCACTGTTTTGTAAAAACTGGATTAGTTACGGATCTTTTTCAGAACATAAATGTCAAAATGACAATTATATTTTTTTTCTCCAGTCTGAAATTATCTCATGATTTCCATTTCTTCTAATAACTGTATCTATCATTCATGAAGTAACATAGTATTTAATCTAAAAGACCCAATAGAAAAAAAATACAAACGTTTCAGCTTGCCAAAACAGTGTCTGTTTTGACTTACGCGATAGAGCTACAAATGTTTTTGAAAACATTCTTCGACTCGTACAAACCTTACTGTTAAATCCGTGCACTAACCAGCACAGCCAATAAAAAAATATAAATACAAAAGCTATATATAAAAAAACAAAACAATTGTCACATTTTGTCTTACGTGAAATGACAGAACTCCACTTCTGTGAGATGTCAATAATTTGAGCCAATATTACACGCATTGCACAGAAGAGTTCTCTAGTTGTTTTCTCAACTGTCGGAAAAGTGCTCAGTAAAACTAATATCGATCATAAAACCTGTCTACGAAGTACGAACACTCTCAGAGAAAGGTGTTGGTTTCTATTGTTACACATGCGGTCATCTACGCAGCCGCAATTCAAGACGACAACAATGAAAATATAAAATAATAAGAGTAAGACAGAAGACCGCATTTGTTTGTACATCACAGTAGAGTGGTCAATATATAGAGCAAGAACTTGAGAAAATGTGTAATAACTTCTTGGTTGAAGTGAGTTTCGCATAATGAACTATGTTTTACAATTTGGATGTATCCCTATTAGAATCTCTTTGGATCAATTCATTTATTTATATTGGGTTTAACGACGCACTGACTGATGACTACGATCTACTGGCGTCGGGGAATGATAAATGAGATGATGGGATGATGAGATGAGAGGTTATTTTATTAGGTGTTTTTGGATAGTGGGGAGGAGTCGGTCGTGGCCTGTTGATAGGGAACCATCCCAGTATTGACCTGAATGACAGAGGGAAACCATGAAAAACCCCTATGTCAGGATGGTCGACCTCGGTGGGAATCGAACCCCGGTCTCCTGAATGACAGTTTAGTGTTGTAACCACTCGACCACTTGTCTCAGTCCTTTGGATCAAGCATTTTGAAACAGTGAACAATGTGCTGCTGTTTCATAATGTTTGTACTCTATTCATAATACTGTTTTTAATATAGTAGGTAATTAAGAACACATATTCTAAAAATTGGTCAAAAGAATAACTATGTTCATGACATAGACATAAAACAGGTACTATTATGATGTCCATATTTCATGATGATATTCTGAGTAACGCTTGATAGACTTTCCATAAGGTAACTCAATGAAAGACTGTGCATTGTTGGTGATAGAGGATCATACTGGATGACATTTCATACTTTCAGCTGTAGAATGAACATATAGCTAGCTAATACTGTATTATTATGTCATGTGGTGTAACGTCCTAAACTAACTGTAAGAAGAACAACATAGAGCACCTGCACTAAAGTTTCAGTAGAACTTCACATGGTTGGAAAACCCCAACCTATACACATCAAACATTATAGAGCATAGACTATGAAAGATGATAAGAACAAAGGTTTTGTTATAAGAAAATATGTGCGCAAATATTCTTGAGAAAAAAAGCATCACTTGTAAACCTCAGTCACACACACAGTCCTTGAGAATGGTAATGGCTAAAGAAAAGACCAGGTATATTATGTATAGGATGTGTGGGAGGGGAAGGGACAGGAGACCGCAATTTTGGCGGTGCATTCAAACCGCATAACGTACGTGCGACGTGTATCATATCTTCGTCAATCAATAAAATACTCGCTGTAATGTAATCTGTAGATTTATTCGTTACGACTGAGATTTTCTGTAATAATGGCGTATTATTTTCTTCCATCGATAATTCCTTGACGGTCAACCCTTGAGACTTTCACTTGACACAAACGTGGGGGGTTGTTACCCCGCCCCCTCTCTCTCTCTCTCTCTCTCTCTCACTCTGTCTCTCTCTCTCTGAAACGGCTTCGTCCGACTCCCTGTGCCGTGTCCGCGCCGCGCGCTCTCTGTCGGGCTGAGGGCGGGGGGAACTGAAAACAGCGGAGTCCGCCACCGCATGCTGCCGAGACTAGTCGCAAAAGAGATGTTTACCAGGCAAATCAAGTGATGTGTCCGATTTACAATCGCACTCGTGATCGAAGTGTTACTCATCAAGATATCTGTGATATTAACAAAACATTCGTGTTGAAACAGGTGAGAATCGCCGAACAGTTCTAACAAACAAAAAAGTGACGAAATACAAATTTTCGAACGTGACAGCATCTTTGTTAATTCTTTTTTTCGGCACAGGGATTTGGCAAACCCATTTATGTCTATTGTTTACTTAAATACACTTGGTTTTTCCTTGCGACGGCGAAACGGCGCAAGCGTCTTGAGTGCCAGCTCGAAAGCTTTGTCTAATCGGATTCATTAACGAGGATCTGGGAATTATGCGTTCATTGCTAGCTGCCATATTTTTGAGGAGAAGGCGTCATTGTGCGCTCGGTAATTTGCTCGGGTGATCATTGTGTATGTGTCTCTAATCAAACATATTATTATTATTATTCTCTTGACAATGTTGTCAATTTGCATTGTTAGCTTCAACAAGGAAAACATTGTTGGTGTGATTTGTGATATTTCAATAGAAAACTAAGATTTTTTAATTGTGAAAATTTTGTGCTTCAAATATCGCGAAATCTTTTTCTATTGTTGTTTCTATTGTATTGTCTTATGCAATGTTTGTCAACAATGCGATCATTTCGTTTGTTATTCTTCAAAATGTTTCATTTTCAGTTGTTTATATTATAATATATAGTGGATAATTTTGCCGCGACTCGTTTTGAGTGAACTGTGAACAGCGCGACCCAAGACTGCGAGAGAGGTAGAGAGAAAGAGATAGCGAACTGCCAATCTTGACTTATCAAACTTGACAAATATTTTCGTTGTGACGATTTATGTTCACATAAATGATGATTGACAGCTTTTTCACATGTGATTCTTACACGTTTTTTGATAAAAATCTCATATTATTTTAATGTACGTTATTATAGTAATACAATTGAAAATAGATGAATAGACAAATTTGATGATCATAAAGTGAATTGAATAGGTCCAAAGCGTGTGCTGTATAATTCTATGATTCATTAGAACCCGTCGAAAATTTAGAATACTGAATTTTTCTCAATTTTACTTGATAATTGTGATTTAAATACCATTTTGTCGAAGATTTACTGTAATTGATCGTTTCCAAATCCGATGCCATTTTTTCAATCGCGTTTTTACATTGTAAACTGCGAGTTTCATTTAAATGTGGTCATTTCAATTAGATCACCTTAGCGGTGATTTACTTCTTATCAAAACTTACCTAAGAGCAATAAAAATGTTCGTATTTTTTTTCTCTGTTCCTGATCGCCAATGAAGCTAATCGTCTGTACTGTCCGAATTGAGTTCGACGTAGGCCTGTATACTTGACTTATCTCCAGCCAGTGCAAAACGGTCTCTTGCGATACGATTCGCAAAGTGTGTATTTTTGAACACCAAATCTAGTTGTATTTCGACTGATATTCCTGTTTCTTGGATTATATCTACGTTTTTCTAATTCCAGGTGAGGTAACACAAGACACATTAAGAAGACGATGCTGAATTCTCTGCACAACACGCTATTTTATAAGACAACATAAGGTAATTCAACAATTGAATTTGTATATGTTATAATGTGTTACTTCTTCAACTATGAAAATATTTAAAATCTATTGAATAATCGGATTTTCATATTTTTTTTTTCAAATTACCTTCTTGAGACAGTTTTGGAATGGTTATTGTATGATGAATAAATATGACAGAACTTCTGAGAATTCAATCACTCTTTTAATTATTGTAAAATCAACAATCAAAAGTCCATTTGCTCTTTTTATTGTTTTTGATCCAATAGGCCTACAGAACTTCGCAAAAAGTTGTGAGAGGAGAGTAAGAAATAGCAGAAAATTGTAACTAATGGCAATTCTAATCTCACACAATATCGAACATTGTCAGTACCTGTGATATATTTATCATCTTTGGAAGTTAATGATTCATACACACAATAGAATCATGATACTTTATTTAAGAAAGAATCCCAGTCGCTTTAGCGAAATATGAGTTTTTGATGATAGCTTTTGAACGGTATGAGATATCAACATTCTAATTTAGGAGAAATTCAGATCTCTTTCATACCTTTGAAATGATGTGAAATAAAATTATAAACCATGGGTTCTAACATTTTCACGGGTATAATATAAAGCTGAAAATGTACATTTTCACCTGGTATAGGCCTATACCTAGGAAAATCATGCAATATAGGCTGGATATTTTTTACTCATATCATCTAGAATATATTGGAAATAGCTGTGTTAGAATTAGAATTTTTAGCATCAGCATTAGAATTTTGTTATCTATACCGTTCAAAAGTTATCATGAAAAAACTGACATTTCACAAATGAAGAATATTAGTTTTTTTGGTGGCAACTTTTGAACGGTAAGTGATATCAAAATTCTAATATGGTGGAAATACAGCTATTTTTATTACTTTCAGGATTGAATATTACTATTTAAAATTTGAATCATATCTTATTTAATTATACGCTCATTTAACAATGTGATATAAGTTGAAAAGTTTTCAATTATAACTTACCATCTTGAAAGTATTAAAAATACTGTTTTTTTCCATATCAGAATTTTGATATATTACCATATTGTTCAAAAGTTATAATAAAGCAAATGATATTTCGCTAAATCGACTCCCGTATTCCGATAAGCCGGGAAGGCTTTGTGGATTTTACGTTCAAGCTTATTTGTTTGTTGTGCAAATACATTGTTCTCACAAACTATTCTACTTGATGTTCAAACGAGGGGTAAAAGTTGGACATTGTGTAAAGCAAAGAACAAAAAAACATGATATTGTCATTAAACCTTATTTATATCATTGACTATAACCTCTATGTTGTGAGGCATTACCCGTCTTCATAGCGCTGTTTAAAATAATTGCTCGAAGCCTGGTATATAGATAATAAATATTTCATATCTGAATCACTAAATAATATAACCGGAGGAAATAATCCGCTTAACTCGTGGTTTAACTAACTATTGGGATTTTTAATACCGATTTATTGATAATTAATAAATACAATTACCACAAAGAATGTGATTTTTTCATCACAGGAACGATAAGGAAAAACACAATTTTCAATTGGCCGATGTAGATCGTCCGCCCTCATGATGTCACATAATATAAAAACCAATCAAGTGGACAGTGAAGCAGGGTAAAATAGGAAAATAACCAATCAAGGTATCTAAAATTTCCCCTGCTTCGTAAAAGTTACGCCTATCTACATTGGTCAATTAATTCGGTTTTAGGTAACAGTCGGTAAAGTTGTCTGGTCAAATATAGCTCGCAAGATTATTAATTAGCGGAGATCTGCTTGGTCCATTTCAAATGTTTGACGTTCGTTTTGTTTGTCTAATATCCATGTCATCCGACCTGATGAATTCTTGATTAGATAAATTACATATTAAAGACCGTTTTGTCTCGGGGTTGTTTGATTGAAATCGTCTGTGAATTGTATGATACCAAGTTTTACATTTCATCATTTTCGTCATAAACTATATTTGACAAGAAAACCACACTTTGTGGACTGTTTCGATGATATTCAAGATTTTTTTGTGGCATTGTTAGGTTTTTCAAACGGTTAATTTAACCGATGACGTGGTCCACAACTTTGAATGGTAATCATTCAGTGAATATCAACCAAATTAAATATTAAAAACTACTATTAAATCTCTTAGATCTGATATCAAATGTTTTGTACAAAAAAAATGGGAAAGTTGCCACCTAACGATAAGCAAAATTGTTTTAGTCTATATTTAGGATGTTTTATGTACTTATATTATGTGTATATATATATATATATATATATATATATATATATATATATATATATATATATATATATATATATATTTATATATGTATATGAGACATAAAATGGGCGTCATAGAAGTTTCGTCTAGCCTATCCTAAATATCTTGATATTGAATCGTATCCATGAAGTTTGAATACACAATATATATATATATATATATATATATATATATATATATATATATATATATATATATATATTTACATTATTCTCCATGTAGAAACTGCCAGTTTGCATATTTCTAATTGACACAGGAATAGTACAAATGAGCAAAGTACCGGAAACCTATAAGCTGGAAATAAGTGGTTGTACTTAATGAATTGCAATTACAGATGAATGTAAAATATAAAATAATGGATAATGGACCCCAATAGTTCTTAGTTGGTCATCATTTCATTACAGTGTGTCGTTAAACTCTATACGAATAAATAAATTAAACTGGATATAAACAATCAGCTAGGACGTCAATCTGATGAATTTGATGAACACTCGTATTTGTTTTCACCTTCTAACTTGATTATATCACCATTTCTATATCCTATCTTTTATTTATTGAGTCTCAAACTGATAAACCAATATTTTGCAAAGCAGTAAAATAGATATAGGTATTCTCTTTTGGTATTAGAATGTAATCTCTCGTGACCAATGAATGTGTTTGTTTTCAATGAGCTCTATCGTTACAGACGGCTGTGGTGGTAACACATGGATATGTTTGTTTTATTATTCTGTCTCATTGTTGTCCAAGCCAAGCGTTATTGTTCTCGAAAACAACAATGAAATATTAATATATTTTAAACTACACAAATTTCGACGCTCGGATAGCACCAGTCTTATAGTATTAATGAAATACATGCGTAGCTGAATTAAAGTGCATGGAATGAACGCGCTTTGTCTTTTATAGTGTACTTGTTGTTGAGTTAATGCGTAATGAATTCAAACAATGCAACGAGCTTTTGTAAAAGAATATGTAAAATATAGAACTGTTTTCTTTTCTTCGTCTTATTATTACTATCGCATACCGGTGGGCCTAATTGAGTTCAACTTCGTATGAGGAACGGAGCTACATTTTATTGATGTAGAGAAATAAAGGCAATTTTACACGCAAAACATTAGATACAATCTAGTAATTCTAGGTCTGAATAATTTCACGTTTAAAGTAGGAAAACGGTATAAATGTCGTTGTGAGCTGAGCGAAGAGTGTTTATAAATAAATCACCTGAAGTAATTGAACTTGACCTTAAAATATAATCAAATATATAAAATAGCATCCACCAATTCAGTAGAATAAAATCAATTTTTGGATAGAAAATTACCAAATTGTTTTATATACTGTATTATACTTTTCTTCGTGAAACATTCATCAGCAAAAATCTCCATATATTTATACTATCTTGATTTCTGTATAGTAAAAAGACCACGATATAATAACATTCGTTCATATAATCTTTATTCTGTAGGTTATGAGTAAGTACTAGTTGCTTAATGGCACGTTTTACAAGAAACAACTAAAAGGTTAGTTAACTGAAGGTATTTTAAGTTGATATAAACAAAGTTGGCTGGCATACATTCTTCAAGAATCAAGAGTCTCCCAGGTATTCGAGACATTTCTAGTTTGAATCCGATTTTAAAACATTCAATTGTGTGGCTGTATCATAATCTTTAACCTCAACTTTGCTACTACTAGATTACAATAGTGTTGTTTTCAATGTTGACAGTAATGCTTGTACTTGAATAGAATCGTTTTCAACATGCAAGTGGCCTATTAAATTTCAAACAATCAACTGAATAGGAGTAATAAAACAATTGCCAGGTGTGATAACGACATATGATTTGATATCACCTTTTATGTTTGACGTTATTGATAAAAAGTGTTGAATAATTTGTTTGACACGCAAATCTGGTATACATTTGACAAATTCTATGAGAGCTAAAGTTTAACCATAAAAAAAATATAGATTTCAATATTATCAACCTGTTTCTAGGCATGGTGATTGTGTTTTAGCTGTTGGTGTTCATCACTTACGTTCATGAGTCCCTAGCTTATTCATTATGTGAACGCAATGTAACATGCGTATCTTAATCATATAGAGAAACTGAACAAGTCTATAAATAGTAGGCCTACGCTTATCATAAATAATTACGGTAAATCGAAAACAAACTAATGCAAAATGTAAAAATATTGTCAATTGAATGAAATATGTATCATGTGATCGAATGACGTATGATCAAATACATAATGTAAAATGATTTCTTAAAAACATAATTGAATCTCACACCAAATTCCAATTTGGTATTTCGAACAGTTATACTATAGCATATTATTTTGTAGACTTTCGCACGAAAGCACGCACTACAAGAACAGTATCTTGTACTTATTCAGCAAAAACTGATTTCATAGATACATTAATTCTATAATTACATTATCGAGAATCTGGATTAATAAAAATATAAGATTAGTCATGCTTATTTATAGAACATTTTTTTTATTTTTATGTACCATTTTACACCTTTTAAACTATAGTTGGTATTTATTTTTTGTGTCGCTCATATTTTACAGTCAGTCTGATACGATCATGCTCGCTACTTTCAGTTGTTGTTTTTTGTTATTATATAAACTTGCAAATATAAACTTGAGCGTGTACACACGGTAATTCGGTCGTGTGCTGATCAGCCGATTACTATTCATGAAGAACAGAGTGAAATCTCTCGATCGGAGCGAAATAAGAACTTCTTCACGGATCAACTAACTGAACAACGTTGAAAAAATATTTAATTTATCTTTTTACTGTCTAATTTGGTTCTGGTATCAAATCAATTGGATTGTATTTCAGTAAGAAAATATTGAGATATAGGATCTGAACAGGATTTGATCAAATTGGAAATTCAAGTCATATCTTCGCTTCGTTTCAACTATGACACTAGCAAGGAATTTGGGTAGATGCATGACACACTGTGATTGGTAGTTCACCAATGAATGACGAAATATGTCAAGGTTCTTAGATGTAGTGGTCAGTGGCTGAGCAGTCGGTCACAGATATGGATACCTGCATCCAGGCCAAGACCGACACATTGCGATCGCTAAGCAAAACAAAACACATTTGTGTGTTGTGTGTTACTGGGGGAACATAAATGAGCCGAAACTGATTATTAATTGATTTGATTATTTTTTGCTTAACGACCCCACCAACAGCTAAGTTATACGGGGGTACGAATGAGTAGATGATAATGAAATTATCAAGTGATGATAAGTGAAAGGACGTTTACAAAAACTCATGCCTTATGCGGGACTCGAACCCACACCCAACGATGACTTCAGTTTCTGAAGCAGTGCCTCAGCTGACCGAGCTACCGAGGGTGGCAAAACTGATTATTAATTAGGTAGGAATTTTAAGTATAGATATGAATATTAGAATTGGCCATTCCCATGCTCGTTTATAGGCTTACAGGCTATACTAAGTTTTCCCAAATCTTGCTCAACCGTGATTCGGGAGAGCGTGGTTCGATTCCCGCCCTTGTCGACCATTCTACCAAAGGTTTTTCGTGGTTTCCCTCCCTCGGTCAGTTGAATACTGAGATGTTTTTTTTAACATTAGCTCACAACCGTTTCCTTCCCACTATCCAAAACACATAATAAAATAACCGATCATCTCAATTACCCATCGTCACATTCATCATTCACCGACGCCAATAGATCGTATATTATTTATTAATTGTATTCATATTAGGTTTGACGACGCACTGCACTGTATACGATCTATTGTATGCGATATGTATTGATTTCTTGTGATACATTTTCACCATAAATTGATTCGTTTTTCACGAATGAAAACAACAGTTCTAAGGTCAGATTTCACGAATGAAAACTGAACAGTTCTAAGGTCAGATTTCACGAATGGTAAAGTTGATTAAGCTATAATTAGCGGATCAACTTGTTATCACCCTTGGTTAACAATGAGCTATTTGTATATTTTCGTACCTTACTTATTTACTTAACACATTTGTATTATTCGTAAAACGCAATCTACGTCTATAAGTGAGCCTGTTTCTAATGTTTGTTTGTGTGTTTGTATGTTTGTGTAGACTGGTGGCTCTAGGTTTGACAGAATGGCGACGCCACACTACAGCTTGCGATGGAACAATCACCAGAACCACATCCTCCACGCGTTCGACACGCTCTTGCAGAACGAGACGCTGGTCGACGTCACGCTCGTGTGCGAGGAGACGAGCGTCAAGGCGCACAAAGTCGTCTTGTCGGCGTGCAGGTACAACACACTCCTGGATGCGGGCATTTTCTTTTTTTTTTTTCGAGTTTTAAATGGAACTAAAAGTGACCAATGAAAACGCAAAGATTTGTGATATCATAGATCAGTTACCGACCCGTGCTATTTACGATATGAAATACTGGCGGCATACAGAGAATATGTAGCTGTGGCGTTATGGTTAGTAACGCTGTCTTATATGGTCAATGTCCATGGTTCGACTACAGTGCAGAAACTTTTTTTGACAAAATAAATATTGAAATTGTTTTCTAACCCGGGCATTATTACCTTAGGATTTATTGTTTGTTAAATGAGTTATTTTATTTTTAATTATTCTTTGGGTGGTGAGATCGCCCTTGTGGTGCCCCGTTCAAACGATTATATTTTTCATCCATTGCCTTTATTTGGGGAACAATGATTTTTTTATCAAATTTCGATGTTATATAAAAATAATATACTCTCGATAGCACAGGGTTATGATGATTTTTTTTTTAATTTGACCACAGAAACGAAAATATCTACACAAATTTTCAACTATTGTTCCAAGTCCCTTCTAGAAACTGGTTCACAGAAAAATTCTCGCCTCCTGGGTAGTTGATGAATTATTATTATTTCCACAAAGCTCAAGAGCTAATAGTATTTGGGGACACGAATGAGTGGATGATAGATGAACTATATACTTGAGATATACTTGGAAATACTTGAATACTTAAATTGAATTCCAATACTCGGGAAATGTACTTGCGGCCGTGGAGTTGATTGCTGGGTGGGCGGTGGCTATAAGGCTATGTAAAGAGCTGTGCATTTGTCAATAAAAAATGTTCAAATCTGCATTCGAATATCCACTTGGAAACGCAAAAAAAAAAAATCAAATTTCAAATAATATGTGATTGAAATTCGATAGGTATATACCTAGTGTTCTTATTTATTTTTTCATCATATTTGTATGTTGAAAAATAAAAATAATGGTGAAATTCTAGGATGAGGTAAGATATGTGAGAGAAAGATTTTGGTATTACACCAGATATGAAAAGTTACTAGTTTTGATTCAAATAGTTCAAACTTGAGCTTCCTTTAGTCAGATTTATCTCACAAAACTATAGTTTTGTCCTTCTCAAATAAAACTATGCAATTATGACGTAAAAAAACTTGAATATGTGCTTAAAATATATTAAAGTGAATGTGTAGTGGAAAGACTCTCTCTCCACTCAGTTTTAGACAAAATAAAATTTTCAAATTCAGATTCAGGGATCGTTAAAACCAATAAATCTTCTAATATACCTAAGCGTTGATTGAAAGGTCAAAAACAGATATGACACATACAATAAATATAGTCCACTAATATAATTTCAGAAAACATTCTATTGTGTTGGCAAACAAATAAGTTGTGCCACGAGTTACAGATTGGCGGTGGAGGTTCCACAAAAACTTGGCACCTCCACAGGTATTTTCTAATTTATAATTACACCATATATTGATGCGTATTCCGTAATCTATGATTGTTAATACATTAATGAATATCAAAAAATATAGTGTAAGTATTTTCAACCAACAATTGTTGCTGTATAGAATTGTTCCATTTTGTTATCAATTTACATTTATATATACATCATTCAATGCCTCAATTACTTGGTTTCAATAATAACGAAAACTGAAACAATTTTCATTGCTCTTGGTCAGTCATTATATTTACTGTATGTAGTAGAAATAATGGAGCGTAAGTGTCAATTATCTCAGAAATCAATCCTTTATAGAACAGTATCCGTTATAAAAATTGACAAATCAAATCCAAAATATGCAAGATTAAAGGCATGAAAGATTATTGATGTGTTGAATATTGATTGATTCTTCTACTCAAATTGGAGTTATAATTTTTCTCAAGATCTAATGCCATCTAGAAAAGAAATAAGCCCACTCTTTGATATAACAATGTGTTTGTTGTGTTTCAGCCCGTACTTCCAGAGAATCTTCTCTGAGAACCCATGCAAGCATCCGGTCATCGTGTTAAAGGACCTTCAGGGCTGGGAGGTGCAAGCAATCGTCGACTTTATGTACAAAGGAGAGATTAGCGTTGGCGAAGAGCAGCTCTCGTCGCTTATCAAGGCGGCAGAGTCGTTACAGGTGAGACTGGCCAAAGTTACCGTCATAAAACTCCTCGAATCATCGGAAACCATCAACACAACTGGTTACGTTAGGAGTGCATGGGAGTTGATTTAGCGAAATATAACTTATTTTTGGTGAGAACTTTTGAGCAGTATGAGGTACTGAAATATTAGGCAGGATAACATTTTAAAAAAATCCAATAATATCACCAACATAGATAACTATTCCCATTGATGAATCATGTATGCACATGAAATGTTGAAAACCACCATTTCAAGTGTCTTTTTTTGATTTTCTACCATTTTCCATAGAGCCTGTTTTTATCAAACTTTTGTGTCTGAAGTTTGAATGGAAGATAAAATTTATCCTCCAGTTACAAACCACATTACAATACACCTGGAGGCTGTACATGGAAGATCAATTGTATCTTTCAGTTAAACTCTATACACAAATGTTTGTTAAAACCGGGTATTAATATACGATTCACTTGTCAAAAAAGGCCAAATAACACATTCCCATCATTACTAATTCAACACTGGGGATATGTACAGAGCCTTCTTATTAGTTACGACTTCCAATTGAAAAACGGTCTCTCTAAAGAAACATCCAACACACAGAGGACTCAAATTTACTGCCAGGGGTTTTCACAGATATAAATGATCATAAAACATATCAGTGTAAGATATAGAATCAACAAATACATCATAAGATGCAGACAATATTTGAAAGAAATGCTATGAGTCAATTTTTTCAATTTTTTCATTAGTAAAAGTGGAAATATCAATTGCGTGTAACAAAAACACTCGATAGACCCAATTTTTGGCATCGCTTTTAACCTCACGGACGTTCCATACACATAGCAAGTAACCTCGTGTGAATATTTGTTATGGATCAACAGTATTTGAGAAAATACTTCTCTCAATGGTATGAAGAAGTTTCATTAAAATATGTTCAAATGGTGAGCCACTACGATCATTTAAATATGGTAGGCCGTCTTGTTGACTCTGGAAAGTTTACCTTGTAACCCTCGTATTAAACAATGTAACTTGTTACCAGGTGCGAGGTTTGACCCACACAGACACGGTCGTCTCCGAGAAGGAAAACGCACACTCCACGTCGTACTCTCCCCCCCTCGAGAAGCTCGGGGTCTTTCCGAACCACGTCCGCACATTTGCCTCCCACCAACACGACAAAGATAACGGCCTGACGATACTATCGCCGTTCTCGCCTCCGTCGCATTACGAACCGTCTGTCAAGTTGCCAGCACTGCCTCACATGCCGCATATCTCTTTCTCGGAGAACCCGCTGCCGCCCGGCGATCACACGTCGCCGCAACCGAGGAGAAAACAGGCAAGCCACAACATCAAGGAACGCTTACTTCCTCACGAGCCTCAAACTATATATGACATTATGTCAGTTTTTACATGCTACAAACATGTCAGTTTTCACAGTGGATGTTACATGCTAATTCAACACGAGACAAAAATACTAGAAAAGCGCAACATATACGTTGTAAGATGAGCAACATTTTATATGAAATGTAATAGAAAGCTATATAAGTTCACACCTTGATTTTGAACTAATTTAACTCTCTGCCTTCTCATATCAATTGTTTTAAGATTAAACTGATTTCACTTGTTGATCAATAGCTTTTATCAATTGATGTAAAAAAAGTACATACAGCCGTAATGAGTTTCATCTTCGATACAGCTTATATCTGATTTATGTAAAACTTTGAAATCATGTGTATTATTCAGTTCCATAGAAATTTAAATTCATCTCCAGAATTTGTTCTCCCCTTCTGGGTTATTCTTACGCAGGTTTTCGATAATTCGCAATTACTTTTTTTATAAGTGGTACAATCGATTGTGTCTCAAAACTATACCGTATTGAATGGAATGATAACATAATAATGTGCATGCCAATTTTCATGTTTATTACTTCCAATTGACCTGTGAAGCGCAAACAAAAACATCAGTTTCTCTCGAGTACAATATAATTGATTCTACTCTGCTTGAGAATAAAATACATGTATATAGACACTTGTTAGGCCATCTAACCATTTGTACTATAGGCCTATTGGGCCTACCGTTATTTGCAAATACTTTTTTTCACTCAATCCTTTTATTGTAGTTTCAACCTAAAATATATATTCTAATTCGGATTTCAAAATTATAATTTCTAAAATTCAGTAATAATTAGAATTTCAAAGTGAGCATGAAGTTTTTGAAAAACATATAAGTTGACTCAATTGAGAATTATTCAATCAGAAAATGCAATATTGTGGCACATTGATCGTTGGAATTTAATTGAATACACAATACTTCATTGAGATCATTAGACCTAGAGTAATATAAATAATGTCTGTCAACTCAACAGCTATACGAAACATTAAATATAGGACTAATTGTCTTTATGTAACAAGTAATATTATTGTATATATTGTTAATGTTGTTTGTTGTCAACAGGCAAGGCCGCGCAGACGATCAGGTGACTTATGTGGCGCTCAGGACTTATCGAAAGGTCCGTCGACCCCGCCTCAACTAGAAACTGCCGAGAACTTGTCTATGAAGAAGTCTACAACCCTTCAGCCTCTAAACAACAACATTGTCAACAATAACAGTAGCAACAACAACGTTCATCATGTCAATCATCAACTGCCTCAACCACAGCTCGCCCACAGTACGCCCGTATCATCGCCACATCCACCGGTAAACCATCTCGACATATGTTTTACTAAACAGTATCAGACCAATCACTTCGATGAATACTCATTCATTTGATGAATCATAAATTTTAAATAAGGACATGTAAATATAGCTTCTATTTTTTTCTTTTCATTCCATTTAGAATTGGAAAAGTAGCACATTGGTGAATTTGTTATTTTAAAACATCGTGTTTCGTAGCGCAAGAACGTTTTGTAGAGTAACAGTATTACAGTACTGGTACCACCATCATATGACAAAGAATAGGCATACAAAAGACACATCAAACTGATATTTTTAGGAAAATAGCATCCATCAGGAGGTTAAACCTGCACCTCATTTGCCACCTGCATTTGGTTTTGATTTTGCACTTTGGTTTTCCAAATTCCCCTACTACCTTCACCCTTTTACTCCCCAATTGATTCAATTTTGGGAAAAATAGTATCCACAGTCCGAATATATTCCAAATACAGGGTTTATCAAAAAATCAAAATTGTTTCAAAATTTACTAATACCGGTACGTTGAAACATAGCAGAATACGACATTTGTGGTGCTTTGTCACCTTTCTAAAAACAAGAAGACATGTTATAAACCTTTTTCAGATTTCATCGCTCTTAAAGCAATAGGTATTTACTATTTTCACTTGTCCCTACATAATTGATATTTCTTGATGAAGAAATAAATAAGAGCTTAGTTTAAGTCTACAATATATTTTATTATGTATATACTTATACAAGTATAAGTATATACATATATAGTATAGTATAGTATAGTATAGTATAGTATAGTATATATATACAAGTATATACTTGCAAAGATGTTGACAAAAACTTCCTGTCTACCATTTAAAAAAGAAAGTCTACAAAACAGTGTAAGCCAATCACTTGGCTGTGAAAATAAATGACAGTCCATCTTGAATAATTTGACAATTTTTATTTCACAGTTTTCTTTATACGTCAAAATTTCATTTCAGTTATTGAAATCATAACCATGCCCATTTAGTACAAGAGGTCTTACTGTGCCAATTATTATTGATAGCTCATTACATAATGCATTAACCCACCTATTCAATGTTTATATATTTTATAAGATTTAGTTATCAAGTAGCCAAGGTTCAAACATTACTATTTCTCCTCATAATAAAAGTCGGTCAAAATTAGTATAATTATGTTGATTGGTCTTTTATCTGGAAATTTCTCTGCGGTGGTAATATTAGCCTTGTGGTGCTCCATTCAAACAATGGCTTGAAGCCAAATTTCCGATGTGAATAATAAAAAATGTTTTTAGTGCAAGTCAAGAATATTTTGTGTTTTGTGTTGTTGGTCATTGTTCAACATTGAAATCATTGCTAAAAGTGTTCTTTTCCACCAGCCTCCATCATTCAAGATTGAGTCCGAAGAACAACAACAGCAACTGGCAGAGAACGCTAGAGAAAGCATGCACACGCCAGAGCAAGAACGAGAAAGAGAAGGGAGAGAACGAGGGCGCGACCGAGAGAGAGACAGAGAATCACGTGAAAGAGAAAGGGATCGAGACAGAGACAGAGAGTCGCGCGAACGAGAGCGAGAGAGAGATCGAGCGGAGTATTGTAATAGTCTTGAGTCGCTGGGGTTAACGCCTCAACCACCGGTAATTATAGCAATTACATCAATTTATAATAGTTTTAATGACTCCATAGGCCTACAGCATTTTCTTCAACCATACAATTTATTCATTTTGCATGAATTTGACGAATTTTGATGGACCCAATAATATTTTTCAAATGTTATGATATAGCCAAAATGTGACATGAACATTAAACAAAAGATTAGTTTACTGTTTAGTACATAAAAAATATGGAAAATAATAAATGAGTAAATGAAAACTGCAAACTGGCTAAAAGCCTCAACCAGCTCTACCAGTTTATAATATGTTTTTTTTTTTAATCAATGTCAAACCAAAAGCGAGTGGTGTTAATTAAAGTATGACTGTGAAAACTGGCTTTAAACTGTATTTTGAAACTAGAATTCGAACTACAATCAAGCACACAAATCAACATCAGTCAACAAAGGGAAAAATGAAAGTGAGAGAGTATAAATAACGTGTTATTTGGGCCCAGTTCATATCAAAATATATTTTGAAATGCTTGATTTAACATGTATTCAAGTGAAATACTTAGAAAAGTACAACTACTAGCATATTGTATGAATAAAAATAAGAGTGTTATATCTCAGAGTTATCGATAAGTGACATGAATCTACACATTTTTAATGATAATTGATCAATAAATAAGTCTAACTAATCATCTTACAATTGGAAAATAATTGATCAATGAGAGATTAATTGATGGGTCCAAGAAATAAAATCTGCAAATGGAAAGTACAATAAATATGATAAAATATCATTCATAATACATGTCCAACAATTGCGTAAAAAAGTGATCGGTGACTACAAGCATATTTATGCCACATATATATCAACCCTTGACCATTTGCCTCGGAATCACTGCGTGAACGATCAAACAGTTTCATAACATCAATTAGTGAGTAATCGTTGTTATTTGATACATTTCATTTGATTACTGAGTGAGCGAGATCGATGAGTAATTAAATATCTGAAAATTGATAATTGATTGGATAATCGATAATCGTCGTCATAGATAATATATTAATTGAGCTCAGAGATGTACAATAATGGATGTGTATGTTTCAGGATTCTTCTATGGATAATTCTAACTTTCCTCACCTCCCGTCAATGTCTGCTCTATCGTTAACACCACCACACAGTAAGTTATTCTCATTATTATTCTACTTGTATATATTCAAAATTTACTTGGTGATTAAAATATACACACTTACAAGAAACACATTCTTATTTGTATTTGTAAACATTCATGCAGATGTGCTAGATGCACGGTGGCAAGATATTATCATTCTATTGGATCATTTTCTTAAATTCCAATAATTTCTTTGCAGTTCTTCCTTTTTCTTCGAGTTTATTCCAGTCTCTTGTCGTCCTCTGCACGAAATCGATTTTCCCTATAGGTGTACTTGAGAAAATTCTCCACCTCCATTCTTTCTCCTTCACTATCACTTCTTTGGATCACCTTTCCAACTCTTCTGCCTAGTTTTTCCCATCCAGTACAGTTGTGCCTTGCTTCAAAGAAGTTGCACAGTCTAGTCCTTCATCTCCTTACTTCCAGGGTTTCCCATTTCAGTTGTTCAATCATTATAGTTGGTCTTAGTATTTTTATTCAATGAGTGACATTGTGACCTGTTTCAATACAACTTGTAATGTTCTCCTGCAAAAGAACAGAAAAACCTTATTAGAACTAGTTTATTAACTCTGCGTAACGAGATACTGTTTTCAGAATCGCTCCTTTTGAATATCAATAGTAAACAAATGATTACGGTGATGGTATTTGTCACATTTGTAATGTTCCTTACAATAAACGCTGATAGCCAATTCTTCTCTCTTCAATCACGTTGTAAGATAACAACAAATGAAGAGAGACATAACTTGAGCAAATTGGAAATTAAGAATCACAAATAGTCTTGTTCTTGTACTTGACAATTAGCTACACATAATAATATAACAAACTCTTTGTTGGATTGTGGTTGATGGTTTTTATTGAATTGTTTCAGTGTTTTCATTGGATTCTCCTCTCGGCTTTTTCCCCGGCATGGATGCGTGTCGGAATCCGTTGTTGAACGATATTCACCAAGAGCCAAGGAATGACAATCATCATATCATGGGCAAACGGAAAAGTACGAACGAACACACAATAATAAAAGTTGATTAACTTTGTAGTTTTGTTTTTAAATCCTAGACTAGATCTAAAAAGTGAAAAGCACTGTTCTGTTTCTGTTCTGTATTTTACTCAAACTAGAAAAATATAAATCCAAGTCATAGGATTTTATTAAACAAAAGATTCTGGTGTTAATAATAATCACAATATGAACTTCAAACATGTGATAATATATTTGAATATGTATTTATTATATGAGATTGAAAATGCTAGTCTGAAAGTTCACATGACTTTCAATAAACTAAAACTTGGGATTCCAACCATGGTAATAAAGAGTGCATAATTATCTCAGTTTTCTCTATAATACTTCTTATATCTAGTACACATACTGGTATGTGCCATTTGGTGAGTTTGTAGGAAAAAGAAATAGCAGCTTACCTAGAAAGTCGAGTGACATATAGTGTTGTTATTTCAGTGGGTCGCCCCAAAGGTCAACACAGCGCCCCCCGTGGAGGTCCACCAAGGTCGTGGACCAATGCTGAGCTTACCGAGGCACTGCAACACGTTTGGAACAAGAAGATGACAACGTCACAGGCGTCGAGAATCTTCGGCATCCCGTACAACAGTCTACTAATGTACGTTCGTGGCAAGTACGGAAAATCTTTAAAACTCGAGCAGCTCAAGAAAGACTGCCTCGGAAGTCCAGGAGGACCATTAGAGCTTTTAGGACTCGGTCCGATGGGCCCGATAGGAAGTAACAACAACAACAATAACACCGGTAAGTCGAACCATCCAGACGATCTCGGTATCCCGTCGGAACACGACTTATTACCGCACGGTTTCAACCCGTATTCGGCGGCAAATTTCTATCCGGATTTTACCGGATCGTTCCCCATTCCCGTGAGCATGATTCATCTGTTGCCGCAGTCGGAGAAGAATCGAGAGCTGTTTGCCCACGGCTTGCCCCACCTCGTCGACATGTCGCCGAAAGACGAAGATTGCAAAAGTTCGAGCGGCAGACGGTCGAGAGATAATAATAGTTCGGGCGACGAAGATAGCGATCTCATTCACCCACAAATACCGCTACCAAGGGAAGATATAACACAGCTCATAGAGCAAAATGGACAGAATTAACCAAGGCATAATATTTTTTAATGACAAAAGATTTTAATTTATTGTCTAATATATGAATGAATCGCGATTGTTGTCAGATGCTAGTTTTGTTTACATTATGAAAGGAATTGATTTAATGCACAACTACAGTACAATGCCTCATTGCTGCGGAACGGCAACCATTTTTATACACATAGTTTTACTTTACTACAAACACATACTAAATGTTAATAATTGCTTTTAATACAGGATTGCTTTTCAATCTGGTGACAAAATACGTGTGGCAACAATCAGATCATTGCTTTTCAGTTGTTCTAAATACAATATGTGATTGTTAAGAAAGGGTGCTTCATCGGCATTTAATATAAATAAGTAATAACGCATTGCAATGTAAGAGTACGGTACGTAATGTTTCAATTGGCCCACCGCGTGGTCAACTATGGTATCGTAGTCTAGGGCTTCCCGAGTCCGACGATAATAATTGATATAATTTCTTGTTCGTGCTCGTTAGTTTACCTTATACAAGACTGACTTCCAATGCCAATGTTCCAATTATTTATAAACATTACTTATATCAAGATTTAATTAAATACATCCTAATAATTTTCTCAACAATAAACAGTTCCTGCAGATATTTATACCAAATACTACATAATTTTAAGTTTGATGAGAAATAACTAGAGAGATAATTTTATTAAAACTACAAAATAGTAATTTAATGTTAAATACTATTCCGCATTTATACCTATTGAAATAGCATTGTGGTTTTTAAAGGCAATTGGTGAATAGAAGATGTGTAATTATTTGTATAAACAAATGGTATAATTAAATGAAAATATGAGAGTTATTGTGATATGAATAAGTTAAAGTGTTAGTGTGACTGTTATTGTGGGTGAAGAGATTTCTGTGTACAGAGCAACATATAATGTATTTAAAAAACAGAACATTAAACTTTCTTTACAATTAAATATCGAGGGAAAAACTCAAAAGGGCATTCAAAAACACATATATACGCATATTTTAGGTACAGAGGTTTGTAGGATAATTGTTTTCGATATTCCGTGTCTGGAAATATTATGTAGTGCAATGAAGACGTTTGTTCTCGGCAGCCGTAATGGAGAAACAGCTTTCTAGTGCCTGTTTGTTCACACGAAAACATATATTTAGTTAGTTCTCCGTTAAAATATTAATGAAATAAATGTCACTTTTACGAGTGGATAAAAATATCAATCCGATGCCTACACAATAATAATGTAAACAAACACCTTTCAATCAATATATTATGTAGTATCCAGCAATCAGGGAATGGACAATTATATTAAACATCTTAGTTTTCAGAGATGATACTTGATTGGCACGGATGTAAGTGCTGGTGGCAACACGCTTATTAGCAAGTCGGTCAAGTCTTGTCGTTGTTTGTGAAAACTTGATATTTTTCAATAAGAAACCTTGTGATATCATTTATACAAGCCGTTGCTAGCGATTCATTTTGAATAGTAATTAAGTTGTAAGTGGCTAGATGGTTGAGATGACTTGTGGTATTTGTAATAGACGGTAGACTAGATGATTGTTGATTATTTTTTGCAAACAGTATTTCCGCACCGATTTAGCGAAACGCTTGAACTTGAAGATAATATTACATTCATTGAGGATTCAAGTCTTTCTTTGTAAAGTTTCCTGTCAATTCTTTAAAAAAAAAATGATCAGCATTCAGTATACTTAATTATTTGAGTTAATCAACAAGGTTTCATCAAATTCTGTCCTGGAAATTCAGGGTGAAATAATAAATATGATAATAAGTATAACAATTATTCAGGATGCTGTTTGTATTTTCGTAACACAAAGAAGTTTTTATTCCTCCGTTAGAATCAGAATAATAATATTATGAAGTAGGCATTTCAAAACAATTCACTATAAATAATGTACAAAAGTTGTGTACTTCACATATTTACGTTTTGTTGTATTCGACTTATAACTCGTAGTTAAATGAAAACAAAATGGTGACGGTGTGTTCGGACATAAAAAAATCTGATAGATGAATAAAAAATACTTGATTTGGTGTTTCAAATACAAATCATGTTTAGGCCCTTCGGTGTAAATCAATCACGCTTCAAAGCAAGTTAGCTGTTCATTGAAACAACTGCACCATTATCCGTAAACCAGTCAGAAGGACTAAACACAAAACGATAGAACGACAATATGATTTCTCATTTTAACTGGCATCAAAACGATCACAGAAATTGTTTCTCAAATCAGGCTCAAGATAGTTTTTGTTACACGACCGTATTATTCCGCACAAACAGATTATATTCTTAAATTGCACAAAATTTTATTTTTCACCACGAATAATTGCAGGGTAAAACGACCCCCTAAAAAGGGCCACGCTTTTTTACAAATGATATAGAATGAATAGCGTTGACACAATATGTAATTATCACTTATATTAGCAGAGACTCTATCACAACATATATTATATTGAACAAGTGACACATTAGTTAACACTGTATTGCAGGCTTCCAGTTAAATGGGCATAAATAATATAAACAACTGACGTTAATAACAGAATGAATGAGAATTTAATTTAACGCATTTTTACAATGTTTACGTACAATTACAATCTTACATCATTACATAAGCAGTATTATTTTTTATATTAGATAATTTTCATTAAAATAGTACTCCTTACTTTTTTCAACTTGTGCCCTAATATTTATCGTAGATATGAACCTTCGACTCAGGTCTCGTAATATTAGACCAATGAATGTGTAATGGTGTTAGACAAACCAGTCACAAAACTTTTGCTTTCGGTGTTTTGGATAATACTAATTAATATTAGCAGAACTGATACACGACGTTAGATATGGCGCCTTACTTAATACTATGTTTCCTACAACATACGAGTCACATCTCACGTGTGCGTTGAACGTTCTGTATTTATTTATAATAACGTTTTGTTAATTGTCTTTGGTGATGGTTAAGTTAATTTAAATCAGTAAGCAGTATTATTTCACATTCCGCAATTGATATTTATGTATTTATCCACATAATTCAGTTGAATTTGCTCAACTGAATTTAAGGTTGTGAATTATTTCAAGATTCATATACAAAATGTGCTATTTATATTTTATTTGTACGTAATTGTATTATTTTCGTAATTAATACACTTCCTATTATTTTATAATTGTGATGTACTTGTAATAGAATATCTATATTTAATTTGTGTATCAATTCTCTATTATGTATAAAATTGAATAGGTTCAATTTTCTGCAACACTGAATGAATTGATTGATTGCAATTACAGAAGAATGATC
Organism: Brachyptera risi; assembly: GCA_964007535.1. NCBI lineage: Eukaryota > Metazoa > Arthropoda > Insecta > Plecoptera > Taeniopterygidae > Brachyptera > Brachyptera risi. The sequence continues at coordinate 40,594,328 of OZ023328.1, forward strand.
TGAGAGCTGATTCGATAAAATCAGGGTAACCATCGTTCAATATCCCATGGTCTAGCCACCTGTTCAGTTATTGTGACCTCTTCAAGTATTTCTCGTGTTGGAATGGTGGGGACATTGAGGCAGAGAGCTGCCAGAACTGATCGGTGACTAGATGAAAGTTAACGTCGAGAATTATTAGATTGAAGTGGATCTAAATTTACGTCTTGAATAATGAAAATGGGGAAATAGGGGATTTATGTAAAGTTACGTTTTAGGAAAGTGTACTTTAGTTCCTTTGGTTGTGATGCATGTTCACATTATTATTATTATTATTATTACTATTATTATTATTTTCTTTCATTTGTATTGATATTTATTTTCAGAAACTATGAATCTAGATATTTATTTTGCTTATTTTTATTTTTAGTTCCTGCTTGGATTAGCAAATGTTTGAGATTATTTTTATTTGTACTAATATTTTTAGTTCCTATCCATTTTTATGTTAATAAATTGTAAATGAATATTATCTATGAGTTAATCATTGTTTTATTTTTGTTCTAACCCATTTTTTAATCCTTATTTTTCACAGCACTTGATATTTTTCTAGATTATACACTCAATTTAACTTTGTTTTGGACATTTTTCCTACATTTGCCACACCAGTTACTACCTCTACTTCATATATTACATCAATTTAATTTACTTTGAATTTTAAAAGGCATTCTTTTTTTTAAACTGAAAAAAGTAAATGTGGTGACGCTTTTCTGTATGTAACTGAACCGAAAATGAAAGATTATTGTTATGAGTCATACAAAGCTAGGATAATTAGAATTTATATACAATATATTTTATATCATATCATACCACAACTAGTTTAGGCTATAATAGTGAAATATAATATACAGGGATTGAATCTATTTTTTATGAACCATCCTACTTGAAAATACCTCTTATAAAACGGTGAAACGTTTTGTTCATCGGACGGACTTGTTTAATTGAAACTACTTTTATCGACAAAACGTTGCTCATATCAACCAGACAGCATTAAATATAATAATCGCTTAAAGAAATCATTACCTCATCGCTTTTAGATATTAAGAATATAATTAATTAAACTAGAGAAATACTGATAATCTACTGCCATTATTGTAGAGCTGTGGTGAATTGAATGTAAGCATAAGAAAAGAGGAGGGAAGTTGATGTTCCTGTTGAATGCTGATTTATTAACTAATATATTTAGGATGCTACTAACAATTCATAAAGGATTTCACCCCAGCTGGGAAACTGACCCAGGACCTAAGGGCAGGCAAGACCATGGGATGAACAACACAGAGACCATAGCGATAGAATTAGTGCTAATTTGTTAATTGTTACGTATATCTTTTCGTCAAACAGAACAACATCAAATGAACATATTATTATTCTATAAATATATCAAATTTTTATTAATTTTCTAACCTGAATCTGATGTATGAGATCAACTGTACAACTGTTTTTTTTTAATGGTTTTCTTAACCATAAAATGGGATTGAATGTTTGATGTTATGAATGATGTTTGAATGATGTTGTAAATAAGCTATTTGGTGATGAAACGCATCAGTTGTACGGCGTTGTCTCAAACATGTTTTGTAAACAAGGGCATTCAGTTCTTGCCTGCAATCAGATTGTCAAGCAAGAACTAGATGGTGAAAATAACCATTCTTAATAGAAAACCATTTGCTAAGTCTTGTACTTATAGTGTATGTAAGGGAGAATAAATTACCAATTAATATGATAAGAACAGGATAGGTTCTGTTATTATCAAAAGCGAATAATAATAATAATAATAATTGTATACCATACAAAATTGTTGTTAGTAATAAAATGAAATTGCCATTAATATTATGTTCAATTAATTGTTTGGATATGTAAAATTAAATGTGGTACCTGTAATTTTATATAAAAGAAAAATTGACAAATTTCTATTAATGTATAAAAATTACAGTATTTAGACCTATTATGTTATATTATATTAGTAGTTGATGTGAGTGACACATGATTTATATCTATTGGAATATGATTCAGTGCCAGTTGCAAATATCTATAAATAACAGGCATAGTAACAAGTGAATCGATCGGGTTCTACAGCTTCTTTTTCTCGTGAAAAATCCTGATTTGAGAAGAAAAGTACAGGGTAGATGTTAAAACTTAAAATAGAACGATGATATTTATTTTCTGAACACGTATCACAGCCCACCAAGAGGAATTGTGGAGGAATATTGGTGGGCGGTGTGAACGTAGCGAGTAACAATCGAACCAATCGCAACGTTCTGTCCAACAGTCGAACATAAACTTGTCACGGCACAAGAGAGGCTCTATATACAAAAACATTTAGGAGTATACACAGTTTAGAATTTAGAACATAATAACAAAATTGACATATTTGATTGTACGAAATGAAAAATAAAAATAATAGATAATATGTAGACAATTTGATAGGGACTTAGTCTAATTTTTGAAGATGTTTCAAAGTTAAACAAAATAAAAGCCTTGTGAGTAAAATTGAAATATTTGAGTTTGATAATTATTTACTGTTTATACCCAATTGTTCAGTTACAGTATTCACACCGCATTCTTATAATTTATCCTAATATCATTCGACTTTTACTTTACCAAAATCACGTCAAAATGTGACAGTTTTTGATGGTGAACTGGAAGAATCGAGAGAATCTTTGAGATTCAAGAGGGAAATCTTTCAACTGATACAAAAGCTATATTATGATTCAACACCCAACTGTTCTACTACTGAACTCATCACAATTCATTTCTTCATACATGTAATAGCTGCAAATAATCAAATAGCAATATTGGAGCCGGTTGTACCAACTAACAATGAAATATTAGTTGATTAATTGATAGAGCTGCCAGAACTGATCGGTGACTAGATGAAAGTTAACGTCGAGAATTATTAGATTGAAGTGGATCTAAATTTACGTCTTGAAAAGAAAAGAAGAAAAGTAGTTGTTTGTAGTGGTTGAGGTACAGAAATACTCAACTTAACCAAGGGTGATAACAAGAATTAATACGCTATTTTTTTTGCCAATTTCCCTAATCATCAATTGGTACAACCGACTCTTATTATCAGTGAGGACAACTGGCTCTAAGTTTAATATTCACTTTCAAAAGGTTATTGTAAATGGAACGAGATTTACTTCATTCATATCTACTATTTTTAGTTGAAATACCTACACAAATGTGAAATGTATTTTTCAGCATTGCCTTGCCATCAGTTTGCCATTTATATCCATCTCAACACTATTGAAAGAGAAATAAATTGATTGATGGCTGATTAAACAAAAAATTGACCACTGGGATTCAGCTTACTAATAATACATCATTTTAGTTACTTGTCGAAAGATATTGCTCATGAAATAATTGAAGTTACAGCTGAAACCAGAAATATAAAAAACACGGTTAATACAATATAGTTGATAATAATTCATGATTGGTATATTGTAATTTTCTTCATTAATTTTTTGTCTTTATCAGAAGATTATATGATTGGGCATTATATGAACTGTTATATACTATAATCTACTGTTAGATCACCCGATAGGCGAATGAACTCAATCGACAATCTATTTATGTAACATATCTAGGCCTACATGAGAATCGCCGCTATTTAATTCATTCAGGGAATCAATACAGCATCTTATTCGGCGTGATCAAATATAGAACCTGTAATTTTTTATTACAGAACTTATTAAAACATTATTATCATTATTATTATTATTATTAGTGACAGATTATCATCGGCTGGAGCATCAAACAGTCTGACAGGTCCAGTATAGTCACACGAACCTGCAGTTTCCTGGGAATGGTGCGTACAGTTAACGACGTCTCGGGACATTCGAGCGTTATATGATCGAGGATACGGTGAGACGTGTGATCGACCAGGCGTGCGGGATTCGACGAAGGAGTTGGGGAACACGGTAATAAAATGTTGCCCCCAAGGAATCACGCCAGGTAAGATTATACGTGTGACTATCACGCCTGTAAATCGACTTGATATAAGTAAATTTAATTTTTATTATAATACATTTCTTGGAATTGATCGGAAATTGTATATGAATCAACATGAAACCGTTTTGTGTGTGTGTGTATTTTGTTTTTCAAGTTTGGTTTTGACGTTCATCTTCACTCTAGTAAACAGTTTCCATCAAGAAGTATTCAATAATGTGTATTAAATTATCCTTTCAAATTTTTATTTTTCAAATTTAAATACCAATCCAGTATCCTAATCGTAATTTTAACAAGAAATTAAGAATCAGTGGTAAATCTTTACACTGCCATATTCACTTATCGACGCTAAAAGTGTTATATAGAGTACGGTACAATCGAAGAAAAAGACACAGATTAGTACTAGTACGAAGATCGAAGATTCCTCACAAACAACAAAATTGATCGAATTTTTCGTTATCCAAAAACCCATTATTTTGCTTTTTAAACTAAATAATATTTTCTCAGTTTTGCTCTATCACAATGCCTAATTCAATGAGGACGTAAACCGGTCGATGGCTGGTTAGAAATACTGTAGACTCCTTTAAATATACTATTTCGTCGCTACAATGTAATGCTTGTCTCTGAAATGAATGCATTCTTGGCAATGAAATCATTTGACCTGGTCGGTCAAAGCATACAAGAGTTTCGTTCAGACTCTCTTCTCATTGGTTAATATAGAGTCTGTTCATGATTAAACCGACCACTTATTAGATTCAACTAACTAAATAATGTTATATATATATATATATATATATATATATATATATATATATATATATATATATATATATATATATATATATATATATATATATATATATATATATATATACATATGAACGTTTTTGTCAAATCATAAAAATGTGACCATTCTGGGACTTGAACCCAGGACCTCTTGGCTTGTACCCAAAGCTCTAAACAACTGAGAGCCAACGATTTGACAAAAACGTTCATACATATCGTTAATGGATCGCATCCATGAAGAAATGTTGTACAATATTTATATATATATATATATATATATATATATATATATATATATATATATATATATATATATATATATATATATATATATAAATATATATATATATATATATATATATTATTGGATTTAACGACGCACTATAATGATAACTAAGATATATTGGCGTCGGATGAATGATTAATGAGATGATGCGATGTTGAGATGAACTTCCTTAGGTATTGGGAAGGATAGTGGGAAGGAATCGGTCGTGGTCTATATTGTGGGAACCATCCCGGTGTTAGCCTAGACTACAGAGGGAAACCACGAAAAACCCCTGTACCCCGGACCCTGTGACCCGGGAGGTGAAGGAACATATCGGACCCAGTTCGATCCCCGCCACCGTCCATCTTTACAGGGGTTTTTCGTGGTTTCCCTCTGTAGTCCAGGCTAATACCGGAATGGTTCCCACAATATAGGTCACGACCGCTTCCTTCCCACTATCCTTCCTTCCCATTACCCATAAAACCTTCATCTCATCATCCCACCATCTCATTAATCATTCATCCGACGCCAATAGATCTCAGTCATCATTACAGTGCATCGTTAAAACCCAATTTAAAAAAAAAGAAGATGAAGATGAATCGGAAATGATAATTTTGAATCTAATCAATCAAAATGGCAATGATTTCGATGCGCCATCAAAAATATATGAATTATTTTTCGTCCCATGAAAGGCGATTGTATCAACTGATCATAGTGAATTAAGCAAAAATAAGCGAATTTAATCATTCTTGATTAATTATACAATTTTCCTAACTAGATTAGCTCATGATCAACTAGTTAATATACTCAATCCTCAGTTGGTACAGCCGGCTCTGAGCGCATTAGTTTGTTATTTGTCAAATGAGTTTCAATATAATTTAGAATTATTTATGTTTTCTAGCCTCTGTGGTGGTAAGATCGCTATTGTGGTGATCTGAGCGAAAAATCTCACCTTGTCATCCTTAGTCTGATTTAGAGAACAATTACTTCCTGGCAAGTTTCCAATGTCATGAAAAAAGGTGTCAATAATAATTAATAGATCACTTGAATAACACAAAAAGTTTGAGTAGTCTTTGCTTGAAACCAAACTTCTATAATATTATTATTTAAACTCATTTTCTCTTCATTTAGAGAATATAACACGACAATATTTTGACAATATAATGTTTATTTATGATTACAGTTTAACTAAGGTATACATCTTCAGATTGAGTTTCATTCATTCAAATTATTAGTAAACATACTATATTTATTCATTCATAAATTTGTGTCCATTTATTTTGGTTTTGTTTTGTTTTGACTTTAAATGTATTCTAAATTATTCAGTTGGTATCACTTAAAAGTTGTAAATATCTTACTTTGGCACTAAACGCATTCATTTCATACATCTTATTGAAGGCTACATATAGTGTATATTAATATATTCTATTAATATATTCTTTAAATATTTAATCCACAGATGAGCCTCTTCAGACTCTATGAATTTAATTTAAAAAATTGTTATTATTATTATCATTTTTTTTAATGTTATCCATTTCTAGATATCATCAATTCTCAATAGATGTATATAAAATCCAAATAATTTGAATGTTTTGTTATTATTGTCAAAATGAGTGTGATAGGAATACATGTAATTGAAAAAAATGATACTAATTGCTTATCACGATGGAGTGCTCTATGCAAGACTGAAACCCACGTTCAAGACAAGACAAGACTCTATTTTCTAAAGCGGTCCCTTAATTGCATGAATGAGTCACGGGGGTGGCTTTTGAACCATTGGCCTTTTTGGCATTGAAACCTACCTTATGCAGGACTCAAACCCACGCCCGACTTGACTCCAGTTTCTAAGACAATGACTTTACTCCCTGAGCCAGACGGGCGACAGTAGAACAACTGACCAATAGTGATAGGCGTGGCTTATCGGCAGGCCACCTAGATCTATACTTCATGAGGGCATCTAGAGATACTCTGATACGCAATGTCAATTTACCCACATAACAAACAGCCCATTTAATTGGATGTTTTGTTTTGTGACGTTTATGGGTGGGTCAATCACTAGTCGTCAATTGCTACGTGTTATTATCAAGGGCTTTTCTCGAATATATTTATTTGACGAATAAGAAATGTTGTCCATAATTATCAAACATATCTACTAAAGGAAGGTCGTTGTTATGGTATACAGACTTTACCGAATCACATTGTTGTCCCTGCCATTTATTAGTCGATGTTAGAAGACGTAACCTCACTCGTGATCCCACAGCTAGCACGTGCAACTAGACACATAGTCGCTTTACATTCAATTAGTCGACCACCGAAAATCTCGATCAGTTAGCCTCGTGACGTCATTGGCAATGCTTTAAGAACATAACTATTTCTACAAAACACAACGAAGAGAAGGCAAGTAGTGGCGTCGTGAGATGGACGTACAGGAAAATGTTGAAAAAAAAAATTCATACCACGGTTTTTTGAATTATCCGCGTTTGGTAACACATCACTGTATATTCTCGAGGTTATGATCTTTATAAGGAAGAAAAAATAACCTTTATTGGTCCCTGACTATATTATAAAACAGGATAGCAATCAGTATAAAAAATACATAGAATAATATAGAGAAATAGATTGAAAATATTATATATTGATACATGAAAAGGGAACTGATCGAATAGAAAAAATGTGAAAACAAAATAGTATTGAATAAAATAATAAGGAGATTTAGTGATTACAAAATTAAAAGTGATATATTGAAACGTTAATTATACGAATGATTTCTTAAAATTCTTTTTAATTTGACAAAAAAGTATGCCATGTACAAGACTTAGATTTAGAACTTTACTTGAAAAACATCGTACAGCCCTGTATGAGACCACATTGTTACCCAAAGTGTGCAATTTTTTAACAAGCTTCCTGACCATTTGAAATGTTACTCATCGAAGACGATTCCGTACGGAAAATGAATTAAGTAAAATGATTATTATCATTATAAAATGTATGATCCCCTCTTCCATGGTAATTACAGTGAATAACGATTCAGATAGTATGTATCAATATTGTAATGTTCATCCACGATTTATGGTCATTTAAATGCGTGAAACTGAAATCCCCTTGCCTGAAACTTATCAGCTGAAAACGCAAACTGCGTTAAACACTAGTTAATACTAAAGGACACATGGGCCATGGAACATAGATATAATGTGTTGTATGAAATACTCATTCATTTTATTCGTTTATAATGAATTCAAACGAAGCACTTTAATGAATAATGGGATGATGAAATGAAGTTTTCTCAGGTATATACTAGAATTATTAGGGATAGTTGGGGAAGAAGCGATCGTGGCCCATATAGAATCCATTTTGGCATTTACCTCGGCTAAAGAGGACAATCACGAAGAACCTCTTTAAAGATGGTAGATGATGGGGATCGAACCGAGGTCTTACCTACCCTCATATTACAGTCATAATATGTAGCAATCGTGCTACCAAAAAGATACCATTGTCTGTGTTGTTGTCTGAGTCACTTCGAAAATAATTCAAATTTAGGCTAATTTCATTTTGATTTTTGAAGTAGTTATGCCTTCTTGAAATCAAAGCGCGTTTCATATTCCACTCAACTAACTTTCATGATTCTGCCAACTAACAATTATGATAATAATAATAATCGACAACTAACTCACAAACGAAATGTATTTCTGTAAACTTGCACGTTGTTTTGTGAATGTTTGTAATTGTATGACGTCTGTGAACTGACCTAGCACATATTTTACGACCAGACATTTACGACCTCCATGTTACGACCACTCACTACCACCACACATGTTCTAGTAATTTATCTACTGTACTTCACTACTGAAACACCAAGCCACGAATACGTTGGCGGCAAAAAAAATGTAAGCTTTTAATAACCAACGGAATGTGTGGTACAAGTGATATTCTTTCTTCCGAACTGAAAGTGCGTATAATAGACTAGGAAAACGCGGGATGCGCGTTGTTAGACGTGCTTAGGGGTATAGAAATCTAGAATGAAAAATAATTTGTCAACCCAATCTACATCTACAGACCTTGGATCACTCCAAAAGTTCAAAAACCTTACGAGAATCAGTTATGTCACGGCCTTCCTCTTCATTCATTTCAATCGTTTTGAATTAATTGGTGATACTTGTTGCTATAGATTTAATTGGTTCCCGTAATAGCCTAAATTGATGGGAAAATGCTTTATAAATGCGTTTTCTTCGTTATTTCTCATCCGATTGATGCGAAAAATCTCTCAAAATGTGCTTAATAGTTTCCTTTATATTCGGCGAAAATTTGAGAGGTCTTGAAAAATTTTGATTTTTCAAGTATTTTCCTCCGGGTTATTATAATGGGGATTTTTGAAATTTCTAAAATTCATAAAAAAAAAAGTTACCACCCGATAATGCCACAAAACTATACAGATCTAAGTTAGATGAGGAACCATGACGAAAAAAAGTTTGAAGTTGATAGCTGTAGCCGTTTGACCTGTGGAGAACCGACAAAAAAACATAAAAAAAAAAAAAAAAAAAAAAAACATAAGAACGAACACCAATTTTTTTCAGTATGTCAAATTGAATCCTCGCTAAAGCTCGTCTAATAATTTGTGATTTTATTTATCACCATTTATCTTCATATTTTTATTCATAATATTCATATTGTATTTGTATATATTCATCTTCATTCATATTTTTGTATTTATCATCATCGAAACTTGACTAATGTCATTCTTCCGCAATTAAAGCAGAGGATGTCAAATTGGCAACATAGTATCGCTCTGACTGGATACCGCAAGAGCGATCTTACCACCCCAGCAAAGGAAATAATTATAATTATGAAATATATCATTAGACAAACTGTGAATGCTATTAACTAACAGCTTCAGGTATTATGAACAATTGGGACATTTTTGTTAAAAATAAATACTCATCAATTTTTTTTTACTGACCTCAATTTTTTATTCTTCTTTGTCGTCTTTCGTTTCGAATATTTTTTTTTCTCACACTTATTATAATATTTGAATTTGGTCGTAATTTTTGTTCGAATATTATTTTATTGTTCAATACTATTATTGAATATCATTTTTTCTTGTATTTACTCATGGCCTGATTGTACTCCGCAGTATTCACTTTCATGACTGAGGGAAACCACAAAAACTCAACAGTCGGAAATATTAATAAAACATATATATGTCAACACAAGTCAACTTGATAAGCACATTCTGAATCAATAACCATTATTTTAAATGATACTGTATTAACTGATACTATAAAAAAAAACAGAGAATAAATGTCAGGCCAATTTTCTGTCAAATGGCAATACGTGTTAAACTGTCTTGTTAGGCTAATTTTATAACATAACAATTTCATATAATTATTATTCAGTCCACTTTGAACGATTTTTCATAGCAACTTAGCAAAATTATTAACACTTATCCGTTTAATAAAAATAAACCAACAAGTATTTTATTAGTTCTTCTTATTACTGCTGGCGGCAGCGTTGCATGCGTATCATAATACAAGAGAGACGCGGCACATCAGTCTTTTAATTCAACTTAAAATACTAGGTCATCAAAATTAATGGCTTCGTATAAATTACAGAATATTGATTTGATTGTTGCCTTGAGCCAAGTACACTTGTTCGATATCAGCGATTAAAAAAAACAGCTTGGATTATACAAATTTACTTGACTTATTCCAGCAATATTTCTATCTAAACTAAACTATAAACGAAGTGATCGTGAAATCATCGAAACAACCAAGAATTTGTGAAAACAACGTTGTTAAAATAACACACGCATCTTGTGGTAAAATGAATGTTCTACTGGATTTCAGTACAACTAAGCAACAATAACACAATATCATAGAAAGAACAGTTAAACATAGAAACTAGAATATAAACAAAATAGTATTGTTAGCAATCAGAACCAACAACCCAAGTATAACATTAATTGAATGATAAACTAAAGTAACCTTTAGAAACAAATTAGTAACAAATCGTTAGATTGAACAATCGTTACGAACTATTAGAGTGAGCTGTGGAGTTCTCCACGATTGCGATAAGTTAATACCAATTGAAGAACATTAATTCTTGCAGGACCAATGAATCCAACAACAATAATTGAAATCACTTGAGAGAAGACCACTGACTATAATAATTATGATACGACGAAGAATGCTAGATTGGATAAAATGGCACTGGCACAGTGGGACTAGAATCTGTGTCCGTCAAGTTATGTACAATAATTTATCTCATAGTTACATAACTTAAACAATTACGTACAGAATTCAATAGCTCTGGTGAATAGTTTGTATATAGGCGCACATATCTGCACAAATCGACGTAGAAACGCATTTAAAAATCGTTGTAGGGGCCGTCACATATGATTAGTGTGAGTTTAATTTTCGTTTTTTATTCAGATATATTCGATAGTTTATTAATTGATGTCGTGTTTATTATTTCTTATAGTTCGACTTTATCCTACGGCTAAACCAACCAATCCTACCAACGTAAAAATACTAGAAATCCTTGTTGAATTATCAGCAAAACACACCTGTGTGGACTAGCTTGTATAGGTTAGTAATATCAAACAACGTGAAACTTATACCAAACTATAACCAGCATGGAATCAGGGTGTGTAGATTCTCTATTATAATATCAACAATCTAACGATTGCATAAAAAAAACAGTACAGCCAGTTTATTTCCATAAAATGTAGTTGGATCAATTATGTGTTCCATCGTAAGATCATGAAGATAAAGAACGGTACTAAATTAAAACATGACTAATTATACACGGATATCGGCCATATTGTTTAGTTTTCATCTTCCTTAGGGCTCAACAGACATTGATTGACGATTGACCACGAAGAGACAGCACATGTGATGCAGACCATTTTTGTTATTAACATCATTAAGAGCGCTTGGGAGGCGATTGGATGGAATTAAATTAAATTAAATCAAATTTTTGAAGAATTCAATTTTTTTGAAAATATTTTTCCAAAATACATTCAACATTATGGTATAAGTTATATACTTTGATAATATGATTCAAAACATTCGGCTGGAGTATAATACGGCAGGACTGAAAACAAGTTCCTACAGAAATGACAAATAGAAACGTACATCAATCATACACCACAATCTACACCACAACTGCTATACCATCTATCTACCAGAATCTAATGCTGATGAAATTTGGATAAATGATATGAGGTATGAGAGTTTTAATTTCAAGAAAAGAAGCACGGACATTTTTAAGAGCTACAAAACTGTAAACTGCATTGATATATTATTAGAAGAAACTCTTTAAATAAGTGGATATATTAATCAAACACATGACTTAAAACGCTACAGCTATTATTGAAGTGCGAAGATAATGGTAGCACAATGTGAATATTTCCAGGAGAATATGTCAATAATTTATTTTACACCGTTGAATTGTTTTGATTTGTTTTTGCTTTTGCTTTGAAATGATTCGTGGACTCTGATCACAATGCTTTTTACAAGCAGTTATTCATATGAATATCACAATGATTCTAAAGTATTTGAAATAGTGATGATTTCACGTCTCATCTCCTACCTTGACAAACGTAAGATTTTTTCTGACTTGCAACATGGTTTCCGATCGGATAAATCAATGGAAACTGCGATCTTCACTTTCCTAAATTCTATGTGCCACCGTAGATAACAATTGTCCACTCACTCTTTGAGTATATTTTACGACCTTTATAATCAACAGTGTAGACTATGATATATTTTACATTTAACTGAAACGTATGGGTACAGATGGAAATGCGTTGAGATGGATTGTATCGTTTCTCTCAGAGAACTGAGAAACTGGTTACATAAAGATGACGGATGAAAAAGGAGGAACCATAAAGTCCCAGCCTTCTTCAGCCCAGTCAACTGTCGGTGTCCCACAGGGCTCAGTTTTGGGTCCGATACTTTTTCTGCTGTACATGAATGACCTGCTAAATATGTGCACAGATTGAAAGCTCATCCTCTTTACTGACTACACAAGTCCACAAGTCACCTAATATCTGCTCCCTCTGCAAACAAAGTTACAATATTATCCATCAAGGCTGCAGCTACGATGCATTCGTGATGTACTGACAACAACTTGTGAATGATTTCAAAAGAGCATGTATGCAGTTCCATACACTTCGAGAAATATCATCTCAAGCCCACTAATTCGACTGAATATAGCTCAAGTGTGACGATGTCAACGGGTTACCAGGTTTCTCGGTATCATGCCGATACTGTGGATGGTCGTGCCACGTGGATGACAGTGAAGAAAGGGCATTTTTATGCTTAGAAGCCTGTGCCGAGTTGTCTCTCCAGTAGTACTACGTATGCTCTATTTTGCTCACGTGTATTCGTACCTTCAATATGGAATCTCATTTTGGGACCATTCCCTTCATGCCAGAAGGCTTTTCCTGCTGCAAAAGCGAGCTATAAGAGTTATTGGTGATGTTGATGAATTAACATCTTGTAGATCTCTCTTTTAGTCTTGTATGTACTGCTCACAGTACCATGTATATTTATCTCAAGTCTGTCATTTTTGTAAAAGTTAATATCAAGCTTTTCCAGTATAACAATGAAATTCAAGAACATGATACACGATGGCGTGATGACCTACATGATGAGAAACATAGGCTCATGTAGTATACAAGAGGATCACATTATTCATTGTCACGTTTATATAACAAGCTACCAATATATATTAAATCGATTTCCAAAATACTTATATTTGAAATTAGGATTAAAAAACTGTTGTGTGATAATGCTTTTAACTCTGTTGATGATTTTCTAGCTTTTGACTATTCATGAACAATATATATATATATAAATATATATATATATATATATATATATATATATATATATATATATATATATATATATATATATATATACTACTATTATTACTACTATTATTACTATTATTAATTAACTACTATTATTATATTAAATATTCAATTCACATTATTTGTTCAGAGGTGGCATGACTTGTCTATATATATACACATTTCGTGTATTTTTTTTTAGAATAAACAATTACAAATGAAAAATATGTCAATAAGAAATAACAGATGTAATATTCCTTATTTTTATGGATTATTCTTGGAGCACATTAGAGTTAGACCCATCGGCAGACCTCGACAAAAGTGAGATTTTTACAACGACATTTCGATGGTAAATAAAAGATAACCATTCACTTCAGTTTTATTCCTGTAAACTGATTTACCTGAGTCCAAGAATTTTCCCACATTGGTATAACCTATGTGAATACACGCAGGGCCGTGTCAAGACATTTTGCGCCCCTAGGTCCTAAAATTTTTGGTGTCCTCCCCCGCCCCTTCTCCCAACTCTCTCCCATTTACTTATGAGTAAATTTATCATCAAAAATATAGAATTTAATAAGTATTTTCTGAGCATATTTTTTAACACTTTCTTCATTCAGGAGCTGATATTTCACAATATGAATGTATATAACAATAAATATATAAAAATAATAATAATATAAATACTAATAATATAATAATAATATAAATAATATAAATAATAATATATAACCCTTTTAAAATGATAATGTATTTTTCAATTTTGATGGGCTGGTAAAAATTTGGCGCCCTAGGCCCGGGTCTCGTAAGCCTGTGCCTATCACGGCCCCGAATTTACTACATTGATTAACTATTTATCCTGCTACATAGACCTTTGCCACTTTATTGTTAAAAATATCTACGCTTCTACTGAATAATTTTGAATAATTTTTTTTTAGTGTTGCTCAATGACCCCACTCACTCTCAGGTAGGGTATATATGTATATATTATGGAGGTGAGAATGAGCATTGAGTAGATGATGATAGAACTATAAAGAGATGATAAGTTGAGGGACGTTTACAAAAATCCATGCCTAATACGGGATTCCAACCCACATATACTTCAGTTTCACCCCCAGTTTCCAGTTTTCAACCCACATGACTTCGGTTTAAAAAGTGGTCTAGCTAATCGCATCACTGAAAAACCATCACCGGAAAACATCACATCTAATTTTTGAGCGTACAAATTGAGGGCTTTGCAAGCAACTTGACCGGATTGAACCCGGACCTAAACTTCAAATGAAACACTTTTCTGTCCATTTGACTCATTTTTTTACCCCAAGAGATTTTTTTCTGGGGATATTTTTTTCCCAGTGATATTTATTCTGAGAATATTTTTCTGCGATATTTTGTCCATGAATATTTTCAGCTACCAACTCAGCTAACTGAACTACAGAAAAGAACTACACCTACAGTACATAACTGAGCTACAGAAAAGAATTATTATTAAAACCACTAATATTTCGCTACACGAAATTCACTCCGGTGTGCTCTTAATTTCTACTATCCTTGTGTATAGTTATATGTATATTATAACATTGTGATTAACGGCAAACGATTAACTAGTATTGAATAAAAACGCGTAACGCAATTAGAAATGATTATTATATTTAGTTCGCAGCAGCTAAGAGTGCAGTAACTAATATTTATTAAACTGCTCAGAATGTGCACACATGTTATGATAACTCACATAAAATGTTTTTTCCTTAAATTTGAATTTGAATAGAGCTTATACGCATATTAATAATGTTGACTTTTTCACAAACCATATATACATATAATATATATATATATATGTATATATATATATATATATATATATATATATATATATATATATATATATATATATATATAATATATATATAATATATTTAATATATATATATATATATATATATATATATGTATAATATATATATATATATATATATATATAAGATATATATATATATATATATATATATATATATATATAGCCTATATTCAAATTGTATATATATATATATATATATATATATATATATATATATATATATATATAAATGTATATATATTTATATGTATGGTGTGCGTATCTACATTGTTTGCTAGTTTTAGTGCAATTATTATGTCAATATACATTCTCTTTCGGGATGCTTTGCAATATAGCTTGTTCGATCAACCTATGAGACCGCAAGTGTATACATAGTTGCTGAGTAAAACTGAAGCGGTAAACTAACATGAACAATAGTATATAACAATAATACTATAGTATGTGTTTATTTTTCCCCACAACAAAATAATTTATGAATATTAAAACAGTGCAGACCTACATTGCTTGTGTAGTGTACATTATCGTTATTATTTTGACACCTGCAGGCCTATACTTGAAAACATATGAATTGAGACTAATTTTTATGTTTCATTCATTGCGCATTTTTCGAGTATGGTTTAATAATTTGACACATTTTACATATATTTGGGAATTGTATGCGAGTGTGTGATTCCATTTTGAATACAACCGCAGAAAAAGAAACATTGTGCTTAAGACCACCCAACTGCGGGGTTATTAGAGCCCGGCTTGACTATAACCTTATTTAGTTATCTAAAAATAGGATCCTAGATTATTGGTTGTAACTGCGATGTATAACATTATTTAATTCTTATCATTATACAACTACTTGTTTCTTAATATATAATCATTTGATTATTAGATAAGAGATCTTAGATGAGAGCAGTTCCGGTTTGCTAAAACTTTGTAAAACAAGCACGATTGAGGAACCTCGAAAACTTAAGATGAAGTCAAGTTGCTAGACATGAATACTAGACATGTTAGAATCGTTCTATGGGGCACCACAAGGACCGTCTTAAAATTTCAGATAAATAATTAGATATAATATAACTCATTTAACAAATTGTTAAAATTATAGTGATGAGTTAAGAGATGAATGTGCGATTGTGAATTTAATAATTTTAATCCCAGATTTTGAGATTTGTAGAAAATTATGTCAAACATATTATTTCTTGTACAAATAGACACTATGATATTCTCTCACTATGAGCTATTTGTTATTGGGTATAGTTTGTCGTGTCGTGTGTGATATAAAAATACTCCAAATTTCGATCAACATATTTGGGATTTTTCAAGAGTCTTCCAGTTCTGTATGAAGAACCATCGATGGAGAAGAGAACGACATAATTCAGACTAAAATTACTCTTGAAAAGTTCGACATTCATTCCAACAGTTGACATCTGTAAACATTTGACGGTCGGTAACAAACCAATGAGCCCTTCAATATTTAATCATTGATTGGGTTGTTGGAAATGTCAGTGAAACAATTTCCATTCAGACTATGTAGAACTGTAGATAGTACATAATTATTTGTTTCATAGTTGTTCATAGGCAAGGCTACAATAAAACATCGAGAAAATTACATTTTATTGATCGAGAAAAACTATATCTTAATTTGTTACCGAGATACCCGATCCCATTTATGTGAAACTTGTAAGACTGTTATTAATCATTGTTGCGTTGAAAAATTGAAAACATTTAAATTTTTCTAAAGATTCTTCCAATTGTTATTCGAAAGTATTTTTAAGAAATATGAACAGTGGTTAAACCGATCAGGAAAAAAATATCCGGATTTGTGTAACATGGGTCTGTGAGTCCACAAATAATTAGATTGTTCAAACAAACCATCCGATCTGTGGGGTGCGTTTCGTCGCAATTTGTCTGAACATATTCAAAATTTTGTTTTTCAAAAGTGGTAAGACCGATTATTCCCCAAAACTAGGCAGTTTTAAGTTGAAAGATCATCTGTGCTCACAGAAAAAAATCATATTGATCAAGGGAACATTCCGACTTGTAGAGCGTATACAAAAAAAAAATTAACAAACAAACAAACAGAGAAATATACATTTTGAACAGAATGGAAGTCGTTTGCACACCTCATACACATGTAACAATTCAATAATATTTCAGGTAACAACTACACATGTGCAAGAGCTGAGTCCAAATTGAAGTGCAAATATTATAAATGAGCCTACCATACCTTATTTCAAAACAAAATACCGTCTGCAGAAAATAGAAGTTATAAGGTTAGTGGTAGGGGCTCGAGGCACAATTCACAATTTCTTTGTAAAATTCTGTAAAAAATTCAGACTCAACAAAAAATTCATTTATAGCATAGTTTTACTCGCCCTTCGAGGATCCCTACAAATTTTACGACATCATCTTTATAGTCTTCAGCTTTGATTTCCAATTTTTGTTTTCATTGCATACTATTTTTCTTTTTTTCCCCTTTTTAATTTTTGTATGATTTCGTTATCATCATTTAATTATTTCTTTTTTCTACATTTTCTTATTCAAACCTAGTCAAATTATATTCATTTTGTTATTCTCTAAAATGTTGTTATTGTAATTTGTTTTATATTTTAATTAATTGATTTTTATTCTGTGTTTTTGCAATCTTTTAATGTAAGACAGAGTCTGAATAAAGATACATATATATATATTATATAAAATATGAAAGTTAAAACCCCTGAAAACGAAAGTATAATAAAAGTGCATTTTATAAATGAGAATACAGGGATTTCATTTTATCTGGAATTAAAATACGAACCTAGCAGAGAAAACAATCTAATTGGCTGGAACAGATGATGATGCTAGAAGTAGGTGTCACATAATTCAATTCATTACAATAAAATATACCAATAAAATTACATGTATCATCAGATAGGGTTTTAATAACTAAAGCACGCCCTTGCGTTATTATCTGCCATGTTTATGAGTGGGATTATACGAACGTTCAACAACATATTCAGTGAAACAGCTTTCTTGGCGACAAACCCTCGTCAAGAGAGAAATTCACATCTACAATTACATCAAATATATGTATACATATATATATATATATATATATATATATATATATATATATATATATATATATATATATATATATATATATATATTAAAACTTTTAAACTTTCACCTTTAATCATCCTGTTAAATATATATCATTAAATATATATATATATATATATATATATATATATTTATATATATATATATATATATATATATATATATATATAATAATTTTTCTCGTTTTTTTATCTTAAAACTAGATATAAGAAGACAGTCATCAATATTTCACATGGAATAATACAAATTAAAAATTACAAGGATGGTTTACAAAGACAAATTATGTATATATATATATATATATATATATATATATATATATATATATATATATATATATATATATATATATATATATATATATACAGAGAGAGAGAGAGAGAGAGAGAGAGAGAGAGAGATAGATATATACATATATAATGCATTAGGATATGTAATGACCACAAACCAAACTTAAATTATCAGCTTAACTAACTGAAATGAGAATATAACTCCCAGCTAGTGTCTTGGAAAGAATTGGACATCTACTAAACAAATAATTTTAAAAACGTTGATAATTGAATAAATTCGTTGCAAAACGCTTCTGAAAGAAGTGGTTGCGTGTTTCTTATCGTAAAACTCTTCCTTAAAAATTATTATAGCTCGAAATATACCACAGCAAAAAAAAAAAATGACGGTGATATTTGTTAAAAAGTTTTTTTTTTTTTCGTGGATTCAAGTACATTCACGCGAAATCTCATTCCAATTTGGGCGCCCTTCATATTTATAAATGAATTCTATATCAAAAATTTCCTTCTCACTTGACTCTAGGGCCTATCGGTATATAAACATTCACAAAATGCGTTATGAAGTGTGGACAGTCAGATTTATAGAGTAAACTAATCTGAATATCAATGTGTATCTTCTATATATGATTTTGAGTCAATTAGGTTGGAATATAGTATGTTACCATGGCAACTATAGGTGACAGCTCTTTCTAGATAAAAATGAAAAATAACAAAAATAACGAAGAAACTAATCGCTTTTTAGAACTCAAAATGCATTTTAACCGTGGCAAATTTACTGTATGAAAACATATTCATATATATATATATATATATATATATATATATATATATATATATATATATATATATATATTTATATATATATATATATATATTTATATATATATATACATATATATATATATATATATATATATATATATATATATATATATATATATATATATATATATATATATATATGTGTGTGTTTGTGTGTGAGTGAATATACAAATAGATAATTGGATACATAATCACTTCTCACAAACAACTTGCAGGTGATTATATTCAGAGATGATTAAGAATAATAAATATTTATTATATATTCAATGAGACAGTTGCAATGACAATTAGGTCCGACTGATGCGCGCTCTAACCTTCCAGTCCGCCACTGGATACGTCACTGGGCGAGCCTAGCTATATTCAAAACACAACTGCATTCAATTAATGTATAAATAACCAATTTTCAATGGCTCATAGGGTTTCTCAGTATACTCCTAAGAACTGTTGTCTTAAATCGCCAGACACATTTATCTTTAGAGTCGAAACCGAATGTAAAAATACCGGTATTTAAGTCGTCAGTCAGAATAAACGCTCGACCGAAGCTTTTTGCTTTCATTTCGATTTCTAACATTTATTTGTCGAAAAGTTTGCCTAGATAAGCAAACAATGCTTATGACAAGGTCCACATCGGTGAAGCGTCCATCACTGGTAACGACAAGCAACTGTCAAACTTTGCATCAAATTTGATAAGAATTGTGTCCAATATGGGCATCAATCACTTTTGATCAACAATTTCAGTTCCAAGAAATTGTCATGATTTACATAAGTTAATTGTTGTTTTCTATTTGAAAACTTGCATCGGGTCTTTAAATGGTCCTGTAGAAATGCATTTGTAGACGAGTTTTTCATTAGAATGCACTTTTATCGAAGAATGTTGACAAAAACAATGCATTTAACACAACGTTTGGACATTAATCAATACGAAATTCAGTCAATTATTCCATCTTGCAATGATTCCAACTGTACCCAGCATAACATATCCTTTTATTACTAACCTTTTATTACTATACGGTATTTTAACTCTGACTGTTTTAATTTCCTAATTTGACTATAATTAGATTTTAACCTAACTTTTAATTTGTATTATGTGAGACATTGTGATTCCTAATTGGATGAAAATGAATAAATAAAATAAATAAATAACATGTATCAATATATAATCAGTATAAGTAGTATTAGGTGGCATCATGGAAATATAAATAATTTTAATATTGTATTTCTTAGAATAGTGCATCAAACATTGCATGCAGCTTTTAAAACTAAAACGGTTGATATTTTACAATCCTCGATTATTGAGAAAAGTATTTAAGCACTCAAGCATGCTATCCTATAAACTTATGTAGTCAAAACTGATTATTGACGAAAAACGTACGTTACATTTCATAAGATTTTACCCCCTTGAAGAAGAAGTGAGAATATAAAAAATTATCAAAATATCATCATTCATAACAGTTAAATATTAATATTGAACCAATTTACTGTGATGACATGATGTAGCTCAATTGCTTCCGTGCTCGTTTCATAGGATTCGGAATGTGAGGGGCATATCGGACCTGGTTCGATCCCCGCCACCGTTCATATTTACAGGGCTTTTTTTTGGTTTTCCTCTGTGGTCTGGGCTTATGCCGGGATGATTCTTATAAAATAGACCACGACCGCTTCTTTCCCACTAACATTCCCATTATCCAAGAAAAAATGGGATGATGGGATTATCATTCCACCATCGCATTATTCATCTGACGCCAACAGATCTTGGTTAACATCAAAGTGCGTCGTTAAACCCTATATAAATAAATGGGAGAGCATATATTACAGAGAATAAGCTGAAGACTGGTGAGTTTTTGTGGAACTAAAACGAGTGGTGTCACCTATACAGGTAGTTGTTAAACTACCGTGAGATTATCGTATTGGTACTTCTATTATTCAAGGTATATTTGTTTATGTGAAATAAAGTGGGAGGTTGTTGAACTGCCGTATCAATCACATGCGTGAGAGAGAGAGAGAGAGAGAGAGAGAGACCGGGATTTGAACCCCGTGCACCGCCGCCGCGGCTCTTAAAATTGCAATCAGTAAATGAGGTCGATAGATTGCAGTATAAGATGCAATTGCGGGTGCATTAATAAAACGCGGCACGTCTTGAAATGCATTGTAAACCTAATCTTGAGCCATACGGCCATCGATTAGTATTGACAAGGTTCAGACAATGAAAGACCCCTGCACCGATCTAAAGATAAAAAGCCAACTGCTAACTCGAGACTCCCTATCGATAATACTAACCAATAGCAAGAAGCAACCACTCGAACATTCATTTATTATACAACCATAATACGCGAATTCCATTTATATATATAATATAATATATATACGATCTCTAATGCATTTCGATGTTGATTTTTTCGTATCGAAGTTGGTAGTTTTTCGATATCTTCGAGTTGCATTTGATTCTGCAGCGGCCACATTGGACAGTTTTTCTCTGCTGGGATGCGTGAGGAGCGTTAGTAATAAGTTTTATGAAAGCAGATCACCAATAAAACGTATAGAATATAAAACAATCCCGTCGAGAGACGAAAAACAATATTAAAAGAGAATGATATCCTCTTTTATGTGAAAAGAATTCAGCCAATAAATTCGGCATTTAACGTTCGACTGTGTTTCATGCATTAGTAAATCATTGTGTAGCTGTGGGTTCGTTTACCTCTAGAATGCCAGCAAGTGTTTTTATCTTTTTATTAATTTAGTCGTTAAAGTGAATACTGGGATGTAGAATCAGCCTACGATCGAGTGAATAAATAAAAACATAAATGAGGATTAATAAAATATAATAATAAAATGATGACGAAAAAAATAACTAATACTAATATTATATAATGACTAGAAGTTTTAGAAGGATAGAAAACAATGAAGAATTGAAGAAAGAGGAGGTAAATAAGAAGATCGCAGTTTCCCTTTTCCCAACACAAATGATTGAATGGTTCATTATACCTCAACATATTAGTTCATTATTTACTGATGGTTATAAGTTCTAGTTACATAATAATTAGTAACTCTTTTGCAGTGTTAAAACAGCTCTTTCTTTATAGCACCCAAGTCGGAACGAAGAAATGACTTTGTATCAAGTTTTCGATTTTAACAATAATAAAACAAAAATCGTAAACTCAGTTTGTTTATATTTTATGCATAGTTACTAAAACAGTGCACAATCTAACTTTATTCATAGTAAAAAAACTCGGCTTCTAAGCTGGAAATGCTAGAAATGAAAAAAATGACAACCCATACCAATAGACTTACAATAGATAACAAGGCTTCGAATGCCAAGTACAGATGGCAAACACTAGAGATACTTGATTCGCGCGTAACTCTTTATACAGGCCTATTTATCTCGATATGTACGACAAATTATACTTCACTATCTTCAAGTGTAAATCTGAACAAGATTCTCCAAAGCGGTGTATGATCGGTTGTCTCTAGTATCGTTTACTATCACCACACGTCAGTGTCGAGCTCCCAGCAGTGTCTACTGGTTGTGAAGGATTTATTCTGCAAGGCAGTTTGTCTCATGTCCATGTATTAGTCGTTGTTTCTGCTCTGATTACAGTACTCCTTTGACGAACATTTGACATGAGCTCGCTGGATCAGTCGGTCCATAACACAATACACGCAGACAATGTCTAAATTTGGCTCTCTTACTCCCGATGTATTATGTCTTGTTTGGTTACACACACACACACACACACACAGACACATATATTATACATTTTAAGAAGTTGCTTTGTACAATGTCAACTCCACATGATAAACTGACTGACGAATAGACTGATTTTATTTTATTTTCGCTCATTTTTTCAATGTTTGTTACTTCAAATGAATTGAATATTCAAGTGAATTGGTTTCTAAATGAGATGAAAATATAATGATTGGGAAGATAAGAACAATAGTAGTATAGATAGGAGGAAATCATAATTTAAATAATACTATAAATTGACACGTCAATAAAGTTACTTATATTTACGTGTAATACTTTATTTTTGCTCCCGTTTATAGGTGATGATAATGATTGGAGCTGACATCTGGGTTGGAGTCGTTCTGTCTTTGAGGTACGAAGATCAGTTGTGGTTGAATGGTTGTGCATGTTTTCACTACGATATTATCCCGATAGCAAACGATATCAATATCAGTTTTCTAACTTCTTATATCTCCTGCAATTGACAAACGTGCAAATTGAACGCGAAATGCTTTAAGACGATTGATGTAGTTGATCAGAATAGTAATGGTTAAATAAAATAAGATTAAATGTATGAATGAATGTGGGGAATGAATGTATGAATGTGCAGTATGTTGTGTATGAATGTTCTCTTTTGCATATGTAAATCTTATATACATGTAGTTCAGTTTTAGTCTATATTATGTTATTTTTTATTATATTTTTGACGTGCCTTATATTTTATCATGAACTATTTATACAATGTAAAAATCAAATAGGCAAATAAAGTATTGAAATTGAAATATAGTTCATCTCGTCTATTCATTAAAAACACTCGATGATGGAAGTGTTGCATGTAGAATTCGAATATAATTATAGTTAGTACCGAACTCAGTGTTCGCATTGGGATGTGAAAGGAAGGGTGAGAGAGATGCAGGGTAATGCCAATCTTCTCAAGGAGAAATTGACACATTCCATCCTTCCCAAAAAAATGTCAACCCTCCTCCCATTTGGACTTTACCATTTTTCATGAATATAATACAATTTTTGATAAAATACCAACGAAACTAATCATTTTCAGTACTGATAAGCAAATGAACTGAATGACCAACAGACTCAAAACCCAGAAATACGATTGAATTTACTTTCAAATTTCCCCTGAGGGGCTATGTACCCCCGTCCTTTTCCCCCTACTGGACACATAATTCCTCTTGCGACTCGAGGTACTATCCTCCTATAAGAAATGTTTCAGTTCCACCACTGGTCGGTATTACCAACATAACATGGGAATAATGGGTCCAAGTTGCAGTTATGGTACTATCACCATGCTTACCCGTGCTATTTTTTAATAATAAAGAATTGTAATACAGAATAACTTGACATGTATCAGGCCTTGAGAGAGAGAGAGAGAGAGAGAGAGAGAGAGAGAGAGAGAGAGAGAGAGAGAGAGAGAGAGAGAGAGAGAGAGAGAGAGAGAGAGAGAGAGAGAGAGAGAGAGAGAGAGAGAGAGAGAGAGAGAGAGAGAGAGAGAGAGAGAGAGAGAGAGAGAGAGAGAGAGAGAGAGAGAGAGAGAGAGAGAGAGAGAGAGAGAGAGAGAGAGAAAGAAAGAAAGAAGAAGAAAGAAAGGAAAAAAGGGCGAGAAATAGTGTGTTCTAAGAGTAATTAATTCGCAGTTAATGAAGCGATAATTAAATAGCTTCATCAGGTGATTTATTTCCTTCGAACCAGTTTCTATTCGGAGGGAATTTAACACGTCTTGGTTGGTATTCATCGAGCCAACCAGGGTGTGACATGTCTGAAATAAAGCGTATACTATATCCACAGAAACTCAAGCCACATGTCATTTTTTGCCGCAACATACATTCATAAGCGTATTTATGCAGATTAGGTTTGTAGGTAACTAGAACCGGTATGCCCAGACATGGTCCAGATGTGCTAAATACCGGTTTGCCAAAATAATTAAATGTTCCCATTGCAATATTTTAAAAAGCGAAACATGGATTGGTAATGATATATGATAGGTAAAGCGAATATAGAACACAGCCCTGAATGTCAGAGGTTTATTTACTCCCAAGTTTATTAGTACAGGTGTTTGAGAAAAACCGTTGCATATTTTCATTGAGGTGGATCTTTTTATTTTTTTATTAATTTCTGATTTCAGACTTTGAAGGTGAGTCCATAATAATACCTTATTTCATACGATGTCATAGCACCATATGATCATTCCAGAAATATCTGATTAAAAGAGTATTAATTAAATTTGGCAACGTCCATGTTTGAATTTCATTTTCAAAAACTAAAAAATAATTCATTGTTCATTAATGATCACTGTTTTCTCAACGACCCCACCAACAGCTAGGTTATACGGGGATACGAATGAGCAGGTGATAAGGTGGAAGGTCATTTACGAAAGCCCATGCCTTAAACTGGAGTCGAACCCACACACTCACACAGGTACATGTGTTCAATTGTTGCTATATAATTCTAAATGCCTAATAAGAACTGTGTAGTTTTGTGGCCAAATCGGATAAAAGACATAAGACTAAAATGAGGTTGAACATTTTATAAACATAAAGAAACATAACTATACAAAATTGTACACCTTCTACATTTTATATGTTATTCGATTTGATTTATTAACTTCATTTTGAAATTTGGGATCATGCCTTGCTATGAGTAAGGTACTTCAATCAATGAGCTACAAACTAAAATAACCAACAACTACTAGATAACCAACAAACTACAAAATTACCAAAAAATATATCATTTAGAAACAAAAATTTAAAATATTAAAAAAATATATATATATAGAGAAAAAAATGAAAAAATGTATAGAATGTATAGAAAAAAATTGTAGCTTTTGAATTAGTTTTGAAAATTTGACAAAAATGAGCTTCTCATTTTCCACAATGGAAGCTTGTTAGATCCAGTTGGTTCCAATCCCTCTCTATCCATCTTTATTTAATCCTGACACTGCATTGCTACCTACTGCTTTAGGATAAGGATCTGACACAAAGTACAAATAACTATAAAAAAAAGATTATGATAAGGATAAAAATGAAATAAATATTATAAAATGAATAATAATCGAGTGAAGATTATTAATTCATATTGAGTTTAGCGACATACTGTAATGATCCAAGACATATTGTCTTCGGTTGAATAATTAATGTGATGATGCGGATGCTGAGATGAAAGTTTCGTAAATATGGAAAGAACAGTGAGAAAAAAGTGAACTTTGGTCTATATTGTAGACTATATTTTTTCATCCTTAGCCTTAATTGGGGAACAATGATTTTGTATCAAGTTTCGATGTTATTAAAAAAAAAAAAAAATATTGTAGACATTCGTGACATTAGCCTAGGTCACTAAAAATTGATTAATTATAAGCACCGGTAAAGTGGGGTTACTTGAGCCCACTGGTGTGACTGCCCTTTTGTTGAAAAAAGTTTCAAACCGCTACAAATGAGAATGTTTAAATTTTATCGTATCCATTTTTTTTTATATCTCAATAAATACGTATCAAAATCAAAATACGTATCAAAATAGATACGATAAAATTAAAACTTCCTCATTTGTAGCAGTTTGAAACTTTTTCCAACAAAAGGGCAAAGTCACACCAGTGGTTTAAAGTCACCCCACTTTACGGTACTCATTCAGAGGCACTGAATGTAG
Source organism: Brachyptera risi (assembly GCA_964007535.1). NCBI lineage: Eukaryota > Metazoa > Arthropoda > Insecta > Plecoptera > Taeniopterygidae > Brachyptera > Brachyptera risi. The sequence goes on from OZ023328.1 coordinate 40,621,640, forward strand.
TGTGGGTTTCTTTACCAAATTCACCGATCTATTGGTGAATCATTTCAGCCCGTTATTTCTGGCTCATATCCCTAGTTTTGATATTTAGAATATTCAGAATTATTCATTTTCCAACTTTAGAACATATTACATTATTTGTATGATTATATAACACATCTATAATGTAGACCTCTGGTGGCTGTTCAATATTTATTTAATTTCATTCCCTATGCGAATATTGTTAGTAGCTGGATAGAAAGATTTTTCCAGATATGTAATAGCTGATAGTTCCAGATAGTTTGCTCAATTGATCTGAATTGTTCGCTTGATCTGCATTGATTGAAGCTGTATCTAACGTCAGAGGTCCATGTGATTTATTTAGTGAGCTTTATTAGACGAGCTTTAGCAAGGATTCAATTTGACATACTGAAAAAAATTGGTGTTCGTTTTTATGTTTTTTTTTTGTTTGTTTGTTTTTATGTTTTTTTGTCGGTTCTCCACAGGTCAAACGGCTACAGCTATCAACTTCAAACTTTTTTTCGTCATGGTTCCTCATCTAACTTAGATCTGTATAGTTTTGTGGCATTATCGGGTGGTAACTTTTTTTTTATGAATTTTAGAAATTTCAAAAATCCCCATTAGAATAACCCGGAGGAAAATACTTGAAAAATCAAAATTTTTCAAGACCTCTCAAATTTTCGCCGAATATAAAGGAAACTATTAAGCACATTTTGAGAGATTTTTCGCATCAATCGGATGAGAAATAACGAAGAAAACGCATTTATAAAGCATTTTCCCATCAATTTAGGCTATTACGGGAACCAATTAAATCTATAGCAACAAGTGTCACCAATTAATTCAAAACGATTGAAATGAATGAAGAGGAAGGCCGTGACATAACTGATTCTCGTAAGGTTTTTGAACGTTTGGAGTGATCCAAGGTCTGTAGATGTAGATTGGGTTGACAAATTATTTTTCATTCTAGATTTCTATACCCCTAAGCTCGTCTAACAACGCGCATCCCGCGTTTTCCTAGGCTAGGATTCAATTTGACATACTGAAAAAAATTGGTGATCGTTTATATGTTGTTTTTTTTTCATGTTTTTTTGTCGGTTCTCCACAGGTCAAACGGCTACGGCTATCAACTTCAAACTTTTTTTCCTAATGGTTCCTCATCTAACTTAGATCTGTATAGTTTTGTGGCAATATCGGACGGTAACTTTTTTTTATGAATTTAAGACATTTCAAAAGTGCCCATTAAAATAACACGGCGAAAAAAAAAAGAAAATATTTTTATTTTCAAAAAAAATGAAATTCCGCCTGAAGTTTATTTACATTTTGATACACATTTCTGAAATTTTTCAGCTTGATCGGGTGAGTCATTTCAAAGATAAACCATAAAATGTGCTAAATTGGTACCACACTCGAAGCAGTTTTTACCCATTTCTAACTTAAATGTCACCCAATTGGCGAACTCAGGCAAAAGTTTGGCAAAGAAGTCGACATACTATTACTTTCCGCTCGTCTAACAACGCGTATATAGCGTTTTCCTAGTGATAAAATAATAGCTGCTCGGCAATAATTCTCGTCGATTGCTGTATCATAATGATTGCCGTGTTGTTTGGGACTCAGCTGCGTGGTCCTAACACGTACTCCTATTGGTGAGGGGAGGGGTGGTGGGAGGGAGGGTCAGACAGACAGACTGATCAGAAACAGTTCAGGGGTCAGTGAACTATGTATGGATTTATTGCCTTGTAAAAAATATTTCTATTGTTTTTTTTTGTAGTAGAAATATTGCAATATCTTGTTTAAAAAAAACAGCTGAAATATTTATTCACTGTATATGCATGAATGATTAAATTTTAATATCTCAAACAAATATTCTTTCCAAATTACAGTATTTAGAGTATATAACTAATGGAAAACGCTATAAGTTTCACTAAAATATTATATAGATTTCAGTCAACCAAATTAATTTAATTGGCTGGAGGATGTGAGGGGTGGGGTGTGGGGGTGGGGGTGGAGGTGGAGGTGGGAGTGTCACACCCACGTTCCTAGAGCAGAATTACTCGGCTCAAACCGAGTTCTTATGTTGTCTATTCTCTTCCTCGGGGTTCCTGAAGAGCATTTAACGGGATAAAGTATACTCGACTGTATGACATTGGGCTTCGATAGCAAACCTCACCTGAACCGATAACCACATTTATAACCATTCACTCAAAACTACCTCCAAGCCCATGTTACACAACCGAGAATAAATTATTCCTGTAATCGCTCCTTCTCCTTCCTCGCTCGTAAAATTGGGCCCATCTTCTTCTCTTCTTACCAATTCTCAATTTCCACATCTATCTTCCCACCACGTACTTTCCACTTCTTCCCTCTCAGTGTTGAATTCAGGCATACTTGTAGGAGGGGGGGGGGGGATTTGCTTCCCCGAGATAAAAACATTGAGCACTAGGTATATAGAGAATTTTTTAGAAACTTATATTTCGGTTTTCCCCCGCAACAAAATCTCTGAATTCAACACTGTTCCCTCTGTTAGTGCCCTGTCATTTCTTTAACACCCTTCTACAATATCTCCCTTGATCTTCCACCTCATGTCTCTACTCTTCCATTTATTGTCAAGTTGGCTAAAGCAAACTTTGCCATCAGAATTCTGGCACGTCAAATCAACATGCAAACATGAATATTGTTTATCATTTTCTGGGGCTCGGTATCGAAGATTATCAAGGTGCAAGCGCAGAATCGTGTGATACGCCCGAAGCTGAATTCGTCCTCGAGTCCAGAGAATCCTGTAGAGTAGCATTCAAGGAGCTGAACTTCCTTTCATTTTCCTGCTTGTACCTACAAGCGATATGTAATTTCATTAAACATAATTCAGCTCTCTTCATTGATAACTCTCACCACAGCTAAAATACCAGAAGTGCTGCTGACATTGGCTACGACTTCTGCTGACTTCTGCTACGACTTCTGCTGACTGAAATCAACTAATGTTGGAGTCGTATTGCAATCTTGCCGGCAACTATTCAACCATCTGCCAGCTCAGATGGAAACTCTAGAACCGTCAAAATTTAAAATTGCCATCAAGCTTTATTTGTTGGATAAGATACACTATAGTGCGATAGACTAAATAGTTGATTTCAATTTTGATATCACTATAGGTGATATGGCCATCATGTTTTCGATGAAAAACCTTGACTAAATAAGCACATGAAAAATAAATAAATACATAAACTTCAGAGAAAATTTCAATTTTTCTAGAAAATTTCAATTTTTCAATTCTTTTACGTTACTTTATTTTGATGAGTAATTTCAAAATTCGAAAGAATTTCACAGCGAAAACGTCAGCGACTGATTTTGCTAAAATAATTACGTAAATCAAAGTTGGAAGATTATTCATGTTGTCCATCACCCAAGTCTCAATTGACCAAGTGTCTGTGGTCCAAATGTCGCCTAAGCGAATCGTACTAATAACCATAAGTTCTCTGGTGAAAACATGTTTCGACTTGCACTTGACTGGTAATCTCAGAACATGTAGCTCAGAACTCGGTATCGGTTACAATACTAGTACAAGAGTTGGCGGCTCGAAACTTCCTACATTTAGTGCCAAGTTATACGGGAGACGGTCGGTCGGAACACCATCACGTAGCCGAGTAACAGCAAGCTTTGTGCACACGTCGTATTGTCAGTTACATTTTACGGCTGGAAATTAGCAACCAACATTCACATCCTTCTCACCATACGAGGTCTATTATTTGGAAAATAAGTGAGTGCAGTGTTGTATAACAGATAAATTTCATTTTTATCTAGACAAAGATAAAGATAACCGATGTGAAATTTAAAGATCATGTTTGAAAATAATATTCAGGCGAAACATAACAGATTTATTTAAATTATCTAGATTAACAGAAAACAGATAATAAGAAATTGCAACTTATTCAAATCCGAATATTGCTATAATACCTCTTTTCGGCAATATTATATACATCTCTGACCTAATTCTGAGTGGAAAACAATCAATCACAAAAGCTTTTATTTGTTCCCTAAAAATGAACTTCGGCTTAGCACTTTTTATATTCATAATAGACTTACTTGAGAATCACAGATGATGAAAATGCTAACTGCCAAGCAGAATATCGCCAAAAAATTAAATATTCATTCTTGAACCCCATGGCTAAGAATAACAACTAACAAGGTAGTATTACTTGGACGGGGCACCAAAGGGCGATCCAATTACAACCGAAAGAAAATAATTCATTAGAATGTGAATAAGTAAACTGTGATTAGTGAACTGAAATCGAGTTTTACTAATAATAAATTAATTGATTAAGGAAAACTATGGTCACAGACAGCGCAGTTCTGGTGTTGAAGTTAATTGGTTTTAAATAATTAAAATGAGGTGGTAAGATTGCCCTTGCGGTGCCCCGTCCAAACGATCCTACCTTTCATCAATAGCCTAAATTGGGGAACAATGATTTTGTATCAAGTTTCGATGTTATTAAAAATAAAAGTTCAAGCGATAATACGCGGATCAACTTTCTATCACAATCTGTTACGTTGATGATCTTTTTTTCTCCCTTCATTGATCAGCACAATTGACACATATTCGTTTTTCGTAAAACATCTAATTAGTTCAGGAATAATATTATATGATTCAAAAATTGTGTCAAGAAAAAAGAATCTTCGACCCATCGAAGACTTCTGAAAATTCGGTAATTTGTTCCTTGGTGTAGTAAATATTGTTGATTGTCATTGTGTTACCTGGACGAAAGAAATACTGAATAATTCGAAACGGAAGTAGGAGGGTTGAAACGATTCCATTTCTCTAACAATGTGCTGACATGATTAGCGCCCACTCGTCAGTGAACGTATTAATTATCATCAACAATTGTGAAACCACAGTTATTAAAAGGTTGACAATAACACGTCAAGGGAAAGAAAACGTGGGCGTGGAGCGGGAGCGGGCTTAGTTCAGAGGTGTGACATTTCTGCAGGGAACAAAGGGTAATAACATTTTACGATACTAAATAATAGGATAGAGAAGAAAAAAATATTTATATTTCAATAATTTGAATTGTGTACATTCTATGATTTACTTGTATTACGAGATCATTACGAATATCATTATGAGAAAAATTGACATATTTAGGATGTGCTTTGATTCACAAAGCAGATGCAAGTTAGAACTTAAAAAGTTGAAACCTTGATGTTGGTTCAATAATAATCAAGAAGAATAAAACCAGGACCCTTATTCCTGTGACATAAATGAGGTGTGTGAAGAAGAAGTGAATTTTTTGTTATCGTGACGTTTTTTGTCACCATCAAAATAGGATGTGAATGAAAAAAGTGAGATACGAGAAGAAAAAGGGAAAAAAACACAGAAATTTAGAAAGAGCTATCATCCATTTGCTGTGACGTAACCATCGCTTATTTAGATTTTTCTCATATCTTAGTATTAGGGTTTCAGGGAGGGCTGACAACTTAAGTTTTCTGTCACAAATGCACAATAGTTCTTGTTTTATCAATTAGTAATAAGAACTTTACCACATGTAAATGATTTCACAAACTGTAAAGAAATAAGTTATTGAATTGAACTGAAATTACCAAGTATACCTGAATCTAAAACAGCGTACGTGGACACGAGAAAAAGGCGGAACAACAACAACAACGACAGTAATAACCAATCTTCTGACCGCAACAGGCAAACGTATACTTATATGAACACATAACGAGATCATCAGGGTCTATTTAACGGAATATCCGTTTTTTATTTTCATTTATATTCGGTTTAACGACGCACTCTACTGATAAATACGATCTATTGGCGTCGGTTAATGCTATATGAGATAATGGGATGACGAGATGTAAGGTTATTTTATCAGGTGTTTTTGGATAGTGGGGAGGAGTCGGTCGTGGCCTATTGATGAGGAACCATCCCAGTATTGACCTGAACGACAGAGGGAAACCACGAAAAACCCCTGTCAAGATGGTCGACCATGGTGGGAATCGAAACCCGGTCTCCTGAATACCGGTTCAGTGTATTAAACTCGGCCACTCTTTCAGTATAATATCAGTCTTTTGGTGATAACTTTTGAACGGTATGAGATACCAATGTGATACCATGAAAACACAGATATTTTCAATATCTTCAAGACAAAATGAGTATGCCTATAAAATTTTTCACATATACTGCATAAGTCTCACAGAAAAACATCTTTAAAAACAAACACTTTTGAAGCTGTGTACCTCTGAAAATCTGAAAATTCCGGATTACAAAATTAATTTCACATCATTTCAAAGATATGAGAAATGTATGTGTTTTCTCAGTATGAGAATTTTTATATCTTATACCATTCAAAATTTGTAAACAATAATAAAAACTGACATTACTGAGACGAGTGGCCGAGTAATTAATACACTGAACCCCCATTCAGAAGACCGGGATCCGATTCCCGCCATTTTTCTCGCCATTTTTTCGTGGTTAGTTAGTTATTATTTATTGGTCCCAATTGCATTATAAGTAATATTGGATAGGTCAGCATAATTATAAAAAATCGATAAAATACAATACAGTAAAGGAGCATATTGACAGACATATGCAGTATAATATTTCACATACAGTAGAAATTCATAGAATAAAATAACAAGTGAATACATTTTATAAACAATAGAAAAAAGAAGTCATAATCTGCCTTACTGAGAGTCTCAATTAGTCAGTATGATTGAAAAATTCTTCGAGAATATAAAAGCAGTGATTGATGAGCCAGGTTTTTAAAAACGATTTGAAGCTAGGTCCAGTCATTCTTTTTATTCTTATTGGTAATGCATTATAAAATGTATTTCCGGCATATGAAGGGCCTTTCTTGTAAAACTCATGTCTGTGTCTTTTAATTAGCTTATTGTCATTTCTCGTTTTCGTGTTTGAATTAATTTTAACATCATATTGTGAGGAAGAGTCAGTGGCGTATAAGATGCAGCTTTAAATATACATTGAGTAAATAGTTAAAATTCTGAACTTGATAAAAAATGTTTCCCTCTGTCGTTCAGTACTCAATACTGGGATGCATGGTTCCTTGAAAACAGGTCACGACCGACTGCTTTCAACTATCCAAAAACACCTAATAAAATAACTCCTCATCTCACCACCCCATCATCTCATATATTATTCACAGACGTCAATAGATCGTAGTCATCAGTACAGTGCGTCGTTGAACCTAATAAAAAAAATGAAAAAAAGAAACTGATATTTCGCTAAATCGACTCCCATGCACGCTGAAACATAATTCTTGTAATTTTTATTCAATTCTATGATGAAGTGTATATAATAATAATATATGAATAAGTTCGTGTAACATGGGTGTAAATGCGTCGACCGTTTTGTTTTAAATTACATTCCATATACAAAGAGTGTTTACTCTTATTCTTCATCCCACACACATACGGCTTCAGACTATCGCTCGACCGTTTCGAGCTAAACCACTGTAACATGAGAGTTTCATGCTAATTGTTTCGACTGATTTGCTATTTATTGGTTCCACGTTTATTAGTCTAGACTCAAATTCAAGCTGAGCTATTTCAAAGGAACAACCGTTCTACTGAGTTCTCGAATGAAAAACTGTCATAACTGTGAACTGTCCACTAATACTATACACTGTCCTTCTTCGCTGTCCGTTTTGACTATACTATCCTCTCATACACTGTCATAAACTGTCATAGACAACCTTTCTACCGAGTTCACGTTTTAAAACGGTCCGCTTGTACCAGACTGTCATAGTAAAATAAAATATAGGGTTTTGTGGTAGACCAGTCACTGTGACACCAGAATGAAAGCTGGTGTCATACACTGAACATCACCTTTTTGTATATGTATTCTTATATGCAAATAAAGAAGATTTATTTATTTATTTATTTATTTATTTATAATTGTGAACTGTTCTTTCATGCTATACTGTCCCCGCACACACTGTACGTACTACAGTCCTATGTCCTATGTAAGTACTATGTCCTCTTGTTTATGGTCCACTTGGACTGTTCTCCTTTGTGAACTGACTTTCTTGGTATACTGGATGTCCTCCTTACAATCTTGTATACTCTCACCTATTGTATACTGTCCTGCTAGTATACTGTCCCCCTTTTATACTAAACCCTTTGTTTATAGCCCCCTCTTGTATACTTTCACTATCTCATCAATAGAATAGAAAGATCCACTGTTCGGACTTGTACTGTTCAGGAACATGTAGTATTCTGTTTGAAGTATTCTGTAGAGGAACAAATATCCTTGTAGTTTAGACCCTAAGGCTAATGTAGTCTTGAATGCTAATGCAAACATAAATTAAGTTTATAAAAATAACCGAATTGATTGCCTTCAAGTCAATACATTATCTCAATATTCGACAAGTTATAGCGTTTTGACAAGCACAGTCGATAAGAGTCAGTTAAAAAGATCATAAATTTCACAAAAACAAGTTTTATATTTATATATAAAACTTTTCTCTTGAAATCAGCCGAACCAAATGCAATTACCAATTCAAATAAAATATAATATTTATGTCCTATTAAAATAAATCGACAAGAATCATGCTGATCGCAAAGTTTATCGTATGAATGTATTATAAACCACTTTGTTAAATGTAATAATGTGAAAAAGCATTAACCTCATAACAATTCTAATGAACTAAACTGGCGGTGATTATGCCACGGGTTTATTGCCACCTAATCAAGCACCTACTCCCAAGCACCTACTCTCAAGCACCTAAAGAAACACCTAGGATAGGATCCAATCCAGTTAGTAATCACGCGAAATAAATTTATGACCTGTGCACAAATAATAGTAATAATAATAATAATAATAATAAATGGAAAGATCGTAATTCAATTGTTCATTCAATTGTTTAATGGGTGTCTATTGAATGGCCTGTACACATCATGCGTGACATGCGTAATACATGTTAATGAACGTATTGAACATAATCATATCTGCGCTACGGCCGCTACGGTTAGCGGTGGTCGTAGCGGATAGGTTTGCTCTACCTAGCTCATTAGTCGTCGTTTCTATGCTCGGCAGCCTTCGCCGGCAGTGTGTATTGTGCCGACACTCATTACCACGCAGACACTGAAACACCGTCCGACCATAACCTTCCTTAACAAACCGCCAGACGACTGTGTTAATCACTCTCTCAATAGTACACAAGAGAGAAAGGGAGAGACAGGGAGAGATCGAGGCAGAAAGAGAGAGAGGAGGAGGAAAGGAGAGGGGGATGAGAGATGCAGAGAGTGACAGCGAGAGAAAGAAAGCGGAAAGGGAAAGATGGAGAGTGTGTGTGTGTGTGTGTGTGAGAGAGAGAGAGAGAGAGAGAGAGAGTATTTTCTACAACTTATTAAAACCTGGTCCAATATATGCTAATATTTCTATCGGAACTATTCCATGAATAAATACTTTCTTCCTTTTTTTCCTGTAGAGTCTAGACGATTGAGTGACTTTAGTGAAATTAGTGGTGTAGCCAATTCACTATACATGTGTTGTATTGTGATTAAAACTCCAAGCGAGAATTACTATTTTAACGGTACTAGCAGTGAAAATACTCGATATGAACAAACTTGAATGACTAATAAATAATAATGAATAATGAATTTCTAAGGTCCAGTATTACCAAGTTCCGTTAGCCTTTATCTGACAGTTCAAACTTGTTATCACCATGGTTACCTATGATATTTGTTTTTACCAACTCTCAGATAAATACTAACTGGTCTTGGTAATACTGGGCCTAAGAATATATAATTTGCGAGTGTAATATTGAAAAGTTTCTATTTCATTCAGTTGACGGTGTGAGTACTAGTTGCTCCATTTTGAACTAATTTTGGTTTTAAATCAACGGGTCAGTTTTTTGATAATGACAATCATGGTATCTTTGGGGTACGTATTCAATCATGAAGTCACAATGACTATTCAAAAACAGCCCACGTTTAAGTGGCATAAACTATTGAAGGCATAGCTTCACCTCAGATAAGGTCGAGTTGTTAGTTTAATTTCAATTGGGTATATCAGATTATGTTCTATATAAATGATCAAGTAAATTTTGATATTCGAATGAAATAAAAGATGCATTTTGAAAACATAATGGTGAGAAAATATATGAATGAGAAATATACGGAGAAGAGAGGAAGATTTGTCGAGAAGACAAAAAGAATCGAAGAAAAAGACATGAAACTCAAAAAGAAGTCCGAACTTCTTTTTTCCCTACACAAATTCATTTTGAGTAGAAGATGAAAGTGAGATGTTTGTAAGAAAAGCATAAATGAAGTTGAAGATAATCTAAGAAAGAGAAGATGTATTCAGAAAGAAGATTAAAGATTTCCCCATCACAACTGTTGAATTGTCCTTCATCCCTTAACTTGTATATGATATTTACAATGTGTTGAATGATAAACTGTTGCATGTTGAATACCCAACTACTTCTTTGGGGTGGTAACCTTTGTTGTAACTCGTCCGAACGATCCTATTTTGTTATTTTTCTCCTTAAGTGGGGAACAATGACGTTTTAACAATGAACAATACATGTATACATACAATTGTCTTTATTTTTGTATCAAAAAATGTCTATATTAGGATTTTTAGTTGATCTTCTCTTCCAAATGAAATGGAAGTTTTCGATGTCAATTTTCTTTTCCAAGATGATTTTTCTGCTCAGATTAGATTGGATTTACCTCAGATTAGGTCGCTTTAAATTGTATATAGACCACAACAATCCGCATGCTTTTTTCCAGTAATTTTCTGTCTTTCTAGGTTTGATTAGAATATTTGAAACTTAAGATTGAGATGCGTATCCAGTAAACTAATATGAACAGAGCTGAGTTTCCTTTTGACGTTAGTGACAGTTTGCGAAAAGTTAATGAAGAAGATCTTGAAATAGGGTTGTTTCAGAACCCTCTTTCCATTACTCAGTCAACTAAGGCTTCGCTTTGGAAGTGACGTCACCGTTGAGCGTGGGTGCGAGTCCCGCAAAAGGCATGTTTTTTTATAAACGTCCTTTTACTTATCATCTCTTCATAATTTTACTATCACCTGCTCATTCGTACCCTCGTATAACCTAGCTGTTGGTGGGGTCGAATAATAATCATCATATAGTTGTTTCAAATCATGCGTATTCGAAATTAGGAAAGATAATTTGGATGAAAATTGTTACGCTTTAATAATTACGAGGATTTTATCAATTATCAGCATAGGTTCAATTTTAGTTTTATTCGGTCCACCCAAGCAGTTATATGAAGTAATACAGACTGAACGAAAACTTTAGAGATCGATAATATAATGATCTATTCTTCATAGGCCTACGTTTCAACCTATAAAATACATACATTATGCTAATTCGAGCTTTCTTTACCGTAAAGACAACATGCAAGCTTCTTCTCAGATGATTATCATTCAATGAGTATTCTTAAATATTCAATGCAATTACTTAATTTTAGTAAATAAAAGTTACAATTTATTTCTAAATTACATTGAGAAGAATTGAATTTTTATTTTTATTTCTCGTTATGCAAAGTTTCAGTACCGTATTGATTGTGTTTTAGTAGCAGATGAGTTGACTGCAAAATTATAAAAAACGTTCGAAGCATGGGGGATCGCTCAAAAATATTTAAAAAAAATTAAAACTTGTCACAGTTAATGTTTACACTATTGGGCACATTATAAGATATATTAGTATTTTCATGAGTCGACTGCTAATATGTTCTACTGCTACCGATTCATTCAAAATTCCATACAATTGCACAACAATTTCTTGCCAGCTAAAACATTCATATTAAACGAATTACACAACTTATGAAAATTCTAATCATCTTATTTTGATATTTAATTCTAATATCTAAATTCTAATATTCTAATCCGAATAATTCTAGTCATTACGTGTCCGCTCATACTATGATCATTACATATGGCAAGTTTCAAGTGTTTACAATCACCCACAATTTTACAATTTTACAATTTCCAAATTTTTACAAAGTGTTGTTACAAATTCTTACAATTTACAGTGTTTATAATTTTTGTGGAATTCCTCCATGTTTTGAGCGTTTCTAATCATTTTGCCGATACGCGGCAAAAACAAGACAAGATTTTTTCTCGAGTTGAACATCAATTTACTGTTTTTTCGCTGCATTAGTTGTAAATAACTGTATTCTAAATACAGTTATTTGTCAGAAGAAGTAATTCTCATTTTTAGTATAGAGTGAATAGCCTTGAAGGTAAATCGATATCGTTTGCAATTTCATATCGAAAGGCAACCCTACGAAATATCCAGGTTTGAATAAGCTTGCATATAACAGTACCCTATAATAAATATAATAATAATATTAATAATAATAATAATGATTATATATATATATATAAATATATATATATATATATATATATATATATATATATATTATATATATATATATATATATATATATATATATATATATATATATATATATATATATATATATATATACACATATATAATATAATGTATATAATTATATAAATATAATTTTCACAACACAACATTTCTCACAACGTGAATAAGTGGTACATTTTCCGTAGCTTCTATGCATATAATTAGAGAAATATTGAATGGAATCTTTAAGGAAAGCAAACAGACAACACTCAGGTAATTTTCTACCAGAAAATTGAAACAATTCAGTTATAAATATATATTAATTTGAATAATTATTATACGCCTATTTACTGTAAAGCTTGGTGTTTGAATGATATTTGTTTGGTTGTAATTGTTAAGAACGAGTCTGAAGTGCCCGTGCACGTCAACGGTCTTCCAAGTGAAAACAAGAAGAAGAACGTTCACTTCTCTTAGTGAAAAACGTGCGTTGAAAACAAGTTTTACAACTGATTTTATAAAATAAACATCGCAAAAGTAGAAATAACAAAACAGGTCCTAAAACCGGACTCAATCGGTTGCTCTATTGTTTTTTTTTATAAATTAAATTAAATTAGTATTTCTATATTCATTAATTGAAGTTTATATAGAGTTCTATAATAACTTATATACTACAATTGAAGTACTAGTTTTGTATGAGTCATCAAAATCATAATGTGGTGGTGAAAAAACATGGTTGATTTGAATACGGAATATCTATGCAACTGGTGAGGTTTTCCATTTCAAATACTGGGAATAAACGTGCTTATATTCATGTTTGTTTTTTTTAGATTTTTTGCTATATGAATTACATACGGGTCAGACATAGCTACCAATTAATTGAAACTTTTTCTGGACATTGGTGTTATACCAGAACAGGTTGGGATTGTTTCTTCAGTCAATTCCGGCAGATACTTTTCCTCGGGAATGATATAAAAAATTAGATAAAAATTGAACATTTGATGGCAAAATTTCAAAATTCATCCGATTGAAATGAAATTCTTATAGAAAGCAATTTTTGTTCAAACAAATGTTCCTATCACGTTGATGAAATTCGATTCCCTCGTTTCTAAGAAATATATGTAATATTATTGTAAAATATGAGAAATACGAAGTTTTAAATTTGTTAGAGATGATCAACAAGTTGGCTCTATGATGAAAGCAGTGGAGTAAACTTAAAACTTTCAAAATCTATGTGTATATAGTTTTCGAGTACATTCCATTCTCACTTTTCTTGAACTCATATGCTGCGTTTTCGTAGTATGTATGACTGACTCTTTCCCAGTATCCATAAACATCTAATGAAATAACCTCTCATCTCACCATCCCTTCATCTCATATATCATTCACCGACGCCAATAAATCTTAGTCATCAATAGGCCCACAGTGCGTTGTTTTGTTGAACACAATATAAAAAGTGCCAGACAAGTTCAGTTACTGTTGGGGACTTTTATATAGGTCGACTGCAAAAACGCAGTTTTGAATTAAAAAAATTAGGGTCTGACTCTATTTGATCTGAAATTCAATTGATTGTGAATTGATATTCGATAAATTTATATTTCATTTCAATTGATTTTGTTAAGAAAAGGATCGGTGCAATGATGAACCGTTCAAAAGCGAAGTCAGTATATTTACAAATTAAATGGCATCACTCGTATAGTTTCAGCTTGGATCAAGTTGATTTTAAGTTGGATTGAATTAGTTCAAGTTTAATTGCAGATAGGTTATTAATTTAGTAATATTAATAAATAGGGATTGCAGTTCAAAATTCATCACAAAAATGAACAGATAATTCTCCAAGACTTGATATCACCAAGTTGTCAGCTTTATCTGAGAATCGAATAGCATGGGTAACCGTGGTGATAACACTTTAAGCTGCCAGTTTAGGCTATCCCCACGCTGGTAATTCCGGCACTGATTCGACTCCAACCCGATAGCTTTAAAGCTTTATTTGAAAGAATAGCTTTTTTGTCTCAGAATTCTTCTCCTACTTTGATACAATAATGGAACGAAAAAGAAACGTTTTAATAATGTATGTGTGATACACACCGCCATGTAGATACATGCATCACATATCTAATATCGGCTGTCTTCATTGATGGTCAATAAGCTATAGCTGTTCAAGGTAATATTCCTCGACTGCATCTCTTGCAATGCGTAGTCTCAATACCCTATTACGTCATTTGTCATTAGGAGAGACGGCGCGCGATTCACAATGCAAACTACAGCGCGCTATTACGAGCCGCTAGCATGCACATTCATTTGTTGCATTCATTTGGTGTTGTTGTTGTTGTTGCTGTGGTTGTTGCACCCAACCTCGATTACGTGAGTCAACCTGTTGACGTGTGCCAATCTAATCTTACGAACCTGACCGAACATAACCTAACCTAACTTGGCTTAACCAATATTGACGGAGAAATTTGAGCCAACTTTGGTTTTTCTAAACCAAATTCAAGCTAAATTAACCAACCGACTAATAGTTACACCATAATAGTGTACGGCTTGAAGCATGAGTAAAAGTTTGTTTCTGCCATTTGATATCTGTTAAGTATTATGCAATATGACATAGTAAACTGGTTTGAACAGGTTTCAAAGAGACATTTACTTCTGTTTCAAGCTGCACAACAGAGCTCTGTGTAAAAAGTCACTCCCCTCACAAAGTCCTGAAGATACGTTAAATATTCATCAGATTAAAACTGCAATGTGAACCGGCTTAGAAGGACTATGTTCAAAACCAGAAAAAAATTGCGAGGGTCATTTTTATGTGAATTTATTTGTCCATAACCATTTGACCCCTTGTATTGGTATATACGAACCGCTTGAGGCATGCTTACAATGTAATACATTATAATGCGAGAAACAAGTTGCTGACTCATAAATACTCCTCCTGTTCTCTTTTTGAAGAAGAGAAGATACTTTTTTTTTGTAGAAATTGTTCAAGTTTTTTTTGACACGTCAATCAGTATTTGTATTTCAATGATGCTAACTAACTTGTGCATAACACAGAGTCACAAACGACGCCACTCAGTTAACAAACCGAAGAATTCAAGCGAGAAGGACGATCCGAGTCGGAAAAATGAGACAAATTTTCCACACCAGACGGCATTTTGCTCGTTTTTTTGTTTAGATGTAAAACTTGACGCAAACCCATTGTTTTCCAATTGAGATTAAGGATGACGGGAAGTGAAGAGGCTGAAGAGGGTAGGTTATAATTCGTACGAGACATCACAAGGGAGATCTTAACAACCCCAAAATAAATAATCGATTATAACAAGCTAATTATAGTCAAGTTATATAACAAGTTCAAAGATGATGAGTATTAAATTCATCATAATTATTTTATTCTTTTCCCGATGCATTAATATTTCATAATTTAATTTTATTCTATTTCAATTCCCATATCATGGTACCAGTATCAAGTTCTATGTTGATGAGGGAAATGAAAAATCACAAAAGACTTGACATTTTCAAGATAACAATAAAATTATTGTCAATTACTTATATTGTCACACTATGGAAAGTCGACATATAATTATAAAACAATCATTCAGAAGCACAATTACGCATGTTGTACATAAACAATTATTCTTGCTATTAAATACTTATAACAATTTAATATGTGTCCATTAAAACGTACAATTCAACCATATTATGTTAGTGTGTAGGAATCTTCATTTTTCTTATTGATAATGATATCAATCTTATTTTTTCAGATTCTTTTCTCTCTTTATTTTTTCCTTCCAAATCTACCTTTCTACTTATTATATTGTCTCGATTTTTGTTCTCAATTTATGGGTCGAGTTACTATTTTTTTTTTTCATTCATTCAAATTAAAAAATAAGCTAGATTTGTGTCAGGATTTTGCATTGTGAATTCAACCATATACTACAATAGCCCAATACGCTGACAATCTATGCTAAACAAGCGAGCCACCGAGGTGATTGTTTAAGGGGCCAAGGCAGCACCCTTATCGTGTCTACCGGTGACGTCAGAAGGCTTATCGCGACCACGTAACGTCATTGTCTGCACCACGGTACGAAACTCATTGTACAGCACCTTTGATGGTCGCATTTCGCACCTTTCTATACAGTTATTTCGGTATTGAAAGGTTACGTAAGGTCAGTGTTGGGTTTATTTAGCACAATTATCTGATTGGCCTATAATTTGGGTAGGAAATTAAAGATTCAACGTTAGCGTTCATATCATTGATGTAGCTGGCAATTTATGTTGTCGCCAGGTAATCACCAATATATTTAATTGTGAGATTGGCAATGAGATATAAAAACGAATTGAATTTTTGAGATGAAATTTGAAAAAATAATAATCAATAGTGGCCAAAATACTATTTGCGCTATTTTTTTTTCCAAAATTTTATCCAGAGAGTATTTCTAATGACTGATGATTATTCTCTGATTTGTGACCCCACCAACACTTCGAGTTCATGGAAGTCAATTTAGCGAAATATCAATTTTTTGGTGATAGCTTTTTCACGGTGTGAGATGTCAAAATTGTATTACGAAGGAAATACAGATATTTTGAATACATTCGGAATATAATAAGTGAAAACTATTCAAACTATATTGCATAATTGTCTAGCGTATTCAGCTGAAAAATGTGTTCGCAAGTGCTAAGAAATACAATTGCTAAAAAAAAAGCTAAAAATACAGCTTAATATGTGTTTTTTCAGCTGTATTACGGTTGGTAATTGTGGAAGGGTGGGTCAATAGTTGAAAAACTTGTACCATCTTGAAGGTATTAAAAATACCCGTGTTTTCCCTGTATTATAATTCTGATATATCTTACCATTCAAAGTTTTCACCAAAAAAAATGATATTCCGCTAAATCAACTCCCATGCACTCGGGGTACGAATGAGTGGGTATATATCAATGATGTTTGCAAAAAGCAATGCTTTGTGCGAGACTCAAACCCAGACCCTACTTGACTTCAGATTCCAAGGTAGGCCTACTACTTTGGCTATTTGATCCAGACGGCCTACTTAAAATTAATTCTAATCGGATTATTCAAATTTCAGACTCATGCTTACGAACGTGGTTGCTCCAATTTTCTCCACCAGCTGTATATACAGTTACTATCAAGCTATAATGAAGTTGATTAGTTTCTCGATTCAACCTGTAGAGCACGCACAAAACGCACACAATTATGTGAAAATCAACTGATCGTTAGCTATTGGTGATCGATCATTCGCTAACCAACTACAGCGTGCTCCGTTGAGCGGCCGTTCCGAGATGTGTAGCTCGTCTGTCTCGCATCATATCGCACAACATATAACAATGATATGTTCAACTCTAAAGCCATAAGGTGTGTTGTGTCTTTTGTTATTGATACCGGACCTGCAGAAGATGATGTAATAATATATTGCACATGACCGTACGAAACGTCCGACGTACATAGGTACATCATGAGACAAAACGGTCGATCGGAACTTCGATAGTGGTTGAAGGTGGTATATATGCTATTTATAGTGGTATGGGATGGTGAATTCTGGGAAGTTTTTGTGTGGACCTAAAACCTAACCAGTCACTCGATTCAATCGATAATTTGGAAATTCCCTGTTGTGTTTGATGGTCATAGGAGAAGATTTCACCTTCGATTAAGCATTGAACCCAAGCAGTCGTACCACTATTGCACGAACAAACGTGTGATCCCCTGGCACATGGGTATAACTGAAAAGGTTTGACTCGAAACGAAAAGTGTAAAAATGCATAATAGATTAAAATAATATGCTTTCTATAATCAACATCTTGACGGAGATATGAATTATTACTTTATTTAAAACATTTTGAAATAATATTTTCCTAATCAATAAATGTACTCACATTTGTCTACATTCAAATGGAGGACTTTTTAATTTGGCACATATTCATATTCATGAACATGTCATGATATTTTAATAAAAGATTCTTAGAATGGCAACGAAACAAGTAATTTGGTGCATTATATGCATCAATAGTAAATGTAACGATGATAGTTATTCGAAGAAGTGGTTGAACTCAATTAGTTGGAGCTAGAGGCACAATCACTGATTTTTTCATAGAATTTTCTGAACGACTTAACCTCAGTAGCAGGGCCTACTCTTTTTGACACTCATATCCAGAACAAAACCATCACAACTTTGAATACGGGTACTTTCAGAGTGATCCCTTTTCTATTGTACATGTAATTATTATTTTTCTTCCCTATAGGCCTACTATTAAAATGTATCATTTTTTTATGTAAAAAGTGAAGAACTCGAGTCACGCTTGCTCCATATTACCTGAAGGTGAGCGGTAGATTTTGGAACTAGGTTTGATACCATTTATTTTGTCCATTTTGTATAATGATAAACTTGACATCTATGTCCTGATGTATCATATTGTATAGAATAAAATGATTTTTGAATTGAAAAAAAAAAATATTGTTATTAGAAAGAAGTGATCATTGCCCAAGAGACTTAGTTCAAAGTGGAAGATATCAACATTCGTGTGTTAATACTAAAAGACTTTTATCAACGGCGAAAAATTATGGTCACAGACAGCGCAGTTCTGGTGTTGAAGTTCATTAGTTTTGAATAATCAAAATGGGATGGTAAGATCGCCTTTATGGTGCCCCGTCCAAACGATCCTATCTTTCATCCATAGCCTTAATTGGGGAACAATGATTTTGTATCAAGTTTCGATGTTATTAAAAAAAAAAAAAAAGGTTCGATACCAGCCACTGTCCATCTATACAGAGCTTTTTCGTAGTTGCCCTCTTCAACTATAGGTAAATACCGGGATGGTTCCTATACATTATATATCACGACTGCTTCCCTCCCACTATCTTTCACATGACCTAAAAGAAAACCGTCATCTCTTCATCCCGTCATCTCAATAATCATTCATCCGACTCCAATATATCTTATTTATCATTAAAGCGTGTCGCTAAGAAACAAACTCAATAGTTCATTATCTCACGATATCTATACGTTATTACCTAAACATGTATCTATTTTATCTCACCTAATGTTCATCTGTATCTGTAAGCAACTTTTATTAAAAATGCGAAGTTTTATTTTTCCTTAGATTTGACGTTACCAACACGAAAATAGCTACAACGGCCAGTTGACACTAAGTGTTATCACAATTTTTACTCATACTATCCGGTTTCACTCTTAGAAAAAGTCCATTACTGGAATTTATAATACCGGGCCTTGATGAAGATACTTTTTATATGACGTCATATTCACGTTTAACGGCAATTTTCGTGAAAATATCGTTCTCCTTTCTCCGGTATCTTTAGCTCTAAACTGGCTTAACTTAATGAACTGAAGATTTTAAAGATCTTCACTCACTTAGACGTTCATTTTCACATTTGCATTAGTCTGCATGGCGTAATTCTTGTTTTTCATGTTCGAATTACGATCTTTTCATTTATTTCATTACCGCGCGTATATCCTGGAATCTGTCATGATACACCACATTTGTAGAGGACTCGGATTATCTAAATATGAACCAAAGAGTCATATAATATGTAAATATATACATACATATATATATATATATATATATATATATATATATATATATATATATATATATATATATATATATATTAATGATTTTTAAAACTGTTTAAAAATTGCGACCTCCCCCGGGACTTGAACCCGGATCTCCAGATTGCCGGTCTGACTGACCTACTGGTGGTCAACCAGGAAGCTATTGAAATCATATATATATATATATATATATATATATATATATATATATATATATATATATATATATATATATATATATATATATACAGGTACATAAATGTATATATTATGATCCAGAAATGGATCTGGATCCAGATGTCATATATATGAATATATATATATGTATATATATATATATATATATATATATATATATATATATATATATATATATATATATATATACATATGTGTGTGTGTGTGTATATATATATATATATACATATGAATATGTTTCTTTTTGTTCTGTTTTATTGTTAAATGGCCATACACTTTGGCATATCAAAGAGGATTTTCCATGTCTCGATCCTCTTAAAATTCTTTTCTTTTAAAATTGTCTTCAAGTTTTCTGGGTGAATCCGTTTGAAGATTCAGATACAAATGTGTCTACCTTACGTAAATTCAGCTGTATTTGTCATGTATTCAAACAATAAAATCAAAACAATAATACTTTATTTGTCTAATTTGTTCAATTGTATATCGTCGCTGACTGTTGTCGTTAGAGGAGTCTTATCAAGAGGTAATATTATGCCCGTAATGCTCGTAAAGCGGCATCATTCTACACGCGGTCTACACTCTACACAATGCATAAAACAAAGCACTCCAATAAACTGATTTATCACTTCTTTACGACAGATGATTGGCCGCCTGTCTGGCTCAGTCAGTCAAGTCAAAGTCAAGTCGGGCGAGGGTTCGAATCTTGCGTCTATCCCCCCTTTGTCCGTATACTCCCCAAATAATCCTGATGGTTGATGTTGCGTGGTAAACAGTAATCATCACCATAATAATAATCACAAATGATTGTGTTTTTTATGTGTTTGCATACATACGATCGAAGTGCACATAATAAACGCGTACTATTGTTTGACTTGCCAGCGCTCGGGTGTTTCGGCTAACAGAGCCAAAGTACATCGTTTAGGCTACTTGGATCTCCATCCATTAGGCTAATGTGAACGGCGGAATAATTGATCTATCATACTCTTAAAACTGGTTTATATATTTCTATATATTTTTTTTTTCAAATAAGTTTGTAGTTATACGCCATTTTTTCAACTCTCACTGATATCAAATTATTTTAATCATGAATGTACCTTTCGTGCTTGCCTCTTTAATGGTCCCAATTAGGTTAATCGTAATTGTAGTTCTTAAAAGTTGTGTTACGTTGGCTAAATGCAACGAACGCGCGGTATGACTTTTATGATTTTTTTTTTATTGTTGTTCTGTTGGTGCGAGTTCGGACGTCCTATTGCCAAGTAAGAAATAAATAAGGAAGGTCGTAAATGTAGCCATTGGTGTGGCGGCGGGTTAAAAACTATTGGCGGACAGATTTAATTGGTAAAATGCAATCAACGCATTTTGAAGTGCAACGTCTCTACAGTAATTGCATGAGGTTCGATTTAAACGTTTGTTTTTATTGACTTATTTTTAAAAGTCAATTCTTTGAACTGTACCGGTACGGTGTACACCCAACACTAAAAGTGCATTTCCGTCTTTCAGATAACTCATGCAGAGTAATGTTCTACAGCTTTTATTTATATTGGGTTTAACGACACACTGTAACGATAACTAAGATCTATGGGCGTCGGATGAATGGTTAATGAGATGATGGGATACGCTGAGATGGAGGTTTCTTTCGTATGGAAAGAAAAGTGAGAAAGAAACGCAGTCATCGTGGAACCACGATGAAACTCTGCATAGATCCTCGACGGATGGTGAGGATGCATTTTACCACTGAGCTAACAGTGCAGGGTGGCCTACAGCTGCCCGAACACCAATAGAAACTATCTTCTACACTTCCAACTTTACATTATATTTGTGTTAATAGAAGAACCACAAAACATCTACAATATTTCAAATTATATTATAAACACACAGGCCTTCAAAGTTTCTATATTTTTACTCAATAGATCTAATTTTATTACTATCTTGATACAATTTTATTGAGAGGCGATTGTACCGAATGATGATTATAGTGAATTAGGCAATAATTAGCGAGTTAACTTGCTATCACGGTTGGTTACGTATGTTATTTTTGTACCTCAACTATAACAATTCACTAATTATTACTTGATTATCCGTTGATAAAACCTGCACTTGATACATTAACACAATTCAACAGAATTTTGTGTAACTATGCGTCAGTTCATTCGGTCCACTCGCTCATTCAACAATGCGTATATCGAGTTTTCCTTATTTCAATATAAATACATATAATCAATACCAATCATTTCTTAGAAGATGATAAAATGCCAGATTCAATAGGCATACGTTTTCTATCAGTATACCATTTCCAAATAGTGAAGCAGCAATGCTATAAACTGTATGTATTTATTTTTCAAATATTTCACTCAAAACGAATTAGTTACTGGTGAAATAAATCGATAAAATAACACTGAAAACTAAATTGAGACGAATAAGTAGAAGAAGAAAGACGAAATTTTGAAGGACAGTGACAGATAAAGACTGAATATAGAGAGGTATAAGTATCAATAAGTATATCTTTTCCAAACAGAAATGATATATCATCCCTAACCTCATCAGTTTTAGAAATGACAGTTTGTTAAATGTGTTGAATCATAATTTATTATCAGCTTTGAGGTGGTAAGATCGCCCTTGTGGTGCCCAGTCCTAGAGATCCTACTACTTGTGTTTCTGGGCCTCAACTGGGGTACTGCAATGTACTTTGTCAAATTGTATACATATGGATGAAAAACCATGCATAATTATTCTTGCATTTAATCGTATTGGGTATACTACGACATGTTGATATATTGGCCTATTGATGATCTATTGAAGTCCAAGATCTATTGAGTATTGGCGTCAGTGAATGATGAATCTGGTGATGGAAAGATGTGAAATATTATTTTAACCTCTTTTTCTGGATGGTGGGAAGAAAACGGTGTGTCTGTTGTTGAGGAACCATCCCAGTATTCATCTTGACGACAGAGGGAAACCACTGATCGTAGACCATGGCGGGAATCGAACCTCGGTATTAGTTGTAGTGTACATAACAGTGTACACATAACAATGTTTGAAAAATATCTGATATACATACACACACACACACACACACATATATATATATATATATAAATAAATATATATATATATATATATATATATTTATTCATATATATATATATATATATATATATATATATATATATATATTTATTCATATATATATATATATATATATATATATATATATATATATATATACATATATATATTAACATCTAAGCCTGATACAAAATATTTGTTTCTAAATCAAGGCTATGGATGCGGGGTAGGGGAGAATTTGCATCTCATTTTCCTATTGACGAAATTTGAATTTTCACTAGTGTTAATATAAATTATGGTTGTTCAATATTCAAGACAATCATAATATGTTTGATCTGAAGTTTTCATGAACAACGTTCTGAAGCTTCCTGTTAAGGACTCATTTTTCTTACAGAGCTAGCCTGGTAGATTAACACGTCTTCGTCTTTCAACTCTTCCAAACAGATACACAATGTTGTTTTACTAACTTTCAACAATTATCGTACTTTACTTCTTCTCTATTATACTTCCGAGTATGACATTGATTCTTTTAACTTTTGACTTTTAATTTTTAATTTTTGCTTTCAATTACGCCTTTAACCTTTTGATTTTGATATTAATGTACTTTTTATAGTCTATTTATTTTTATACTCGTCTCATTCCGTTACTTGACTTGGTAGTTGCTAGGTATTTATAAAAATAGCATCTACCATTTATTTCAATTCATGTATATTTTCTTGTTTGTTTGTTGTGTGTGATACATAATCTCTTATTTTACCCTTGACTGTCCATATGATTAACTAAAAAATGTTACATTTTAAATTGTAATCCACTTGGACGAAAATGAAAATAAATAAATAAATAAATTCATTCTATTTTACGACAAATGTGAAGAACCAAGTTCGTGCACTGAGAAAATAATTATGTGTACATTTGAAAAAAGTTCACTCTTCCAAAATTAAAGCACATAAGTTGAACATTTTGATGAGTATCATCATTTGATCGACGATCCCGCACCAACAGTCAAGTTTCTCCGGGGTGGGAATAAGTGGATGATAGATGAGTGATGTTCACAGAAACCGATGCTCTGTGCGGGTCTCGAACCCGCAATCGACTTGACCACGGTCAACAGAGCAGTGCCATAACGTGTTTATTATTTATATAAGCATTTTTCTAGTTTATATCCAAGACAATCATACTTTATCTCAGTTATTAACTTTCATACTTGAAAAATGCTCAAATGTATCCTAATAGAATAATATAGATTAATTAGGGAAATTACAAAAATGTTGTGATATTTAAAAATTCCTAATAATTCCCTATGCTCTAACGCTGGAGAAAATTTAATTAAAAAATTATATTACGTTTTTTTAATTATAGTATTTAATATCTGTTAATAATTTTAAGCGAGGAGAGGATTAGGTAACGCACCCAGGAGTTCACGATCGTTGTGTAGCCGACAACATTTCGCTCCTGAATGAAGGTGCACACCAGGGAGGGAAGCTGTGAATGGACCAATAATCTTGGCGGGGTATATCTTGTACGCATGCGCCATGCACTTTACTATAACACGCGCTGTTATGAGTAAGAAAATCACCAGTTGTTCAGTATTAGCCATTCGCTGAGGTTGAAACTTCTTCTCACCCTTAGCTTAGTTTAACGTGTGACTTGACGTTCGAATAGTCAACTGTTTCATTTAACACGCGCCGCGTTATTATTAAGCTGCTCTCAAAAGATTACAAAATTTAAAAAAGTATATCCAAGTAAACGTTTACTAGGATTATTAATTTTAAAAGTTCAACTTTTGATTTGTTGTCGACAATATTTGATAAGAATATCAGTGACATATTTTGCGATTTATTTTGATGATAGAAAACAACTGTTGTGCGTTATTATTCACTGTTAAATACCCATAATAACTATTCTGTAAATAAAAACGTGTACAAATTTAGAATACTAACGTACGAAAAAAAAAACTGAAGAGGAAAGATGTGATTTTTAATATTTACATACATTCAATTCAAAGTAAAACTGTACGTAATCGACATGTGTAGTAGGCCTCAGTTTTAATAATTCGATGGTTGGAATAAATTAGCATCGTAATGCGTAGTTGATTGGCGGAGATTTATGACGTAGCTTCAACATCTCTTGTTAGTGACAAAACAAAGCAGAGTGGTTAAGTCACGAGTAGTGCGGGTTGCACACCGACAAGGCGTACCTTCCATGTCAGGTAAGTTGTATTGCAAATAAACAACTAGAAGTTAGAACCGTGACTAACGTGGATCAGTCGCTAGCGCGGTGAACTGTCATTCAGGAGACCAGGTTTGATTCCCGCAATGTTTTATATTCGACAATTTTAAAAGAGGTTTTTCAAAGTTTTCCTATGTCGATCATTCTATATATCGTTGTCGTGCTTGTGATATAGTACTGAGATGGTATTAGAGCTACTACCTTCCTCTTCCTACAATTTCTGAAAGATACACTAAAACGCCCAGCCATATAGTATTATATCAACTACAATACAATAAAGAAGAAGAATAAGAGTATGGTATGTGGGTTTATATTTTATTTGTATGGGTAAAAGAGAATGAATTAGGCTAAAGAGGGAATAGGAAGGTTCTATAGCCTCGCACTACTTCTTGCTTTCTGACAAAAGAAGGACGTTAAATAGAACTGAACTGAGATAAATGTACAATTAAATAGTCCAGGATGACGTGGGATATAATCGGGAAGTCAAAGTAAATCAAAAGAGTAAGGTAGGATAATGACAAATTTTGTTTTTTGAATTGCACGTGAAAGAGAAGAGTGAGGTTAACTAGATGAGCAATGTATTTTAGAATTATGAGCAGTTGAAATATGTCAAAACTTTCAAAGTACGAATATGAAAGTAATATATGCCATCTATGGAACAATTCGCGTGCCCTTATATATAAATATTTTTATGTCAAGTTCATATATATTCTCCATGAATTTTACTAGCAATTTGACAAAACAGCATGTAATCAAATTAAATTGAATCATTTTTCATTTATTTGAATTAATTCAAAATACCAACGACTAGAACTCGCTCATGTCAGAATGAAGTAAATGTGCGATACAATTCAATTCTATATCTATATTTTCATTGGGTTTAAAGATGCTTTGTAATGATAACGAAGATCCGTTGGTTGAAATGAAAAGAATATATGTCTGGATTTCATTTCTTGACAGTGGAAAGAACTTGTCCTGTTCTCATTTCCTTTCAAGAAATTTCATTTTACTCGTTTAAAATTGATCGTATAAAATGTCTAGTAGAAATCTTTATACCGTACATTTTATTCTATCAGAAACGTTGCGGCAACCATTGGTAATTTCACGTATTCATTCATGATTCATGAACGTATATTCGTTCATTTCTTCACATGAGAAATTACAAATTCATAGAACCACTAAACCGTTATAACACAGTAGGGCCTACGTATTCAAATAACAAACAAATGATTGAAAATAAAACTTATTGGGGATCGTTACATTCAGCTGTCATAAAATCGTGCAGTCACTCACCAAATAAATGAACAACACATCTCTTCCAGATACAAATTTCAAGTCAACACTACGAAAATAAACTTCATACAATCAATTGATGTACTATTACTTAGAAGTCCGATGAGATTTTCTGTACGTGTGAGACGAGTCTCAACAAGTAGGGAAACGCTAGGTATACATATTTTCATTTTATTGTATTTTACCGGCACATTGTAGCTGAGTGGTTAACGCACCTGCTTCATGTGACCCGGGAGGCAGTGGGCATGTCGGACCCGGTTCGATCCCCGCTACCGTCCAACTTTACAGGGGGTTTTCGTGGTTTACCTATATAGTCTAGGCTAATGCCGAGATGGTTTCCACAATATAGGCCACGACCGCTTCCTTATTCCTTACTTCCAATATCCATAGAATCATCCCATCATCCAATCATTCATCCGACACCAATAGATCTTAGTCATCATTACAGTGCGTCGTTAAAACCCAATATTGTATTTTAAAGAGCAGTATATATAGTATAGGGCTATAGCTAATAGTAATCCTAAGTCTGTGGGAATAATGGAAAGGACACGGCCGTGGCTTTATATTAATTAAGGAATCATCCCAGTATTTACGTGAACGACATTGATGAAACCACGGATAACCTGATGCATGGTCGACCATGGCGGGAATCGAACCCCGGTGTGTCCTGAATGAAGGTTGGAGCACACTAGACACTGATCCACTCGTCTCGGTCACGCTATAGACCCGTTTGTCAAGTTAATGAATGAGCAAGTATACAAATATAACCAAGACAATATCTAATAGGAAAATGGTAGCAATTTGCGAGATTTGTTTTTCAATGTGCCCTGGTATATTTATCAATTATCACAAATGCTGATAAATAATACATTTATAATATAGTCAAATTGTTACACTTTAATTAAAGTACATATAACCAATACAGACATTCCTCCCTTCCCCAGAAATAATATCAAATTTGATCATCACAGTTGAATACATTATAATTACCCTAAATATTCTCAAAAACAATACAGTTCTATTCTGGGTATAGCCTTAGTATTGGCAAACACTCTCATTCCTATCAAGTAATTCGCGTAGAAAAAACATACTTTCGAACGCACAAAGCTAAATTCACTAAAAGTCTTATGTCTGGTTTACATTTACGTTCTTCGAGCCGCTCTCGGTAGCTCAGTCAGCTGAGGCACCGCTTCACAACTGCCGCCGTTAGGCGTGGGTTCGAGTCCGGCTTAAGGCATGGGTTATACTGTAAATTAAGTAGGGAATCATTTTTATAATTAACTTTGCCGCTTATAGACTCCGAGTTGGTTACATTTTCACTATTATATTATTTTAATCATTTCATTTTGCATTCGTTACCCATTATTGTGCTTATATCAAGTCTTTCCCACGTCTTTATTAATTATATTACTTGGATCTGTTGATGTTATCATGTTTTTACTTATTGATTACCATTCTGTAATAATTTTGATAGGGACCAATGAAGATTATGTATATATATATATATATATATATATATATATATCTATATACAATATATATAGCTCTCCTCAGTGCTAACCACTAAGACAAAAGATCGAACTTTCTTATGCAACACTGACTATTTATTTTAGATGAACTGCCACCATGTTATTCTTAATTGATTCCAAGTGTATCAAACAAGATTATCTGAGATATGAAACCGTATAGGGTCACATGAATTGGTGATATATTTTATTTATTTCCATCTTCACGCCCAACATACCTAATTTCTTGTATTGTGTGATTCACTGAATAATATAATGATGGATTTATTAATTAATGAACTAATTTTCATCCATTTTCTCAAGCATTTGAAAATTATCGATCTGATCATCTTTCTTCTAGGATGTCCCAAATCGGAGTAAGCCTGCCATTCCTATTGGTTAACGCCACGCTATTCATCCTGTTCAATCTTCTCCTATTGGTGGACGGTGATCTGTCATCACCTATCAGTCAATCAAAACGCAACAGATCACACTTCAGGTTTAGCATCCCCAAAGATGACATCTTCTACGACACGAGGGTGATTCCGGTCGACCATCAAGTGTCTACTTTCCTCTACAAGGGTGAAACGAAACTGTAAGCTCATTATTTCAATATTTTTTCTATTATGTTTTTCTCCAGAAGAATTGAAGACTACTATAAAAGAAAAATGAACTGGGCCTTTATTTTCGAGATCATGAGATTATGAGATGAGATGAGATTATGAGATGAGATTATTATGCTATGGTATTTTCATAGAAATTTCAGTGAGATTACCAGAATTCCACCTAAATAATCTCATCTCATAATCTCATAATCTCGAGAATAAGGGTCCAGAATGATTGAACACAACTCGCGCAACTGAGAAAATCAAGAATGAAAAATCATGATTTGAAAATTTCCCCCTGTGGAGGGGTTTGTACCTTCTCCAGTCACCCTTCCACTGGTTGTAATTATTATCTCTGTATCTCGAGCTACCAGCTTCCCCTCCCCCCCCCCCCCCCTCCCATAAGAAACGTTTCAGTACGACCACTGTCTGTACGGTCTGGACAAGACCATCTCGGAGTTTTAAGGGGGGACAATACTGAAAATATGTCCATTTGTCAGAATTCACGTTTTTTTTTTTTTTTTTTTCATAAACAATTTAGTCAATATCTCCTTTTTGGGCTACCGAAGAAATAATGTGAATTAATTCACAGGTATATTTTATATTTAACTTTTAACAATGAATCAAATTAACTTCAGAACGGATATTAACATATTAGCAAATTAACAGATATAAACACGTTATTATTATCTGGATATAATTAACAACTCGTAAGTATTACTTCAGTTGAATGTTTGATGGCTGTTTTCTCGTCATCTTTTTTCCCAACGTATTTTGGGATGGAGAAGTTAATACTGGATGAATTTTCACAATTTTCTTTGTATATTTCATGAACCAGATAATGAACAAAGTTATGTATTATCAACAGTATATATTGAAAATAGCATGTATGCAAAAAAATTTACATAAAAAAATGAAAAACTTTGAAATAAAAAAAAGGTGAAATGGATGAATTTGTCATTCCTACAAAAAAAATTGAAGTAATACCAATACATAACTTAGTCGAATGCACTTTCGAGAGGACTACGACATTTTTAAAACCACTTATCTCAAGCTGTTTTCTAGAAAAAAGTGTCTCCGTGACAATTGAAAATATTTAGGTAATAATTGAAAAAAAAAAAGAAGAGAAAAGAAAAAGATGTGAATTTATATATATATATATATATATATATATATATATATATATATATATATATATATTTTGGTGATGTGAGACCACAATAAAAAAATCAACTCGGTCGGGTGTGAAGTGTAGAATTTGGGATTTTTAGTGTTGTCCCCCCCCCCCCCCCCAATAGATGTGCCGCTTCTAAACGGTCTTATTAATTTATTCTCACAGCTTTAGCTGGGAAACAATTTGCTCGTAAATTGTGAATCAAGATTTCATGTTATAGCCATTAAAAAATGGTATCTATAGCGTATAAACTTCAGAGAATATTTCAAAATCCTTTTTTCATGAAAACGGAAGAGCCAATTTTTAAGAATGATAATTACATATCCAAAACATTTTGAAACGGTTACCTGTCACTTCATTCTCAGTGACAACATTAATTAGAATCAATGTCATCATTTTCACGACATTAAGTCATCACTAGTACTTTAATATGCGTGATATGTGGTGTGATTACATTACAGTAATTATTTATAATTATCAATATGAACACAAATAAGTATAATTGGAACCACATTGTTCTCGTGTTCCGTGTTCTATTGTTCTGTTATTCAATTAGCAATGCAATGACACGGCGCTAGAAAATGCAAGTATGAGTATTACGTTGCATGGCGCCCACGCTTGAGGCAAGTTATTATTTATTTTTATTTTTTTTAATAACATCGAAACTTGATACAAAATCATTGTTCCTCAATTAAGGCTATGGATGAAAGATAGGATCGTTTGGACGGGGCACCACAAGGGCGATCTTACCACACCATTTTGATTATTTAAAACTAATGGTCTTCAACACCAGGACTGCGCTGTCTGTGACCATAATTTTTCGCCGTAGATAAAAGTCTTTCAGTACAAAGACACGAATGTTGATATCTTCCACTTTGAACTAAGTCTCTTGGGCAATGATTACTTCTTTCCCTTGACAGCAGATGTAAAATTGATCATTATACAAAATGCACAAATTAAATTAAGCAAGTTATAAAAGCAACAGACATACAATTCGATTGTCCGACGAATATTATTGACTTATTAATAATAATAATAATAATATGTGTATTTCTTTTACATGTGTAATCATTCATATGGGTGGTAGTTCTTATATACTCGTTCAATTATTATCAAATTCAAATATTATAAATAATGTACTCGAACAAAAAATTAGTTAGCATAACCAATGAACTCTTACTTTTATTTATATTTTATGGTACAGTATAGTTAGTTTAGATTGAGTTGGTTTCAGGTTAATTTAGATTGTGAGCAACAACAACAGCAACAACGTCAGCATGGGTCATTTTTATTTCTATTCTACACACTCTGAACTAGACCTAACATCACCTTTTATCATAGCTCTTATCACAAAATTCATTTTAATGCACAATATTAAGAATTATTCATTTAATGAACTGAACACTGTGTAAAGACTAGAGGCGACCTGTGAATATTTTCCGACTTGGCCTTAACCTCAAATATATTTATCATTAGCCATGCCTAAGCATTATGTTCGAGGAACCAAATAGCCAAATATATGTAACTGAAGAGAGAGCTTGCCGAATTAAAAAAGCTGTCCACCAAAAATGTAATGTCCAATTGTGATCAATAGATCAGAATCACATCATAACCTAATCTATATTCTCTACCTACTAACAACTCGTTAAGGTCTAACCTCCATTACCTCATGGTCAGAAAAAAATCACGAGTTTTTGTCAGTCGATTCGTTTTGATGTGCTCGATAATAATATCAAAACAGATGGTAGGCTAAGCGGTATGAATTTTGAGATATATCAATTCAAATACTGGATGTTTCCCTATCATTCAACCCGCAACCTCCAAATTTCATACGTTTTTATTGTTTAACAGATCATTAAAATACACTAAAAGTAATTCCATTCAATAAAAAAAAAATTGTTCTAATTTAGATAAAGATATTATGAATAGAATTGGGCAAAAATAAATATAGGAACCCATCCTCATTTATGAATCACACTCATTTAAAGAGAAAAAATAGTTGATTCTTCACTAAAATGAAGTCAAAGTAGCAACTTAATATTTCTTCCCAGCGCTGTAACTTCGACCAAAAAATATTAAAATGTTTCTGATGCAATTTCAATTTAAGAATACACATGTTCAATAAAATTCGACTCAAATTTCCCCAATGTAGAATTTATTTCAAAATTACTTTTTAACTCTGCTGACCAAACGGCTATTAGACTTTAAATCGACAAGAAGTTCCCTTCTCTCGTCTCGATTCTCGTATATTGATAAACAATTTATTCCAGTAATAATGATCTCTGTTCTCGGAACCAAAGGCAATTGTATTATCATCGGTGATACGTGGTCTGTGAATTTTGGCGAGGAGGAGGAGGGGGGGTGGTCAATCAACTCATCTGATTGGTGGGTGGGTGAGGACTTGACACGTGACCATATACTATGCAATCAAAAAGGAAGCCAATGACCTCGAAAAAAAATATTATGAAGGAACGAAGAAATAACAATTTTCCTCTATTCATTCAATGTCTCAATCTAAAATCAAAATTACCAAAACGATATTTTGTGTTGATTTAACGTTTTCATCTTTTTTAATTTTAAATTCTGAATTAAAAGGCAAGTAAGATTTGACTAAGAGAATTCGTACACTCTTAATAACATCGTTTTCAAGTGATTTCGATACCGTGGATTTTTATAATGTATATTATTAAACTCTTTTAGATTTTCTTTGAATCAAGTTTTGGTAGCTGACATGTTTTCGACAGAATGGATTTACTATGTCTCGTTAGCCAAGATTCTCTGGCCTGCAGGACTGTGTGTTGTGCGTAGAAAAATAGCATGCCAAATGCCATCCGTTGAAAGACACATTGCTACCTCCTGATCTTTCCTTGTTTAACAATGTGATACATGTTTGACACAACATAGATTCGTTACTGGAACACTTTGGATAGTCTTTGAGCATCAAAAAATACCAAACATGTTCAAACACAAGATCAATTATACAACAATTCTGCTTGTGATCGTCAAACGATTGAAAGTATGTATATTTTGTTTGAAAAAGAGAAAATAATACGAGCGAGAATATCGACGATTCATTTTATTCCTCACAAACTCTTGAATTGTTCAGTATCTCTGAACTTATCGAACTTCATCAGAGTTATTGAACTCATTGAAGTTATTAGTTTGTTGCATCATATTGGGTTTTAACGACGCACTATACTGATGGCTACGATCTATTGGCGTCGGTGGATGATGAATGAGATGATGGGATGATGAGATGAAAGGTTATTTTTTATTAGGTGTTGTGGATGGTGGGAAGGAATCGGTCGTGGCCTGTTGTTAAGGAACCATCCCAGTATCAACCTGAACGAAAGAGGGAAACCATGAAAAAACCCTGTCAGGATGGTCGACCATGGCGTGAATCGAACTCCGGTCTCCCGAATGACGGTTCAGTGTGTTACCACTCGGCCACGCGTCTCGGTTATTAGTTTTTAAATGGGTTTGAATTATATTTAGTTATTTCTTTCGGGACAGGAAGATCGCCCTTGTGGTTTCACGTTAGAACCATCCTACCCTATCTTGTAATCTTCAGCCTTCAAATTTGCATCCAAATTTCGATGTTGATAAAAAGAGAACAAAAATGAAAAAATAAAAAAAGATAAAGAAATACTCAAAGAAATGAAGATAGCAAAGAAATAGCACATTTTTTTCTGTATTTTTATTCATTGTATTTTGTGAAACATTTTCAAAAACAAAACACAAAAATTCAATAATTCTGATATTTTAAAAATGAATGTAATTAATATTTTGATAACCAAAAATACTTATGAAGACATTTTATCAAAAAAATATTGATTGACAATCGATATTGATACTAAGCCATAGTAGAGAAAAAAATGTTACATGATATATGGCTATATGATTTTTTTTTTTTATTGGTCACACATTAAATACATTATTACATGAAACATTCATCATGAAATCCTACAAAGTCAAAAATGCTGGCTCGACTGTAGGGGTAAGATAACATTTGTTTGAACATATCGTGTTTCACTCCTAACGGAATCAAAATCAAAAATTAAAAAATACACACAAAAATATAACTTAACATAGCTTGAAAGTAGTACTTCACTGTTTCTCTTTTTAAGGGTAAGTTCAAGAGAAAAAAAGAAAGAAAACGATGATTTTATATGAATAAAAGTTATAATACAAGAAAAAATGATAATAATGATAATAATGATAATGATAATAATAATACATTTATAGTGATCAGGAAGATTATTCTGTATTTGCGGTCAATGATCAACAAACTCAAACAATAATAAGCAAATCAACAGAATGTTTTGAGCAAGTTAGTTAAATATGTTCCAATGTGTTTCTCTTTTCTCACAGCTTCTAGTTCGTTTCTAAGGAGTGTTACACAGCTGTGCAAGTTTGAATGCAGTGCATTAATCATTCTGACCAAATCAGCTTTTGTGCAAGCATTTAAATTAAACGAGATACAATGCCAAACTATTGGAATCTTCCCGGAAATTCCAACAAGTAAAACTTCTTGAAACTTTTAAAACACTCAGAATCAGCTGATTAAAATACCTCAACTCAACTGTTGATTCAAACACTACAACTCACACCTCACAAATGTCATTAGTAATGCCAAAACCACAAACATATTTATTTATGACGATTATTAGACTAGAAAAACGCGGGATATACGTTGTGAGATGAGCTTAGAAGTATGGAAATCTAGAATGCTAAATATTCTATTAGTTTAATCTACATCTATTCTATAGACCTTGAATTTGGATTATTTCAAACGTTCAGAAACGTCACCTGCAACTTCTTGATGTTTTTTCGTTTTAATAACATCGAAATTTGATACAAAATCATTGTTCCTCAATGAAGGCCATGGATGTAACGTAGGATCGTTTGGACGGGGCACCACAAGGGCGATCTTGTCAACCCATTTCAATTATTTAAAAGCAATCAAATTTAACACCAGGAATGCACTGTCTGTGACCATAATTTTCCGCCACAGATAACAGTATTTCAGTTTCCAAAAGTCCGGAACACATTATAAATAAAAACTGTTTCTGTGATATATCCGGACATGACCAGCATTGGTATTAACTAATAAGAGTAGACAAAACACACGAATGTTGATATCTTCCACTTTTAACTAAGTCTCTTGGGCAATGTTCACTTCTTTCCATTAACAGCAGAAGTGAAGTTCATCTTTACACAAAAGCCAAAAGGGTGATGGGCCTAAATTGATATAATTATACATATCACACTACTAATTAAAGGTTATTTCATAGTGCAACATGTCGCATATACACTTTGAAAAACCAATCGATCGTGATATTCGATAAAATGTATACTTTATTGCGTTTTCTTTGTTATTTCTCATCCGATTTTTGTACAAATCACGGCAAAAACACAAACATATTTATGACGATTATTATATTAGTTACGAGCACGCTCCCTACATAATAACAACATATCAAATACAGAAATTAAATATATGAAGAATATGAATGAAGTAAAATCCCTCCTATCGAAAGAAATGATACTCGTGTTTTTTTTTTGTCTTCGTTGAATGCACCTCCTCTACTCTGAAAGAAATCTAAATTGGATCTATGGTTAGTCCTATATGCCTATTGCACTACTAATATGTAATCATGTTTATTAATTGAGCTTCGATTTCCGTAACTGTCGGTCATTCGAAATGATGTTTTTCGTAGTTACCTTTATTCTTGTATAGTATATACTGACATAGAACACATAATAAAATAACCATTCATCTCATCTTCCCATCATCTCATTCGCCATTCACAGACGCCAATACATCTCAGTCATCATTTCATAGCGTCGTTACGCCGAACATAAATGTATTAGGTAATTCCACTGCATGGTCTTGCGCAATTTCCAATAATCGATTCATATTTAATCTGAAAGACTTTTATCTAGGGCGAAAAATTATGGTCACAGACAGCGCAGTCCTGATGTTGAAGTTCATTTTGATTTCAAATATTTAATACGGGGTGGTAAGATCGCCCTTGTGGTGCTCCGTCCAAACGATCCTACCTTTCATTCATATAGCCTTAATTGGGGAACAATGATTTTGTATCAAGTTTCGATGTTATTAAAAAAATAAAAAATTACTAGAGCAATAACGCTACCGTTGAATGTTAATTTAGCTGGTTGACTATTTAATCAGTCAAGAGTACCCGAGAATGATTTGAGAAATTTAAAAAAAAACTTATTCATATCAATGCATAGGTCCATATTGTCATTAAATTTCAATTTGCTTGAAATGACGATTTTCAAACAATAATTAAGCCCATCAACGCATAACTTATACTTTCCCTTACCACTGATGTGTCACGCATTCACCCCATGTATACAAGACCAGCTGTTGGTCTCACTTCTCGAAGTATGTGGCTTGTCCCAAAACACCACATTCTCCCCTATAGAGATTGTGACAAACTCCTAAACGAAGATGGACGGCATATGTATGTGAAACAGATGCGGAATATTGCAACAGCGTTCCCAACAAAGTATAGTTCAATGTTAAAAAGTTAATCTCTACTATAAATATCAAATAATTATTGAAAATCAATAGTATTAATCTTCTGATGAAAATATGTTACCTTTGGAATTTTGATATTTCTACAGAGGGTCAATAACTCATGATATCCGGTGTACCCTTGCCTGAAGTCCATTGAACCTCTTGAAATCGCTGAAATAATATGAAATCCTTTGAAACTACTTGGAAGCCCTGAAATCCTGAGATTTCACTGACATTACCTGAAATCTCTGATATACCTTGAAATCTCGGAATCTCCGGAATTCATTGAAATCTTTAAAAACCCTGAAATCTCCCCTTCAGATCCATTTAAATGAAAGAAAACTCTTGAAATATCTGTGAATCCTTGGATCAAATAAATCCCTGAAATCGTCTGGAATACCGTTTTATCTTTTGAATAAAATGCCATC
Organism: Brachyptera risi; assembly: GCA_964007535.1. NCBI lineage: Eukaryota > Metazoa > Arthropoda > Insecta > Plecoptera > Taeniopterygidae > Brachyptera > Brachyptera risi. Next base: position 40,658,612 of record OZ023328.1, read on the forward strand.
GTGAAATCTATCAAATCACTTGGAATATTGAAGTCTAAAATCACTTTTTTTTTCATCCCGGTTAGTCACGTGAACCAATTATAAACTTTACGGAACGTTTCTGTCTGGTTCACGTATAACTTAAAGATCACTTCATTCTTTCACGTCTTTTTGGGAATGATATTTGGCGACGGAAAAATCCGTGCAACCGTGTTCCTATGCCTTGTATTGAGTCTAGTTCTGACTTTCTATTCTTGCTATCTTTTGTTTCTCTCTTTTGCAGGTATTTCTTCTTGAATGAACGAGAACACAATCCTCTCTCCATCTCAGTCACTCCTTGCACTTCCAGTGTTTACATGTCAGTGAGATACAGGCATCAAAACGACACAGGCAAACGTAAGTCAAACATCCAAATTGGTAAACTACAATACCTAGTAGAACTGTAGATACTTACATAATGCATTTCAATACCATGTCTAGGAAGAAAATTATATTTTTCCGTACTAATAAAGATCAGTATTCTTTCACGTATTTTGGGAATGATATTTGGTCAGTTCTTTACGGTGTACTTATGTGTGCAAAGGTGGGAATGATGATTCATATTTTCTACTTTTGTGTGCAGTATTTAGCGAGTGCATTGTCATTTTTATTCATGTTTTTCTTTTCTAATAATATCTCTGATTTTCTTGAACCCATACTTTCATTTATGAATTTCATTCAATTTGATTTTTTTCATTAAAATACAAAATTTGATACAAAGTATCAAAGTGTGAAAGTGTACAAAGTATCAAGTACTGTTTGTTGGTGCTCGAGGACCATTCGTATATTCGGTAGCTCGGTCAGCTGAGGCACCGCTTCAGAACTGAAGTCACCGTTGGGCGTGGGTTCGAGTCCCGCATAAGGTGTGGGTTTCTGTAAACGTCCTTTCATTTATCACATCTTAGTTTTATAATCACCTGCTCATTCGTTCCCCCGTATAACCTAGCTGATAGTGGGGTCGCTAAGCAAACAATAATCGTTAACTTATATATAGGCTTATAGAAATCATCTATATTCTATACAATTAACTATTATCCATCAACGTTTAATTTTTTTTTATCAGTAATTATTTGTATCATCATTTTTCAGAAAATCGATCGCACCATTCTATTCATATTTTACAAATGTGAAAATATAATCATCATAGCATTTAAGAAAGCATTTGAGAATGCTCAAATAATTCATTATAAACGTTTGATTATAATCATATTTTTTCATAATATCGATGTAATTGTCATATAGGGTATATATATCCTTTATATAGGATATATATATATATATATATATATATATATATATATATATATATATATATATACAGATTCAGAATTCAATTCGCTTTTATTGCTTGCGGGTATAATAGCTGAGCATGAGAAACGGTCAGACATCTTTCTCGTAACTAGTAAATAGTGCTGTTATTATTACTATATATATATATATATATATATATATATATATATATATATATATATATATATATATATATAATAGATTATTCATTTATAATTTAAATTTTCATACAAATACAATACAGTTGGTATATACTTGTATCCACGGAAGTAAATGGTCGTCTACCAACATAGCAATCACAAATATAACCATTATCCACCATCACCATTATTAATGGTTTATTATTTTCAAGACATTATGATTTTTCAGGATGAGGCTTACGATAAGATTTACACACACATGCAACTTTCAATAGCGGTGAATCCTTAGAGTTTAAACGAGATTATGTGATTATTACCCAAGTTCTTACAATTATTTTGTTGGTAGACGACATGCTTCTTTCATGGATGCAAGTATAGAATTCATCAAAAAGTCAACTTTAGAAAAAGAAATTATGTAAATAAGCAGATTGTATCATGTATCATCATAGTCATTATTTTTGTATTCCTCCTCTAAATGTTCTGATATTTGCATTTGTAATTGAATTTGTATCTATGTCTTTAAACACTCTTTCGGGTACATGTTAGCAGTTACAGTTCCTGATATATTATAAACATTAAATATTCAGTTTGCCATGTCGGAGTTTTTATAAAATGAGTTGAAAATATTTTTATAAGAGTCGGTTGAACCAACTGATGATTTTCGAATTGACCAATAATTAGCGCGATACCTTGTTATGACCCTTGCTTACGTATGATATATTTCGTGCTCTTAACTAATAGCTGACTGAATAATATTTAATCAACAGTTGGTACAACCGTAAAAATAACGTATAGTTAACCCAAGAGAAAAGTGGCAGGACCGCAGGTGGGAGTTAAGTATGGAGTAGTTAATTTAAGGGGGAAATAGAGTGTGTGTTTTCTACGGAAATTCATACTATACTCCATGTGTTCCATTCCTTCCTATCCCATCAATGAAAGAAAGTTTACACTTTGTTCCTATAAATGAGTGTTTACCTTGACATTATCAATTACTATACTTTTAATATAGATCCTATGTTCCAAGTTACCAACTTGTATTGCGTATCCTACATTACCCTTACCATATGTTACGTACTAAACCGTATTCTTTCTGGCGTTCCAGTGGACTCAATGCCAAAACCTAGCAACAACTCCGAGCCGCCACTGGAAGAGTACAGCGGTAGAGATTCGCACACATTCAACATGCGTAAAGCATCTCTAGGTCTGTACGTGTTGCAAGTAACGCCACTGGAACGAGAGACTTATGTCAACATCTACGCCAGTCTGGAACCTGGAGGCCCGCATCCTCTCCAGTTACCGTTGCACCCAAATATACGACTCCAGAAGAGGCAGGGAAGGAAGAGGCTGCACGTCCGATGGGAGCCCAGGTACGATTCATCTATCGCGTTGACAATCATTCAACAGAATTTGAGTCTATATATATACGGAGTAGCCATTTACAATCAACCCTGTACATTACCCATGCACATTACATTTTCATCATGTATTGTTGTATTTGTACTGTGTGGGTATACATTACCTTGTATTAACTCATAATAAGGCATAACCAAAGAGATTGAAACGTAACAAGGTAGATAGGTGAACATAGGCAGATGAAAGTTGGATGAGAAAACCGCCACGAAGTCTAAAAGAAGACCAAAAGGTGTAGCCTCGAAACGATCTTACTAATTCATTCTTGACCTCAATTGGGAAACAATGATTGTATATAAACATTTCGATGTTGATAAAAAAATATATATCAATAGTTGTAATCCGAAGAAATTTTTGCGATCGGTCGATCGGTGTGGCCAGGATGCAATGGTGCTGCTGTACTTTTTGCAAGTTGAAAGCTGCCATTTTGGTGGCAATGCACTCGATGTAATGTGGTCTGTTTGATCTGTTTGGTCAGTATGGTCTCATTTTTTAATCTTCTAGTTTTTCAATTGCCATCAAAACGGCAGCCTTCAATCTGCAATCATTATCCCTGCAGAACTTTGATTGAGGCTCGGTATTACCAAGTCTAGTTAGCCTTTATCTGACAGTTCAAACTTGTTATCACCATGGTTACATGTGGTATTTGTTATCACCAACTATCAGATAAATACTAACTGAACTTGATAATACTGGACCTGAGTGATATAAAGCCTTGGGAATAGCTGTTGATTTTCGCTCAGCTTAGGTTAATCTCAACTTGGATTTCTTCAGGTTGGGTTGGTTATAGCTTAGTAGGATTGGGTCAATTGAGCTTGCGCACAACAATAAAAACATCGGCAACAACAATAACAACAATGACTCCCGCGCAGGCCAGCCCAGGTCTTGCTCAGAAGTGTTACTTGTCTCAAATATATTGCAATCAGTATAACTACTGTCTGTGACTGTGTATAATCAATCTTACCGTCATAATACCGTGAGACAGAAAACTCATTACCACATGTTGTTCCCTGTTGAAATGTGACAGTTTCACGGCTAACAAATAGGCTAACACATGGGATTATGTTCTGTGGTTTTATCAGATGTGGTTCTATTACAAACTTTCTTCGTACTACTTTCATTAGTGACAAAAATAATCTTCTAGTAGTTTCAGTGTAAATTAATAATTGCACTGCTTCCTAGATGCATCAACTTCACACATGAGTTACTGAACAAGAATGAGTAAAACATCTTCAATAACACCCGGCACCTCCACCAAAAACAATGATTAAGTGAAATACTTGATTTTCAAGTTTCATAACCATTTATAAAGAAACTCAAAGTTCACAATTATGAATAATATAACCATATGCCTCTTTTAAGACACACATTATCTTCTACATCGGGCATACAACTTGGTTGGTGTTTGCGTTCTAGTTCTGTGGACCCTCACCTGATGCACTACTGCCTCGTGGTCAACACACGCCGCAGCTATTCCACGCTGTGCGAGGCTCAAGGCGAACGCTACGGGGTCTCCCCACCTCACCACACGGGCTTCCACTTCCCACGTGACAAGACCAACATGGCGCAAAAGAGCGAGATAGCGAGCAAGGCTGCTAAGCTGAATGCTAGTCGCCTGGGGAGAGGAAGCGGGACAGGAATAGGCACTCTGCACGAAGACATACTGGTAAACTATACGGAATTAGTTATAGATGGCGTTGCCTGTTTAATTTTAAATTTAATTTTGTGGAATTCTAAATGCACTATGTCAGATTCTATAGCCACCTAAATATTGACTTTATATTTAAAACGAAATAAGTCCACAGCGTCTGTAAATTGAAAATGCCATATGTACTTGTGAGCCAATCAAATCGATTGAAACTGTTAGAACTTGATATTTAGGGCTTCCATCTTTGAGACCAGTATACAGATGAGAAATTATTTTTATTGGAGCGCATTAGGGAATAAGGATGAAACTGGGTTAGTGGGTGACGTACGAAATGTATTAAGGAAGAAATCGTTTGTTACTTATAGAGAGATACTGAAAAACAGCAACAATAGTAAGTTATATCAGCTATGACGGCTTTAACCTCAAAACAAGATGAACCCATTTCATGTTTTCAAACTTACCCATAGCCTAGGTCTGCAATTTTTCACCTTAATTTTCAAAGCTCATGTTCTTTTTTATGATCATTTGAAATGTTAATCTACAGGTATAGGCTTGAGAACCAATATTTTGACAAGTATAGTGAGGTTATAGGTTAGAAGGCGATCACACCCAAACTTTGTATTTGATGTAGTACGTACTTTACATACACTATGGGTCCTATATGAATGGAAAGAAAGTTTTGATAGAATAATGTATTTTATAATTCAAACTTGATGATTTTTGTTTGAAGCAACCAAAGTATATGTTTTTCTTCTTGTGGAATTTCAAAAATCAATGAGTTTTCTATGAATGATCTAAAAGTAATGAAGTCCATATTATTTAAATCAAAATTTGAGTGAATTAGTGATTTTTCCCTTTCATCAACTTTGTTTTGGTACCATGAAGAGTAAATATACTTATTAAGATACTTCGTATCTACATGGAACTGGCTCGAAAAGGTTATTAAATGTATGTCAACGTTCACCATCGCTAATGATGGAGTTTTATCCTGATAGAAAATGGTATTTTCTAATAGATCGAGATTGAAATCAATTGCTTAAGCCAACGCACGCATGCCATTACGATAAATGACATTACAGTTATATTACATCAATTGGCATTACGAATTACGATGAATGAATACAATTCAGCGCTCATCCAAATATACGAACAAAACAAGCGTAATAAACAGAAAAAACAAACCACAAACCCTGTTTAAAAACAATGGAGAAACACACTCAACGAAAAATACATTTTTTTTGCAATATTGATGGAAATAAAACAAAATACCACAGTGAAAAACGCAATATAAACGGTAAAAACTAAACCTTCTCACTTTTTCTCACAAATTACAGTCGTTATTGATATCAATTCGAGACAGCCCTGACCTAACCAACCCTAACCAACCCTGCTTACCAACAAATAATCTCAATTTGGATAAAATTATAATTATTCATTGCTCATAATGTCATTTTCGACGTAAACCTAAACCCAACCAACAAATGGCAGAGTTTCATCGATGTAAAAAAATCCTCACATTCGATACACGACCCACACACTATGATGATGAACCACAAACTGACAAACATTTCTGACAGTGACATTTAAAACCACATGCACCCCAAATTAAAGAAAAACAGTTGTCACTATTTGAAACCGCCAAAACCTACCAATAACAACAGCCCGACAACTAAAACCACAGCTGTCATAATATGAGCGGGTCGCGACAGAAATAGAACCGGGTAGCCGTGTTTTAGTAGACTTATTGTAATGAAGAATAATTCCTTTATCGGTTGCCAAACAATATAAGTAGATGAAGAAAAATCAATCAATCACATCACCTTAATTTGGCCAAAATTATTTATATAAAATTAAAAAAAGAAAAAAGTTGACCATAATGGGGAACGAAAAGGCTTCTCACTGAACGCCTTGTCCAACATTCAGCTCTGTTGAATTTTGTTTTTTATTCTGATAAAACAGATTTTGATTGATTATAATTTCAATTGATCAACACAACTCATATTCACATTTTTATTAATCTTCATTCACTTTCATTTTATTTTTATTCCACTTTTGATTTAACACTCCACCCGTGTTTTTTTTTTCATTTTTAGGGGTATTTATTCATAGGCTGCATCACTTGATCAATCATTCATAAGCACATTCATATAGATTTTTAATTTGATTCAATGTTTTTATATTGATTGTTATTCTGTGTCTCCGAGCAACTCTATTGTGAGCAGAGACTTAACAAAGTTTTTATATAACTTGAATATTATCACCGGATGGCCACTAGTTGTTAGCGTACGGCGAGCAAGGAATGGGCTTGCATCCTCTCACAGGTTTTAAATATCTTCTCGGATTTCTCAAATAGAACAGCTCTCTTCTCGAGTGAACAGGTTGTAGAGGCTCCGGGGTCCACACGCCTAACCGCAAGCCATCTCTCTCGAACAAATTGCGACAAGCAGAACTTTGACACCGGGCCATTCTATACTCGGGTTGTTTCTTTGCTGGACTGACACAGCAAATGAACGCGCTGAAATATAATAGTAGACGTACCAGCATGGTTCTGCTGTTAAATGTAAGAAGGCGCCTATTGGCACAAATCAACAAGTGTTGGTTAATTGTATCGCGCATGTAATTTGTTATTAACTGAATTAGCCATTGTACCCATTGTACAATCTTATTCATTATATAAACACTATATATATATATATCGTTAGTTTTGTTTTTAATGTATGCCTAATTGTATTTGTTATCATGAATATCATATTCAGAATTTGTTTGATAAAACAAACAATAACTAATAAGAATAGGAAACGTTCATGAAATTTTTTCGTTATTTTGTGTGGTAATCAGCAACTTAAAATTGATGAATTCGTGACTTTTTAAAATTTGTAATTAAAAATAATTACTCGAAAAATTGTTGAAAAAATGAACATTACTCAGTTTTGCGTAAAATCGCATACTAACTCTATCATGACGGAAGTTTGTCTCTGCTTAATCTTATGGACCATCTTCATCTTATCAATAAACATAGAGCCTCTCAAAAGCACGTTTCGTAATCGAATCGATAGGTTATAAGGGACGTAATTTGTATAACACTCCAAGCTAATTGTTCATTTTGTAAACTTTACTAGCCACCTTATGAAAAACTGACTTGACTCTCTTTTTCACTCTCTTGAAAATATCGGAAATTCAGAATTGAGCCAATTTAAAACATGCCATTTGATTTCTTCCCCAGCTCTGTATTGTTTGAATATAAATCAAATTGAGATAAGAGACATGAGGTGTGTCGTGTGAGATATAATCATACTCACAGACTATTTCATGTTTACATATTATTTCTATATCTCACACAACGCGACGAGCTCACGCAATGTTTACTAACCCATATTCGGGTCGTGAAAACCCAGATAAAATCATTTAAATTTCAAAATGTGTTGTCAGTCGTTAAAATTTGATATTCTGACGTCCATTCGTATATATTGAAAACCAAGTATCAATTCTAAAAATGACAAAATCAGTACAAATAGACCTATAGATCAAATTACATTATGATTAAACAGTTTATTGATTATTTAAAAAATTATGAATAATGTTAAAATCAAATGAATATATTATCATTTTTATGAAAATTGACTTATTTGAATGACTTGAAATTTCAAATATTCTGTACAGTGCACAAATCGATACCATTCTCTTCTAAGCGTTTGATTCACAGTGCAAACGCCGCCATTTTCTTTTCTCCATTTTTTGTGATTGGTTTGATTGAGTAATAACTTGTCCACAGGTTGGTTGCGTCGGACGCAAGACACACTATACATTGCGTGACCTTGAACAAGGCAAGGTTTATCACTTCAACTTGTTCGCCGTCAACAAGAAGACGAACCTGAGCTTCTCCTACGGGAACACGACGCTCAAGTACGACCAGAGAACACGTCCTGAAGGACTCAGAGACGGGAAACCAACCACTGTTAATCTCAAGAAACTGGACGGTCGCGCCATATTCAAGTTCAAGGTAGGTACAGTATACATACTTCAGTTCATCGTGTCATAATTCTTATTTAGTTTGTTATATAGGTTTGGAATATTTTAAAAATAAATCATGGATCATTCACTAATATTTCAATTGGTATAACATAATTTAAAATTGAATTAAAATATAATTGAAAAATAATTCAATTGAAATTGAATGTCGGTCGTCATATTTACAACTAATTTGTATTAAAAACTCGGAAACCAATGCTATTGGTACCGAGGCTGAGAATTGCCACACCGGCTCCTCCACCAATATTATATACATTTCGTCATATCCATAGTATTGGCATATAGTTTCAACAGAGGTCATGTCGAAATTACACGAACAAATGTTTCATTGGCCAACATTTTTACACAATTTTGATAATTGTTTTACAAAAAAACTTGGGGATTTATTTTGTCTCAAAAGAATGGATTTCCCTTAAAAAAATGACTTCATAATCCTTGAAATGTTTCGACGCTATATATGATGTACCGAAATGATATTTGTCACGCAGGTGTCTGCAAAGAGTGAGCAAGAGCTTCACTTTTACGTGATGCCGTGTGGAGGCGCTGTCGACATAGAGTTGATCCTCAAGAACGAGATGATCATCACCCGGCGTCGTGTCGAAGGCTACGAGCGCATGGTCGTCGCATCCACGTCACCGGGACAGAGATATACACTACGGGTGACAGCGCCGAACCCTGAGGAGCTCCGTGCAAGTGGCGGCGTCGAAGTGTTTGCTACGAGTAGGCCGTCGTTCAGGTTCCCGCTACCAGACATGCCGGATATGATGATGTTGCACGAGTATGTTAGCAAAAGGAAATGCAACTCGGTTCTTATCGGGTATGTTGACAAAGTATTCAAATTTGCAACTCTATGAATATATAATTCAATGAGCATTACAAAATATCACCTCACTATTTACAAATGACTCATCTGATTATTGATCATTGACTTTAGATTATCGTCTTAATCTAACCACTTGGGCCCACAAATACGAATTATTGGTATCAACATTCAACTGTAGGAATTGTGAAGTATAAACTGTATATTAGTCAATACTATTCACAAAGTATTCACATGTTGCTAAAATTGTAAGGGAAAAGGGTTAGCATGTTCTTATATCTATAACTAAAATATAATGCTACCGGTACGACCATTTGTTTTCACGCTCAAGCATCTTGTCTCACACCACTCTGCTATGTCAACAGGTGGGTGGCATCTCCCGATCCTAAAGCAAACGAGTACTTCATATACGTGACGGAGAACCGGAAGAGAGATCAGGAAGCCTTGGTGCCGAACCAGTGCTCCTTGGACAGGAAGCTGAAGAGCACACCTTTCGGCATTCGTATAAGACAAGAGAGAGTACCAGAAGACGAAATGTAACTATCTGAAGATAACATCTATATATATATATATATATATATATATATATATATATATATATATATATATATATGTATATATATATATATATATATATATATATATATATATATATATATATATATGCATTGATACTTGGATTTTTTTTAAATCAATATATTATGTCAATATTACTTACAATCTGGCCCGGCGTAGCTCGTGGTGGAGAAGGGATGACTCGGTGATTACTGGTCACACGTACAGCATTCAGACAAAAGGGAAAGTTTCAAACTCACAGAACAAGAAGGACTCTGGCCATAAAAAGTATGCCTTATATATAAAACGAGATATCACTTTATAACACTCTAATCACAATTACTTATACAGACAATCACTTATTCAGACAATGTCCAAAACTTCCCACTCTCTGACTCACACACTCACACACTCGAACATTCACTGCAATCCAATCTAGCTCTCATATCTGTCTCTGGCCAGGGTATCAGTTCAAGGTCAACAACTCTCAGGCTATGGGGATGAAATAAACACTGGCAGGGGTGTAGAGGGGGAGTGGGTAAAAGTGAATAGTGTATGTAGTTTGTACAGTATTTAGAATAAACTGTTACAAATATAACAATATCTATAACTTGAAGATTTTCAGCATAGTAAAAATCCAAATATGAATACCACAATAACGAACCACAGTACTTCAGATTTGGTCTGTTCGATTGTTTCTGTTATATTACGTGGTTACTATAGTGATTATGCGATAATTGAACACATTTAAGCTTATACCCTTGTCAATTCTTCTTGCCATTCCGTTGTAAATATTTTTAGAAAAAATTGATTTAAATTTTAGAACACAAATTATATTTTGAAAATCAATCAGTAATTGAGAACGAAAATATATTGAATTTTTGAAAGTTGTATGGGTGTATTAGTTATTATTTATTATCATTCATACATCAGCTTTGGACCATTGATCCGGTGGCAGTTGATTTCAAGTACCAGTCCTTATTTTAATAATTTCGATTTTAAGTTTAGATTAGAATAAAATGTGTGGAATAAAAAGAGCGGTGAAGTGTCATTTACGAGTCAAGAATCACTGTCTTGTGTTTTCAGGCCTGTAATGACGCAGGAAATCACCAACCTGAAACCCAACATGAGTTACATTGTACAAGTGACGGTACATAAAAAAGGCGGACGGACTCTTTCCTACAACTTGTTGCAAGTGAAGACGCACTCTCAGTGCACGTAGCCTATTGGTCTAGTGGACTCGCAATTATAAAACAAGTAACCTCAATCCACGGTTTAACAGATTGGTTAAACTCTCTGGCACTCAGTTATGACAGTACGAGTGAAGAACACGACGAAGTGTCCTGGAAGTACTGACTATATATTTGTATTCAGGAAAGATGGAGATCTAAAGACCAACCTAATAAACGCCTCATGTGTGGTCACTTCAGCCTTGTGTTGTGGGATCTTCAATACTCAAATATTATTTACACCGATTTGATGTCAATTTGAACATTCAGAAAGCATTCAGAAAGATTAATTAATCAGGGATACCAATTGACTGAAATGACATAGGTCTACTCACGTAACTGCGGTATGACGGGACTGTAGCTACTGTTACTACAGAGTACAGACAATGGACGTGGAACTAAAAATAATATTATAAACGGTGATGAATTATGTACATATAAGAATATGTTTTAATTGGAAAGTTTTAACTGAAATTACCGCAGAATGACAGCCATACCCACGTTGAAAATGTATACATTTTAGTCTTGCTTTAGCGTAATGTTGGTTACTCGATATTCTCTGTCTCTCTCTAATCTGGCTACTTCATCTTTCGTGGATACAAGTATATCAACGATTCAATCACATGCGACGAAAACTACAATATACATATGAAGTTATTCGCTGAAAAGTTTGTCAATCGAGTGAAATTGGTACCTTGAAACTGCAAAAAAGCTGCAAGCTGTGAGATGGATAGCAAAACGTGTCTATGATAAGTCAATTGAGACTTTGAAGTGAAGAAACATTCAAATGTGCAATCTAATAGCAATAGTATGTGGAAAAACGTGTGCATTTTAAGTTAAATCATTCTTCTTTATATAATACCAGACGTACTTTCGCCCGAGTGAGGCTAATAATCTATTCTAAGAACTTATAATTTAGTTGTATTTTTTAAATATATATTTCAATATGTTTACAAATTACAATAACTTGGCTTCGTATCGTCTACAATTTTGAATTGTATTTTCAGATGTGAGTAAGAACAGTAGTTTCCAAGTGAGTTTAATTTACCGTTTAATTAGATGACGTAAAATTAAATTTCATCACAGTATACAACTAACTAAATATAGATCAAGTAATTATTCGTATAATGATGACCTTTTTATTGATTGGATTTGTGAAATACGGCGACTATTTGTTGTTGTTGTTGTTGTTTTCATTAAGTATTTGTTAACCAAAAAATCGATCTGATCTCGACTTTGATAAATTTGTTAAAATAAGGATGTAAAATATTTTCAATAATCTGTATTTTATCTCTGAATTGAGTATTAATATAGGTTTACGAGGAAGAAATATCTTGGAGAAGATATTATTTTCGTGTATATTGTTTGTTCACAGTTTTATTTAGTTTAGAGCTAATAATTTTGTTAACTTTTTGTATCTAATCAATGTCAAATGAATTTGATTGCCTTCTGGAACCTGGCCAGAAAGTGTGAGGAAAAGATTCACGCTGCATGTACACTTATCATTATATGAACACGAGCCGCTGTTTGTTACACTGTACACAGCTGAACAAAAGGTCATAGTTCGATACAATCATATCGCATGAGTTATTATTTAGTGACAAATTGGTTCAAATTACAATTTTTAGACCAGTAAGTTATTAAATAATTGTGTAGTGGATAAAACTCGGAACGTTCTGTTCTATATTTAATTGAACAATGAAACAGGCTTTTAAGTTAGTCATGATTTTCAGAAGAGGGGAAGAAGTTAATGTATTTTCATGCTTGTCAATAAATTGAACGCTTAAATATTCTGAATTCGACTTGCTTCAATTTATTCATGGAAAGTGAATAGATAAATCCATATTTCAAGAAATGTTTTCTGCTAAAAAAATGATTTATTCCAAATTGAAAGATTATGAATTAATAAAAATAAAACCACTTGAAATATCAAATACACTATTTTTGCATTTTTTATTTTAAGCTCAAATTTCAGATTTGTGGCAGAGCGGTCAGTTTCCATGGTGGCGTGTAAACAATGATTGATTGCTTCTTCATTTTAGTCAAATATGCGATTTGATTTTGTGTCGTGAATGTAATATTTCACATTAAACGGTTGTTTATGAACTGTATCCTTAATTGCACTGGTTTGTGAAATCCAAGTTCAGACTGTTGTCACATAAACACTAATAATTTGATGAATACAATATAATTATTATGCATTATCACCTTCCCTGTGATTAACATACTCCAATCTTGGCTTCAATCAATTACACATCATATATTTTATACATATGAAACAAACCCTAACTACGCTTGCCTTTAATTTCATTGATGTTTTAAATACTTGTTGAAGAATATTGAAAAGTTTCGAAATATTATGTTACCAAATGAATATAGCAAAACTAACGAAATTATAACTATTAAAATTATTTTTTATTCATTTTTGATAGAATTTAACTGAGAAGAGTGATCGAGTTACTAGCACACTCAACCTTCATTCAGAAGATCATCAGATTCATGAGATCAGGAGATTGTCGACCATCCTGACAGAGATTTTTCGTGGTTTCCCTCTGTCGTTCAGATCAATACTGGTATGGCTTTTTAATAACAAGTCACGACCGACCCCTTCCCACTATCCAAAAACACATAATAAAAAATAACCTTTCGTCTCATCATTCCATCATCACATATATCATTAACCGACGCTAATGGATCGTAATCATCAGTGCGGTGCATTTATTTATTTATTATACATAAATAATATTTCAAACACTACGACTTACGTATTTCCGAGAAACTATGTAAGTAGATTCTAACACTAATTCAAATAAAACAATATGATTATTTGCATTAATTTTAAAAACAATCGTTGAACAATTAACCTGACATGTTTATTTCAGAGCCTTGTTTCCTTATTGGTCATGTAAATAGATTCCAAGAAGATTTAAATAGCACTCGTCTTGACGATCAACCGTCTCTCTCATAAGATATAGTTCTAGCGCTCGGGTTACCCGATCATCCATGTGCTATTGGTGTCAGACCGGTTGACAATGTTGTCGAGTAAATCCCCTTGCATTGTGTTATTTGCATACGTCATAATAACACTGAGCAAGAGCAATGACTGGCCTTGTATATAAAGACGAATGCAAGTCTCAGAGCTCTAACAGAAAGTGTTGAGACAACGTAGAACTTCTAACAGGAAGACAACGTGCAGAATTCAGTCAGATCTCACGAGTTGTTGTCAAAGTCAGTAACATGAAACTGTCAAGTGCTGCTTTCTTCATCGGTGAGAGAAATTATTAGTAATAATTACTGATCTTTATTAATACAGGTTTTCTTGTGGACTGTCATTAGAGTCGATCAAGTAGCATACTGCTTTATCAGCTCTTAGTATTAAGGAGCTTGTTCTTTGTCGGAGAAGAATACTATCATTGAGTGTATAAAATAAATAACTGATGGGTTAACACTATGATACTATGCAAGAGAAAAATTTATAGAATTAAAAATCAAATAATGGATAAAACATTTGTAACAAACTAGCAATGAAACGAATAGAATAATTTTGAAAAAATCAAATGGATTAACAAATAAATAAATAAACACATTAATGAATTAATGAAAACATGAATGAGTGCACGTGGAAATGAATGAATGCTTATACGAATGAATAAATGAATGAATAAATTGATTCCTGAATAAATTGATGAATGAATCAAATAAATAGATGAATATAAACAAGTGGATGAGTAAATGAATAGATGAATAAATGAATGAATACCTACATAAACGAACAAACGGAAATTGAATGAATGGAGAATAAATACATGGATGATTGAATTCGTCAATAAATATATGGATCAAACAACCAATAAGTGAATTCATCATTGAGTGTATAAAATAAATAACTGATGGGTAAACACTATGATACTATGCAGGAGAAAAATTGATAGAATTAAAAATCAAATAATGGATAAAACATTTGTAACAAACTAGCAATGAAACAAATAGAATAATTTTGAAAAAATCAAATGAATCAACAAATAAATAAATAAACACATTAATGAATGAATGAAAACATGAATGAGTGCACGTAGAAATGAATGAATGCATACACGAATGAATAAATGAATGAATAAATTGATTGATAAATAAATTGATAAATGAATCAAATAAATAGATGAATATGAACAAATGGATGAGTGAATGAATGGATGAATAAATGAATGAATACCTACATAAACGAACGAATGGAAATTGAATGAATGGAAAATAAATACATGGATGATTGAATTCGTCAATTAATATATGGATCAAACAACCAATAAATGAATAACTAATCATAAATTAATTATTCAATAGATAAATGATCAAATTAATTAATTGATGAATACATTAATGGTAAAATCAATCGGTTCGATGATGGATTGATTTATTGACCAGATAATTATTCAATTATCAGTAATGAATACATGAATGAATATTACAATTTTGAATAAGTATTAAATTAAAATAATAAATCAAATATTGAATAATTGATTAAAATTAACAGATCAAGAGCCGGTTTTATCAACTGATGATTAGTATATAAACCAATAATGAGCGAATTATTTGTTATCACCCTTCGTTACGGATGTAACCAATATTTGTTTTGTGTCTGGTTCGGTACCTCAATCAATAATCAACTTGTCAATACTCAATTATAAGTTGTTAAAACGGCCTCTAAATCAACTTATTAACTAACGTAAAAAAATGAAATCTTTGGATCTGTTGTGTTAGTTGTTTTAGTATGTATCATGACCGTGGAGAGCCAGCGTGTTAACGGCGTCGCGGCGGCGTCTACACAATGCGACGCCTGTCCTCAATGCCTGATCACCAGGCTTGTTTGCGCACGAGACTATACGACAAGACAGACGAGGTTATTCAAGAGCGAATGTAACATGCACTGCTATAACAAGTGCCATT
Source organism: Brachyptera risi (assembly GCA_964007535.1). NCBI lineage: Eukaryota > Metazoa > Arthropoda > Insecta > Plecoptera > Taeniopterygidae > Brachyptera > Brachyptera risi. Next base: position 40,674,695 of record OZ023328.1, read on the forward strand.
CAACAAGTAAGTAACAACTTTGCATCTCATAGTCCCATCATCTCATATATCATTCACCGACGCGAATAGATCGTAGTCATTAGTTCAGTGCGTCGTTAAACCCAATATAAATTTTTAAAAAAGTAAGTCTCAAATCATTGATGAATATAATCAAACAAATGTCAGCCGCCCCCGTGGCTCAGTCAACTATATCGCTACTGCGGTAGGAACTGAAGTCAACGTTGGGCGTGGGTTCGAGTACCGCATAAGGCGTGGGTTTTTGTAAATATCCTTTCAACTATCATCATTTCATCGTTTCATTATCATTCGCTCATTCGTACCCCCGTATAACCTAGCTGTTGGTGGGGTCGTTAAGCAGCATTAAAATAAATAATAAACATAAGTAAATTATCCAGTGATACATCCACGAAAGAAGGAGATCGTCCAGCGTGTGAATAATTGTAAATACTCCAGAAATAACAAGACTTACCGGTACATGCAGCGCAGTGGTTAACGCACTTGCTTCATGTGATCCGGGAGGTGAAGGGGCATATCGGACCTGGTTCGATCCCCGCCACCGTCCATCTTTACAAGGATTTTTCGTGGTTTCCCTGTCTAGTCTTATGCTGGGATGGTTCCCACAGTATAGGCCACGACCGCTTCCTTTCCACTATCCTTCCCATTACCTATAAGAAACCTTCTTCATCATCATCCCACCATCTCATTAATCATTCATCCGACGTCAATAGATCTTAGTTATCATTATAGTGCGTCGTTGAACCCAATATAAAAAGAATAAAAATAAGCAAAACTTCGCGCTGAAACCTTGAAGATTTAACGAGTGTGAAAGATTGTTCATTGTTTATCGTTCCATCCACAGATTTACACATGATACCAATATAGGAAATATCAATACTTGGAACCAGAAATAAAAATAAATAGACATAACGAGATAATTAAAAAGAATATGATGATGAAATGGTTGTCTTGTGTGGCTTTTAAATGAGAAATTCATCCAAATTCAAGATGTAGTTGCGATTCTTATCGCAAAGCTCTTCCTAAAAAAACATATGGTCTACCCTAATTATACCACCCACAGCTGTAGGGCTACAAATAACGGAGTTATTTCAGTTTATTGTGTTTGTAGACGACATTCTTCTCTGGTGGATAACACTGATAATGTATCTTTCTAATATTGCATAATATTATTTATAGATGTAAATTCTTCTCGGCGAGAACTTTTTTCTTCGTAGTAATAGACACTTTGCAAAACGATTTCATCTATAGCTCAGCATCGATCTTCTTTTCGCTCTTCCAATAATATTTTTTGTTCTGTTTCAGACTTTTCCAAAGTTTCATACAGCACAGTTTGTTACTGAACACCATGGGTCATCACAAGTTGTTGCCCAAACATGTTTACAGTGTTCGTTGACCTCTATCATCTTGCTATTGATGCAATTAGCACAAAACACCTTCCTGCAGCTACCAGGTGTCTACATATACGCTATAACAAAAAATAAATGTAATCAAACGGTTAATAAAAGAATAATACTGTGAATAATTTGCTCAATTATTCGTGGTGTGCTTCGGAAACCACATTTATTGTTTGATTCAAACCCAAACAATTAACTTCTATCTCACCCCAATGTTAGTATCATATGACTATATTAGCGTTACCACTTTTTTTACAAGTATTTGATTACTTGGATGAGCAATCATTTTATGGTGGGTTGTCAGGAAATTGAAAAAGGTGAAATAAAGTAACTGTTTGGACAGTTCAGTTGGACCGAGACGCGTGGCCGAGTGGTAACACACTGAACAGTGAGACCGGGGTTCGATTCCCGCCATGGTCGACCATCCTGACAGGGGTTTTTCGTGGTTTTCCTCCGTCTTTCAGGTTGATACTGGGATGGTTCCTTAACAACAGGCCACTACCGACTCCTTCTCTCCATCCCAAACACCTAATAAAATAATCTTTCATCTCATCATCCCATCATCTCATTTATCATCCACCGACGCCAATAAATCGTAGTCATCAGTATAGTGCGTCGTTTAAATCCAATATGCAGTTCAGTTGAATGAGTAGAAGAAGTATGTTGAATAAAAAATTGAAGACACAATGTATGGATGAATTGAGGTTGCTATTGCTATTTAGAGTAGCGATGGTGAGGAATAAATATAGTAATTGATGATTTAAAAAAAGCAACTTGTCGATTACAAGGGTCTTCGATGGGCGATGACTGCAAAGTGAGTATGATACATTATATAGCATGAGTAGGCCTGATCTGGCGGTCAAATGATCAAGTTGGTGGCGTACAGTGATAACATTTTAAAATAGGTGAGGGTTATTCTACAAAGGTATAGTTGATGACACTATAGAATAATGTATAACTTTTGTATCACATTAGAGGGATCAGACCAGGGACCACATCAGGGAAATGTAAGATCGCCCTTGTGATGCCGCGACCATCGATCCTACATTCTGATCGTCAGCGTCAATTAAGCAGCAATTTTTTTTGTCAAGTTTTCGTTGTTGATAAAAAAAATCCATTGAAAACCGGGCACCTCCACCATTGAGTTAGTATATTATTAATATTAGAGTTAGTTGAGGGCTGTTCAGTTAGGTACATATGATCAGTGAGATGGAAGGCGTAACTTACCACCTTATGAAAAGTGTCACTCGTGACGTATACATTACCGCTGGCAATATATATACGCTGCGGGGAAGACAGGTTCAAGTGTTCTTGTTTTAATTACCACCACCAGTATAACTTTAATTGTTCTCAGAGGGTGGAAAACCAACCATCCTCATACCAAAGCTTTCTGGTCATGAGAGAGTTTGTCAGATTTAGATTCTTGATCGATCAATGAAGTGTCGCCAATTTCGAAATATATTGCTGAATGTCAAAAGTGTTTGTTGGAGAAATGTTCGGTTATAGTTCTATTTTGGTCTTAGTGGAACGAGAACGCCAACCTCGCGACGCGAGTGAAGACACCGTGGAACGTGGTAGTCTAACGCTCGTTCATTGTTGTGTGCGGAGTGAACTCATCTAAAGTCTCTCATCTTAATCATACATAATCAGTTGATTCGGTTTATATTTATTACATTATTTCTCTTTTTATATTCAAGTGATACGCCAAAAATAGCAATCGTTAATACAACTTCAACCCCTGAATATCAAAAACAAGAGCCGAACCCCAGGCTGTAAACGACGCCGACGCCGACCCCACTGATCCGTCTAACCGAGAAGAAGGACAGGTACGCGCGCTCAGCTCTGGTTCCGGCCGAGCTCTCTCTCTTCGGCCCCCCTCATATATCTGTCTCAACAGATCTCCGTATTTTAACACGATCGATCGTTTATTCTATTAATTATATCCAGACGATATTATAATCAAGTATTTTGGATTGTATTTATATGTATTTTTCACGTATATTTCTGATCGTTTAGTGGAGACATCTGGATTATTTCAAGAGAATCTTTCAAGACTTTGAATTTCGTCATAAAAGTCTTCGGATCTGTAGAAAAAAAACTATATTTTAATTCTCATTAAAGTTTTGATTCAATAATATTCCTTAATAATTAAACCAATTTTTTACTCGATTAGAGGAAACAAGATTTGGTGTCACAGAATTACATTAAAGAGAGTCAATATTAATTAGCCGAACACTTTGTACATTTCATGGAACAATTAAGATAACTTTATTGTTCAATCAGAGAGATTAAGATATCAATTAAGTACTTATCATCGTGTACATACGTATTACCAATAATAGTACTTTTTTTTCACAACTATTATCTAATTGAGATTGCTGAATGTATACAATCAAAACAACAGTTTGCCATCACGTGCACACCTTCTGTTGTTTACTCGAGAGAAAAACACTATTCACGTAACCACGTATATACATGAATGAGCGTAGTAATAAATGAGGCATGTACATACGTAACTTTGATAACAATATTTATTAACGAAATCACAATTTGTATTCATTTCTGAGATGGTTCCTAATTGAAAATATACAAATTTGATTAAAATCATAATTTAAAAACCTGTTTTTGACATTATTCCGCTTTTTTTTTAATAAAGAGCGCTCAATTCGTTTGATTGGACAGAAAAAGAACGGTCATAACATACTGCGTCTTGAGCCTGATTCATAGTAAAACGGTAGAATAACGGTTTTTCCGTCCCTGTAAGTCACGTGAATCAGTCAGAAACTCTCCAGAAAGTTTTTCAACCGGAAATGTGAAAAGTGCTATACTGGCGTGTTACTATATCAGGCTTTACTCATATCATTTATAATGGTTGTATTGATGTAGCAAGAGATTACTTAATTAATTATTAATGAAAGATCATTGATTTTCAATTAGTTATTCGAATTGAGTGGTCAAATTGAATTTAATTGAAATGGAATGAATGATTATTGATCGAAGAAGGAAATTGGTTCCAGATTCGAATGAAAATTTGCGTTTCTGGGATCATGTGAATCAAATTCAATCATTTCCATTACATGATTACGTTCTTAAATTTATTTTTTTCACGTTATTTTGGGTCAATTCATTATGAATGTATATGTACTGTAAAGTGATGTACTTTATTGTATTGTATTTATGTATGTATGTGTGTATGTATGTATGTATGTATGTATGTATGTATGTATGTATGTATGTATGTATGTATGTATGTATGTATGTCATATAAAGAAAGATATATCACAATTGCTACATAAACGTTATTATTTGTATTGTTATTTGATATAATTAGAGAAAGAAGCATATAGGAACGATATTACGGTAGAACTATTTTGGCATTTTCTTTCTTGAATAGTACAGGAGGGAAATAAAACAAACTATGCATGAACAAATATTAAATATATGTATGACAATGAAAAATCAAAGCATCAAGAAGAACAGAACAAGAAAAAATAATTGGTATCTCCAATAAACAAGGCCGGGACGTTGTCGATCCACTCAAAATCCAAGTGACGCATATTATCGTTACATACGGTCAAGCTGTATTTATAAAAGCTTTTAAGCACCTCATGATAATTACAAACGTTAATTGGTTCTATTCAACAAGTATAGTGACAGATGGGATTGACAAAGAAGATTATCTGTCGTACAGTCGTGTTCAACACTCACGAGACAGTCTACTAGTTGTATTGCTAGGGATGGAAACAAAAGTGAAGCAGACAGCTTGGTCAAAGATGTACAAAGTCTGGAATTATTGGAATTAACGCAGAAAACACCCCAACGATTCACAATGTTTGTTTGAGGGAAAGATCACGTGACTCAGTCATGTTATTTAGAACTGGGAAAACACTATATAGGTGTCGTTGTGGGATGTCCGAGGAGGTAAAAAATTTAAAAAATTGAAATTAAATCATGAACGGTTAAAAATGAAATATAGGGAGTTTAATATAGACATAATTGATTATTATATCCATTTACTATCGATTGGGGACTTTTCAAGAACCGATTTGAAGTTGTATTGATTGAAGCTTCAAAATGGCGTTTTTATACAAAAAAAAAAAATGTGTTGAACAGGCTAGTTATAACATACAAAAATATCATGGTAACCAAGGGTAATAACTAGTTATTTCTCTAATCATTGTTTGATACACTGGTTTGAAATCTCAGAACTGGATCTGATACGTGTATTATAACTCAGAATCCAACTCATTTGTCATTTTAACTCTCAACACTTCAACATTTCAACTTTCAACTTCTTATTAGGGTTTCATTTCACTGTATATCGATGTATGTATTAATTCGATTGATTCGATGATAATTAAAAAGATCAAAAGGTGAAACCCATTATCGTAAAATCATAGAGTTGTATTGGTTAAACGATTGAAATAATCAACAGATAAAACAGGAAGGCCGTGAATTAATCATTTCAAAATCGAGGTGTGTGGATTGCTTTCCTCACTTTCACATAAAACTTCGCTCATATCATAACGCATAAGTTACGTTTTCCAAGTTTCATATGAGTTATAAGTTTCATATATATATATATATATATATATATATATATATATATATATATATATATATATATATATATATATAAATATATATATATATATATATATATATATATATATACATATATATATATTTATGTATATATATATGTATATATATATATATATATATATATATATATATATATATATATATATATATATAAATATATATATATATATATATATATATATATATATATATATATTTATATATATAAATATAATTATATATATATATATATATATATATATATATGTATATATATGTATATATATATATATATATATATATATATATATATATATATATATATATATATATATATATATATACCATTTATTGAATTTCAAGAGCATCCCTATCAATTCTACATATCTCTCATCAGCTCCTACATGTAACATTATATTTTCTACGTACACTTGATAAGCCCCCTACCACCTGGCACAGTACCACCCCATCCCCCTCCTCACACGTAGCCCGACGCAGTCAAGTGATTCCAATAGTTTCTTTTAACACAGTCAGTTTGTTATTTGTCGCACAGCGCACAGCACGCGTCAAAGCGTCAAATAGCGATGCGGAGTAGCTGAGAGGCAATTCAAGTGACAAAATTAGCAAAACTTTGAGGTAGTTAATTGGCTGATGTTTCATTCCGAAGGGAGTTATAGAATCTCTGTATAGAATACTCAAGTTGCAATGAACGCTTATTCATAAGCCAACACGATTTAGATAACTGAATATATATATATATATATATATATATAAATATATATATATATATATATATATATATATATATATATATATATATATTCAAGAGTTCGAAATAATAATCCGAAAAGTTGGCAAGACGATGTTTGTAAAAAATATGTTCATATATCTTTCTTGGTTTTTTCGATTTAATTCTAGTTTTCTTTCATTGGTATCTCTTGATTTTTCCCTCAAATGTAGTCTACTACTGATTTTATTGAGTGATATATGACTATTTATCCTCCTTGCTAGTCTTATTTCTTAACTCTGAACTGGCAGTTATGACCATGTTCTTCTGGTCACCGGTATATGGACCTTCTTAGTTTTCCCTACCCTATATGAGATATTAAAACCGATTTTTTTTATTTCAGAAGAACAAATTGAATTCAATCAGTTCGACTCTAGATTAAACGAAGAACATTAAGAAGATCATACAAGAGAACAATGTTCGTAGAAACTCTTGTAGGTGTTACCAACGTTGAGATAGAGAAATACATGGTAAGCTATCAACATAACTTTTTCTTTAACGTTTGGTTTCTAAACATAAGGAATTTTCAGTTTCTTAGCCTTGTAATTTAATAGCCGTAGTTGAATTGTTTAAAGAATTAAAAAAATCAAAAATCAAAAAAGTTGAATTCGTTGAAAGAAAAGTCGGGTTGTCTGGATTTTGAAACTAGTAAAATAAGTATAAATAGAAGAGCAGTGTATTTGAAGAAAATGTAATCTTATATTTATTCCTTGAACAATTTTGAATAGATGAAAACACGGAAATTGTATGATTTTTCAACGTGTTCAATCTTGAAAGATATGACTTTTTTACATTTTATGTCGTCAAATTGTATAATCTGAACGGGATACATTCTATGTTATTATTTCTCAACTCAGTACTCAGTTCATTGCAGCTATATCTGGACTATACCCAAAAAGATTAACCAAAATTCATTCTTGCCTTTTTTGGTTATATATTATACAGGATACTATTTACAAGTTGGAAATTGACAATTATTGTTAGGTCTTATTCAAGTTTTAATTCAATATCGATTCTGGTTCAAATCACTTCATATACCACAAAATCGTTCACAGTTAAAAATGAATGCATAGGCCTATATATATAATGCATAAGTGTAAGAAGTGTAGTTAGTTGTTTCTGAACGCACCATAATCAATATTGATTCTGGATCAATATTGATTCAATATCTCAATCTGTATAATTCCGAGTCATTATATCGTGAATGATAGTTTATTATATAGACAACATTTCTTTTTGTTTCATTCATATTTACTTGCCACTCAATTTTTCAGTTATGTTTATATTTTTTTAATCGCCATACATAATCCAATATATAAAATCTAGAACTAAATAATATACAGGTTATAATATTCTTTTTTCTCTCTCACAGTCAAGTCTCCCTTAGAGACTTTGTAGATTTCATTCAACAGTTCAATGTGTTTATTTTGTATGTACAAAAAGTGATGACATTGAAAAAAAGATATGAATGTAAAAAACCTTCATCTCATCATCCCATCATCTCATTATTCATTCATCCGACGCCAATAGATCTTAGTTGTCATTATAGTGTGTCGTTAAACCCAACATAAATTAATGTTCAACTTTGAATATTCCCACCCTCGTTGTATACCCTGCACTTTCAGTCTTCCATTCCCGGCACCTCCACCACAACTTTCACTGCTGGTTATGCTCAGATTGGAATGATTCAAAAATTGGATATCGGTATCTATAGTTATATTCATTCAGCAACACAATATTTTGAAACCTTTCAGAAAACTTCAAAATATACGTTCTGAAATTAATCAAAATATTGTGGAAGCGACCAAACGAATATAATTGACAAAAATCAAAATATTCCAATAACTTCAATATCTTTAGTATGACACCTTCAAAATTTTTGAAATTGGTGAGTTACTCTTTTCAGAAATAAATTCAAAATTGAATGATGAAAACTAAAACTAAGAATACAAAAGTACCTGAAATGCTTTTTCTTCGCGTAAACGGTCCGATCTACCAGTAATCAACACCATTTTCATTCAAATTATTGACGGACGGTGGTTATACCATACACTATAGTCGGTTTGTGTTGTTCTTGTTGTTGCTTAGGTAAAGCCCATGAGGCAGTATGACAACGACAGCTTCATGTCATGTGACTACGATGCTGAACACTGGACATTCGATTTCAACATCACCAACAACATCAATGAAGACGACCGAATCACCTTCATGTTCTTCACTGTCCTTCTGTTCGTCGTTTCCATCATTGGTAATCTGGCTGCTATCTACGTGGCTGTTCGCATGTAAGTCCTTCAGTTCTTTAACCTCTCTAGTCAAGCTCTCTTGGTGACTCCACGTCAATCAAAAAATAGTTATGGGTAATGACGGAGTAATAAAAGCGGAATAAAAACCTGATCAGAATCGTGTTCTTCGATTCGTAATATTTGAAATGAGAATCCAATATAGATTGAAGTTTCATAATATTTTGAAAAGTAGCGCCGAGAGAAAACGAATTCAAGTCCCTCGCACCGTAGGCACATACATTACCACCAAATCGGAGTGAGCTTTAGAATGATTGCTACAGTTATAAGAACATATTTTGAAAGATAGGGTTCGGAGGACGTTACTCAAGATATGCTATCATTTGTGCATTCTGCCCCACTGCTGACTGTTTCCTTCACTATTTTCACGAGTCTCTAGACGACAGTGAAGAGAATGCATCAGTTATATTGAAAGACAAACTACATAGAGCTATACGACATAAAAGTGTAAGCGAATTCAAAGCTTCGAAGAATTCAAATAATTCAAAGTTTCAAATTGGATGTCTTATGTAGTGTCTATAATGTATATAGTGTGTATAATTATCCTTCTATTCATTCTTATTTTCATCATTAAAAATTTAATACTCTCATTTTCATTTTATTTTTCATGTTTATTATCATTTAACCTATTGAATCTAATCATATTCATGATATAAGTTCATTTTCAACATTGTCAATCACAGTATACTTAAATGTTTTGTTTCCATCTGTCTAAACTCTAAACCACGGACTAACTTTTATGGCTAAGTGGACGAGAGTATAAATTATATATGTAAATTTATATAACTAATTTGTGACAATAAAAAAAATGTAAGTTTATTGACGTAATTTTGTCCGCATATTTGGTGCGCATTTTGTGAACTGTGAGCATTGGAGACCTCATCAACCCTTCCATACACCTTGGTCTACACAAACTCACACTTACATCAGTGTTGAATTGTACAGTTTCTCGCGTGCATTCAGCATTCATGTGGATATATCTATATACTGTCATATACATATCTCTAGTGATAGTCATGTGACTATGATCAAATGTTTTTTGCTTGATCAGGAACCATCGTGTGATGTACAAACAATGCCTAGTGTCTCTTGCAGTCAGTGACTTGTGTATGACGCTCACTACAGGCACAAACAACATGTTGCGATACACACAGCCTTGGATAGACTGGGTAAGTCGCATTCTTCTCTTTTTCTCTCTTTTTCTTCTTCTCTTTTTTCTATTATTTTCTCTTTTAATTACAATTTGATTGATTAGTATAATTAATTTAATTACTCGAAAGGTTAGGAAACTAAGTCTGTGGGCATTATTTTTTGGATTTCCTGTGAGACAAACTTTCGTTTGATACCCACCTTGACAATTTCTTATGCATTTTATACTTTTAATAACAATTTGATTGATTAAATTAATTAATTCAATTACTACTTAAGTTACAGGAATTCAGCTTGGGGCCATAAAGTTTTGGATTCCTCATGGTCATATTAGTAAAGTAGGCAAATTTCGTGCTTTAGTCACGATTTGCACGATTGTAACATTAGTTTGTGCTTATAGACTCCACTATCGGAAGAATTGATGTGACCTCACATCTTAAACGCTCAGTAACCTTTACAAGTGACTTGTTTCAGGCTCTTGGTGACTTCATGTGCTCCTTCATCCCTATGGTCCAGACAATGTGCGTGCTAGGTAGTTCCATGACCTTGACATGCGTGGCCTTGGATCGTTATCAGTGTGTTATCAACGCGTTGAGAGGACGCTGGGATCCTAACGCTTTGATCTGTGCTGCTTGCATGGGGACAATATGGCTGAGCGCTGCAGGTGAGATGAAAATATATCTCTGGCTCTCACATATAGACGCTAGAAACTTCACTAGATGCGACACCAGATACGAGCCGCCCTCGGTAGCTCAGTCAGCTGGGGCACCGCTTCAGAAACTGAAGTCTCCATTGGGCGTGGGTTTGAGTCCCGCTTAAGGCATGGGTTTTTGTAAATATCCTTTCACTGATATAGCATCACTTCATAGTTTCATAATTATCTGCTCATTCGTACCCCTGTATAATCTAGCAGTTGGTGGGGTCGTCAATAATCAATTAATCACTAGATACGCTATATAGAGGAGTAATAAAGTTGTAACACTAAGGCCCGGTATTACCAAGTCCAGTTAGCAGTTATCTGAGAGTTGGTGAAAACAAATATCACAGGTAACCATGGTGATAACAACTTTTATCTATACCAGTTGGAGCTACTCCCACGTTGGTAATACCGGGCCTAAATAAACAATAAAGTGACAATAAAGTGACTGTATATTGCCAACATGAGAGAAACTCTCTTTTACTCTGCTCCGTCTGACGGCAATGTCGTTACATTCCAGGTGTGTCAGTCCCCATGTACCTCGCTTACGATACATACGAATTGAACGTGATTGTGATCGACCTCTCCTCAAACATCGTCGTCGACTGTCAACAAGTCGACTTATGCATCTCTAAATACAAAAGTCGCAACTTCACTTACTTCACCACCGTGTTCACTCTGATCTTTCTGCCTCTCTTCTGCACGTTCCTCGCTATTCACGGCCTGATAGCTCATCAGATATGGAAACGACGTACATTCAACTCGAGCACGCCTCAGTCGACATCCGCCAAGACGCAAACCAGCGTCACGCAAACAGCGCAACCGCAAGAAGAACCGTCGAAAAACAAGAAGAAGAACGTAGAAGCACCCAAGTTTATTTACACGTCCAAGATGGGTTGGAATTCATTCAAAAACGGTAGCTCCAGCGATTCGTCTAAAATTGGTAGTTGTTCCACTGGAGAGAACTCAAAATCAAGAAAAGATATTAAGAAAACAGCTCATATGGTACGTAAAATACGTACATTTAAGATAATCATCACTGTTATGGTGGTGTTCTTTGTCTGTCGCCTACCATCTTGGATCTTTCTACTGATCACTTCCAGTAATTCTCAGGCGGGAGTAGGAGAGACAGGATGGCTTATTCACTACAGTTTCAGTACGTTGACTCTTTTGAACAGTGCGTTGAACCCTTTCCTCTATGGTTTCCTCAACGAGTTCCTGAACATGTGGCGTCAGTTCTGTTCCTGGATGAAAGAACGCTGGTGCAATATCAGGGAGTGGTATAGTGAGAGGCAGGCGAGGGAGAAGTGTGATATTGCAGAGCACGATGGTGATGGATGTAAAGGAAAGGTTACCTCTATTGTCGTGGTACCAAGGAGTCAATGTAGTTATGTGGCAAAACGTTTCGAGGACCCTGAAGAGTTGCCAGAGAGAAATGTGGTAGAGGATTATGGAGGTGTATATCCATTTCAAAATCATCCGCAATAGTGACGTTTATAAGGTACTCGCTTCTTCCTGTATGAATGGTAGGCTATTGCCTTGGGAACTGAAGATAATACGGGAGAGGGTTCGACCCCTGACTAAGGCATGAGTTTTTATAAACATCATTCATGTATACGTCATTTGTACTCCCATAACTTATGTTTGTGGGATTGATAGTTGAGAATAATCATCATTCAACAACAATTGACATAATAAGTAAAAAGTTACTTTCATTTATAATCATATTTAAACAATATTCATATTATTTACAGAGTCAATTATATGAAGCTGGCTTCACGTGAATTGGCTCCCGTCGAGCTGTTGCTCGGCTGGATTATTATTTGAGTTTTATGGGAGATGTCAATAGATTTACTCACCAACTTATATATCATATTGTTGAATTTAAATTCTATATAAACATGAAGCGGCAACGCCCTCATAAGTTGTCGTTCAGTTTCGATATGGGCCTAGTCAAAATTGAAAGTAAGAGCAAATGCTAATGGTATTTCAAGGTTTATTGGAACCTCAATTACTGGATTGTGTTTTTTTTTGCGTGCCCAATCCTGTATTGAAAAAAAGATCTGCATCCATTTTATATATATTTTTTAAATATACAATTATAGCAATGTTGGCCATGGGGAAAAATGCATCGTTTGAGAAATTCGAAGTAATCATTAAATTTATCAGTTTTTAGCTCATGGCGTACATGTGAAATAAATTCTTCATGTTTTGTTTATTTAAGACACAATATTATACAATAAATAAAATTTTACGTTTAAAATGTTTATTTACCTCATTTCATCACAATTTTCCTCTGAACCGGCGTTTAAACTTGCATACCGTTCTCTCTCATCCAGCTCTCTGTCTCTCTCAGTGCCTTACTGACTAACTTCATCATCTGACTACCTGGTGAGAATTCAGGTTCAGCTTTCAGGTCGATAACGGCCTGACGCAACAACGACCTGGCTTCAGACGCGATTTTACCGGATGCAAGCTGAAACAAATAGATATACAACTTTATGGTAACCTCTAATACCCATGGGGTCTTATCCCAGTATTAATTGTCACCAACTTTCTTCTCTTGACTATCCTATACATAAATATATATAAGGGTGTAATTTATGTTCTAGTATTTTGTAGAGAAATTGTATAATATTTTCCTAAAATCATCTCTAGACAATTTCTTAGAATCACCTCAATTCTATTCTACTAGCATATACGTATAAATAGGAAATTGAAGATGCAACAGTTAGGTCAAGTGCCTAGCCAACTCCAATAGACTAAGACTTGAATTTCTTAAAGTATAATAGAAGAGCTATCCACCAAGGAAACACCATATAAAACAAAGCCACGACATCTTGGAGAATAGTAAGGCCTATAATCATATTTTTTAGCCCACGTCATGACTAAAGTCTTAATAATATATAGCCTTGATTGGGGAACAATGATTTTGTATAAGGTTTCGATGTGATTGAAAAAAACTCATGAACATGGCTAGGATTTTGTATTAAAAACAATGGAAAATAATGAAGACTTCATTGCCATAGTAGATGGATCTTTTATCAATCATTATTCAATCAAGGGTATTTGGAATTGGCTAGGTTTAGCACGATAGTGATTCGATAGTTGACGAGTCCTCACTCCTCCACCTCTACAATTACCTATCTGTTCTTACCAAGAGATCGGGACGTTTAGTAACTCCAGGAGTTTCCTGTTGGATTTTTCGCTTGGCGGTGAGAAGGAGAGCGTTATGAAGCTCGTATTGGAGGACTGAAGAATACAAGCTCAAGCGTCCAAAGCCAGGATCCAGGACTGCTGTCGTAGCAAGCAACTCTCGGCACATCTCTGCAAAAAGCATATTATGGCTCAACAATATTCAAGTAGGCCTACAACCTAGAGGCAAGGTTGACTTTCAACCAGATGTAAGTACGTTTGTTACGTTAACAGAATATACACTGAGAAATGGCCGACAAATTCAATCCACAAATAATCAAGCTTACATCATTGAATCTACAAATGATATAATTTATATATAAATAATGGCAAATAATATATATATTATAATATGCCATAGACTTTTTTCATCCTTACACTTTTAAATGGTTCTGAACGACCTCACCAAACTATATTAGGTTATTGAGGGTACACAGTAATAAGCAGGTGACATGAAACGTGAAAAGATTGAAGATAAAAGCGGTTCACAAATCAAAAAAACCCGTGTCGACTCTGGGACTCAAACTTACGCCCAATTTGATTCTTTCCAAAGTGCAACTTAAGCTTCATCCTCCAATTTCATGAAAAAATATATCGTCTTCATGAATATGACAACAGTAGAGAGGAATGCGGACAGTAGTAGTAAACCTAATTATTGAAAATTGGTTATGCAATACAACTCATTAATGGATAGTTTAGTAGGTTTTCAGAGTGGTACCAACCTATCTTCCTCTTAACCAGTTCGTCTGAGAGTTGCGCGGGTTGGTAACCGTGTTGATGTCCATACAACTGCACGAGCGAGTGTTTCACAGCGTAACAATGGTAATGATTAGGATGAAGCAGAGTTAACAGCTTTTCCAACAATTCCTCGAGTTGTTTCACTGTTGGATTGCCTGCCTGGATGTGGTCGACCTCCTCCCCAATACGGGCGACCAGGTCGAACACTTGAGCTGAGGTGAGGACGACCGGGCAGCGATCGCAGCGCCAATCAGAATCCTCGTCGAGCGGTGACACAGGTAACTGAATGCCGTTACATGGGACACTATCACTGAAACGACAGAAAAATTAAGAACGTTCACAGTGCTTTATGTGGAGGTGCCAGGTTGAGCTTGGACTGGCACTTCCACCAAAAGCGATGAAGGTCCTACCATTATTCTATAACTATAATTAATATGTGTAACACCAGTTTGGAGCTAGACATAGGTATGTTGTTGTAAACCATTCGGATTTTGAATTGTTGATATTCTATAGGCTATGTAATTGAATTCTCTAACCATCCAAACACAACCAAACTAATCAACCTAGCCTAATCTACCTAATCAACCTGACCTAAGCAAACTAATGTAATCTATCTAACTTAACAGCAGCTAATTTAATCCAATCTAAACAACAACTAGGCCATTTAAGTTATTCACTTTTGTCTAGTAGGATTTATAAATTGGCCGCTTAAACACTTTTAATAGTCATAAATATCAAATGATGAAACACGACCGTCTTACCTAGTGGCAGCACTGCCATCCTGCATGGCTTGTGTGCCAAGGCACCTCATGGCACTCAAGTAAGTGCCAAGTTCTGTCGGGTCGGCGCAGCGTCGACAACGACACGAGAAGTACTTGGTGGCGCGCAAATGTTCCCGCCTTGCTTGTGTGCCCCACAGCGCATGCGTGTACATCGTGGTCACGTGATCGCCTCTAAAACAATTTTAACACGCATATCAGTTTATGTGTCTCGCAAAAAAATGGCTGCTACATAGCCTCAAATATATTACGTATTTTTGTGAAGTTTAATCCAAATATAATGCTGAATTATTTGAAAATAATGTTTTAAATATTTCTGTGTTGATTCAAGATGGAATGAAATGAATGAAGCCTACTCCAAACTCTCTATTATTTGACATTGAAAACATTGGAAATATTTTGTTGCGTGGTTTTGATCATTTAAATTTTAAATGAATCGATAAGATTAAAAAATAAATTTCATCGCACAGACGTATCAATTGTTTATTTATATGTATATTTTCTACTTCAAAGAATGGAAAACTGGAAAACTCGACTTGACTCCTTAGTAATCTGATTTTGTGAGTGATTTATGAGGTTGGTGAAATATTTTCTGTGTTTCCCCATTCAAACGATACTACCTTGTCATTCTTAGTCTTGATTAATGACAAATAGTACTAAGAAATTTTGAAATGAAAAATGCTCAAATGTCCCTCTACCAATATAAGTAGGGTTTATTCAAGGCTGTTGACTTTAAAATTCCTTGAAGTTCCTCAAGATCTATTAACCAACGCAGCCTATATACATCTTGGGAATTCTTTATGGTTAGAAGCAAGATGCATTGAGGGTTGCTTTGGTTTGCCGAGACTCGATACATTTTGGTTAGAAGTCAAACGCTTTGAAGATCGACATGCTTATTCAACTCTTTAAGCTGTTCTTTGGATTATAGCAATCGTACTGATGGATAGGCAACAACGTTCTAAAGCTGTGCAACCAGCCAAATACTGAAAATAAAAAATGTGATATAACTAAGAAATTGTTCCATTGTCTTTTTATCTGTCTTCTTTATTGCACTATATACGTGTCTACTACATTTGGTTCCAATTATATACTTTATAACCTTTTCAAGTCTTCATGCATAAAAACAGAGAGATAAAATAACGTCTTTACGTAATTGTTTCACGTAACATTTATTTTGTCCACATGTGAAGTCTTATACGTGGATCATATCTTGCATAAAACGTAACAAAGACACTATGCAACCAAGTACACGTGTAGGATCATAATAATCCGATTCACGATAAAATTTAAAGTCACAATATAATTTCAATTTCAATTGAAGATCCAAAATTTAAGAATTCACACTCATAGTTTTTATTGCTCTGAAGTGAGTATTCATTAGAATTGCATATCCATCGGTACACGAAAACTATCTAATTCAAGGTTTTTCTTACTTGTTGATCTTATTGGCGGCCATGACAGTGATCTTGTACTTGCTATCAACACTTGTCTCGAACACGTGTTTGGTGTTCGGCACACAGCTGTGTTCCATGTAATAAGCCGTCGGATATAACGCCAACAGTTCGGACCCGTGAGGCAATCTGATCTCTAGCCCGTTCACGTCCAGGATCCCGCATATCCTGTGTAACGTCTCTTTGGAGCAGTCCTCAAGGACAGGATCCTCGCCTGGTTCCTGGAGCAGGTACAAGCTGCGCAGGTAGTAGTTCGAGAGGCAGCTCACCACGCGGTCTTCTGTCTCACTAAACAACAACAACGATACATTATTATCACCAATCAACATGATCTAAATAGTTCAATGGAGTTCGAAGATTTTACCATTTTTTAGGAAAAATCTTTTTTTTAGTCCATGTATGCCAGCAAAACTGATAATAGAAACAAATTTTGAAAAATATATTTTATTCAATAATAATTCAAATTCCGAATTTATTATTATGGAAGTACAAGGTTCAATTTAACACGGCACCTCCACCAAACATATCGATATATACTCTTGTTCAAAGCCGTCAGTTTGGCTGACGACAGTTGAAGAGGAACTTCTTTGCAATATGATGCCAAAAGAGCGCGGGATCATGTCCCGCTGTAGGCATGACGTTTTGTAAAAGTCCTTTCGCCTATCATCAGTTTATCGTTTCATCATCACCCGCCCATTCGCTTCCTTGAAGGCCTATAACCTAGCCGTTGGTAAGGTTATTGAGCACAATAACTAAATTCATGAATGAATCAGTCATCAAAATTATTTAAAATGTGAAATAAAATCATGAATGTATTCTCAAAACTCATGATATTCGGAACTTGGATAAAAGAGTGTAAAATAATATTCATTCAACAATAATTAAACATCACATTGTTGGCAATTTTCACTTCTTATCTTCAATCATATTTCATTACATTGAGACATTTATTGGAGAATATCTATATAGTCTCAGAATAACTATAACCATCAACAGATATAACTCAGAATAATAGGTGAATAATTACATATAAGCTTCAGTGCCTGTTCCTCGTTCCTTTAAATGAGCTTCCATCTCCAGTATTTGTTTCCATTTGCGTGGATTTTTACGTTGCAGCAATAAGCATCTAAGAGGTGTCACTATCTCATAGCGTGGTCCATCTTTACGCAGCTTCCGTGGGTCCATGAGCTGCAAGACGAGACACTCCTGGGCGTGATTCCGGGTTTCCTAATCAAACCAACAGATCATATTGAATTGAATTAATATATGATATCATTCATCATTACTTTATGTATATAGCGGTACTCCAAATAATAGAATATATATGTATATATATATATATATATATATATATATATATATATATATATATATATATATATATATATATATATATATATATATCGCAGACGTGTAAAGCCGTATTCTTTTTAAAACAGAGAACAAAAAGTTTAAATCTAGAAAATAGTTAGGTGTACGTATTATGAACTGTCATTTTTATTATACGTTTATACGTCCACAGTTATTCATAATCGATACAGTTATAATGTTTCGACACGTTTTTTTATTTCACTTTTTATTTTACTTGACACTAGAGTGGAGCATGAACACTTTTCGTTCACAGATTTTTAACTTTCATTCATCCATTTCAAATCTGAGAATAGGCCCTACTTTGTGCAAGACATAGGAAACTACCATTCAAGTAATTATGAAATGGAAAATGGAAAATGGAAGTAAGAAGTTGGACTTCGGGAAAAAAAATCAATATTCCCTTCTGAATTTGGGTTGCTCACATTTATCCGAGAGCACTTGTATATAGTTTTCCCAATCATATGTTTTATTATTATTATTATTATTATGAACTTCGTGAGCCTGATACAAATTCATCGTGTCCCAATTCAGGCTAAGGATAACAAGGTAGGATCATTCGGATCCACAAAGGCAATCTTACCACCCCAAAGAAAATAATTAGATATGATGCAATTCATTCCACAAACAGTAATTGTGAAGTAAGAATTATGAGATAACGAACAATTCAATAGTTTTTGGGGGGAATAAAACGAAAAAAGAAACATTTAGGCCTACTTCGATCGAAATAAAATAATGCTTACCCCGGCACAATCATTGCAAGTCGGCCAATGACACTTAGGACACCTACTCTCAGTGTCACCAAGTACTGGCCTGTAACAACCCAAACAAGGTCCCACGGCGGGCCCATCACCTGGCGGAGGATAGTGGATCTTGGGGCCCACTAAAAGAGGCGCCTCCACTAGAATAGAGGCGCCAGGCGCGAGATCACGAGACGCGACCAGATAGCGTCCAAGCTCAGCTGAAGACTTCACCTGGAAAACAAACATCACGCCTTAAAACTACTAAGCAAAAGCAAAATATGCGTTGTAAGATGAGATAGATATTTGTTTGAAATGTAATAGAAATCTAAACAGCTTGGTTTTGTATTTCAATGAAATTTGTCAAAAGTAACCACCATTGGTTTAATTTCACCATCTCAAATTTGAATTTTGCCGGATAGAAATATTTAAGAGTATTTATACAATATTATATTTTAAAAACTGAGTCAAATTCTAACTATAAGAACTAACTAAGTGACTTTTAATAATTAAGTGATTACTTCTAACTAAGTTGACCAAATTCCAAGTTAGTAGATGAGAAATGCGTACAAAAAGTTTCCTACTTGTCAATTTTGGCGAGCAACATGTGAAGCGCATATATATAAAAAAAAATCAAAAATCTTTCCAGCCTTCTAGCGTAAATTTGAAAATTCTTGAATGGAACGTCAGATTGTATTGGTTTCCATCATAAAAACGAGTTACATATGAGTATGTAATGCAAATTCTTACGAACTTGTAAAGGGCCAAATGATAACAAAATACACTTTTTTAGTGAAGAGTTGTTGTCATCCGTATGTATGTGTTTTTACCACGAAAAAATCACCTCGTGACTATGGAATAAATGTTGGTTTAATGTTTATAGATTTTTCTAGAGGCTTCTCTCAAGTGACGTCACACGTATGTAATCCTGTTAAAAGTGCATTAGAGTCGATGAAGCCAAAATCAGTTTTTCGATTATAGCTTTTGAATAGTATGATATATCAAAATTCTAATAGGGGGAAAACAAATATATTTTTTAATCAAAACTATTCAACTTATGTCGCATCACTTTCACAGGTATACAGCTAAAAAAATAGTTTTCAGCTAAAAAAAAGTGTTCAGCTGTAAGCCTATACCTGTAAAATGTAGGCTAATAATCCAGGGTTATTCATTTTATTCCACATCATTTCTGCAGCATCAGAATTTTGAAATCTCACACCGTTCAAAATGTATGCAGAAAACTGATATTCCACTTGATCGCCTTCCACGCACTCTCAATACTCAAAATGTGCTTATTTAAACGTTTGAACGCTTTTTTCAAGAGCGTGTGAGTTAACGATCAACAAACCGAACGTTCTTTCGACAGTCCTAATTAAGACCGTATTAATTTTAGTACTAGATGGAGGCTAGTCCTTGCTATAGTTTCAGTCTACGAGCCTGAAGAGCTCGAGCCTGAAGAGCGGATACTGGAATAAAAATACTACCGAGAGTGAACGTGGCTTGGCGTGTTTACTTAGAAAGAGGATGGCTTATTCGAGGAAACGATCATGACCTAACCCAAAAATCCTAACAAAAGCTCCTTTGTGATCAAACCAATTCCCCGAAAAAGTGGCTATGGTAGCATTCCTAAACGCCAAGCCCTCCTTCACTCTTAGTAGTATCGCTATTCCAGAATTCGCTCTTCAGCGCCCCTCAGTCGTCTACCTCGAAAGGTCTGCAAGCCGTCTTGTGTTGTTTCCAGTCTTGTTTCTGGTGCTCTTTATTGCAGTACGCCACTGCGCCACATGCACTGCACTTGTGTGGCGCAGGCGCACTACAGACTGCGCAGCTGCCGGCATAGTCATCGGGCAACTCGACGATTGTAGGCATCTTACTTCCTTCCTGCTTCAAAATATTGCAATCATTGTTGGAAATATATGGTTTCTATCAGCTATAATGCTGATCTCAATTGATGTCACTCATTGTTGAAAAGGATAGACAATCATGTCAATAATGTGTGTTAGTTCCCCACATCGCTGTTGCTATGGTAACGGTTAGTACTGATTTTAATTGTAATTGTTGATTTGTTACTTGTTAATTGTCTCATCTTGACATTGTTGGGTGTATTTCCATCTATTTGTTGTCAATAGTGAAAAGATATTAAATGCACAGCCCAGGATTAAAACTCTTGAAGAAAAAAAGTTTCTCTCATTTTCCTTCAGATACCCCATTTTCTCTTACAATTGAATTTCTCTCCTCTCTAGAAACGTAATTCATTGTTGAAAAATACCGGCAACAATGTCCCTACTTCGGTTACGCCTTTATAGCAATTAACGATTGTTAGTCATGTAATGAAATTGAAGGAAGCATTACATGCTCACCAATCCTATGGACTTACTACGAGATGATATCCCAATTCCTAACAATTCTACAAGAACTAAATAGTCTATCGAACATAAAACCTATTACAGAGTAGTGAGCTGATTTTCAACTTACTTGTGATTGAAAGTTCTCTTGTTAGATAGATATTCTTATACACGTGGTTGAAACACAGGCTAGCTGTTGGAACAAACGAATGATGATTGTTTTGGCTCTGCTGCCAAATCGGATGGAAATAGCTATTCTCATCGCTACCTCGACAAACCTAGATGATCGAATCGCCACCAAATACTTGATATATATGAACGAGCATTTCATCAGTTTCATCCACGAGCATTCATGATTTATTGAGACAATTTTAGGAGGAAATATATCAAATAGAAATATTGCAGCATACGGGTAATGAAATATGTATTTTTAGACTCACGAATAAACATCTCTTTGGTTTACACTTCCGGTGAATAGCACCGCGCGAGGGAGAGGAGACGCTATGTAAAGACGCGGGTTCGAATCCAGAGAAGAGCATGTGCCAAAGCGACTAAAGGCGAAGGCGCGAGATAAGAAATTGTACGGGACCCACAAATCATATGATTGTGTTTTTTAAATGACACTATTGTTATGGAGAATTAATTATCTTTCTCATAGTATCCGAGACTCTTCGGAATTTCTCTTCGACTCTTCACAATTTCGCTCGGTCCGCCCGGAAAAAACCGATGGGATTGTCATCCAAAAGCTCACCTGAATGAAGAGCCTTTGAGCGTATTTTTTTCTCTTTTGGGAATACTCACCAGACAGTACAAAAACATACACAATAGTTTAATCGATTTTATTAATTTAAAAAACAGTGCACTGAGTTGACACAAACATTTAAATTTGTACAGAATTGATATGAGGCATTAAAGAGCTGTCCATGAATGACGTCCTCAATTCCGGGGGAGGAGGGGGAGGCAATCAAACATGTGACAATGTGTGACAAGTGGGGAGGGAGGTATACACACGTGACATCCACATTAACTCTACATATTATTTATTCATTTCAATTTTCAGGAAAATCAGTTGGCGCCACGTGATTAGTATGAATCCTTAACCCTTCGCCTAAACTACCGTATGCTATGAGTTTCGAGAAATCAGTTCCGTCAAGTTTATTGCATTGGATCTTTCACATGTAAATTGCTTTGACTTGGAGCAAAGTTGGAGATTATGTTTGTTAAAAATGTCGTCCAAGCCTATGCCTGGCGAATTGTACCAAATATTTTGGTTTGCATACAAACACATTCACATTGATGCGAAAAAGATATGTGTAAAACAAGCCTTTTGCAAGGATACAAAAAAATGTATATACATATATATATATATATATATATATATATATATATATATATATATATATATATATATATATATATATATATATATATAATGTATATATATATATTTATATATGTATATATATATATATATATATATATATATATATATATATATATATATATATATATATATATATATATATATATATATATATATATGTATATATATACCAGTAAAACAATATCACTGATATCCCAGTCTTTCAAAATCCACGTAAAAATTGTAATGGGGGGGGAGTGAGGTGAATATTGAGTGGATTGTGACAACATTAAAGAGGAGGGGTAAATGACCAACCCGGATAAGGGGAGGGGGGAGGGGCGGGGATGATATACCCTGAAATTGTGTGACATGATTTATGGCCAGTCCCTATAACACAAGCTGGCTGGAATGTTAAACTTCACTTGCTCCCTTCTCTCATTACCAGTGAGAAAAACCTAATAAAAACAACAGTACTGGTGCTAACACAAAATTTAACGTCAATATAAACGCAATAGCAAAAATGTCATTTTGGATATTTTTCAAAAAAAACAAAAAAAAACAATAGTTTCCAAAACCCTGAAAACCCTACTGGACTTGTTTATTCTATTCAATTTAAAATAAAATGTATCATAAAATATCTATTTATTATAAAATTATATTTGTATTTAAAAATTGTATTCGTACCAGTCCTGCCATCACCATGCAGGCATTTTATGATAGACACAAATCTTTGTTTCACTTTGAGAACCATGAGTTGACGAAATCAGGAAAACTATGCTATGAACGAGTTGTGACTTTTCGGATGAGCGATTCAAATATAAAAAAAATACTATAATTCACATCAATAAGTATTGTGTGTAACATTTGGAAATAGAAATGGAAGCTAGATATATTATAATTAGACACAAGTTTTGGTAATATTCGGGCTTATATAATAGGATTGATTTTTTTTTAAATACATGCAGTTTTTTATTTGAAAAATTCCTGTAAATAATAGTGTAAAATAAAGAATAAAGAGCCAAGAAATGAATCTTAATTTGCCGGGTGTGTGAAGTGTGGTCGGTGTCGCGGTGAGTTGGTGAACTAAAAGTCTGGAGGTTAAGGTGGGAACCAATCGGAGGGAGGAGGGTACCTACACATTCTAATTATAGGCCTACACATACTTAACTATGACGTTAACTCGTTAAGTAATGATCTTCTTTATTATTCGCTAACTTCGTCACACTGACGAGGAGAAATGGAGTGAGAGATAGGGAGAGAGGGAGAGTAAGAGATGTAGAGGGAGAAAGTAAAGAGAGAGAGAGAGAGAGAGAGAGAGGCACCATCCTAAATCTCTCCCGCAGGTTTGATCCCTGAAACTCGTTGAATGTCTCAATGAAAATCAAACTATTCAGAACGTCACGGTAAATAAAACTAGGAAAACACACCAAGTGCTTTGTAGGATGAGCGAAAATATAAATTTGAATGAAATGTACTCGAAAGTTGAATACACACCTTCAGTTTGAAAATATCAAGCCAACATATGAGCTCACTCCTCTCGTTGGTGAACCTGTTGATTAAACCGGACAAACTTGAAAGTAAATATAATTCGCATGCATTTTTACAACATGAGACAAAATCTAAATTTCTTCAACTATTAGAACATATTTACATTCTGTGAACTTTTCATTATAATTGGATGAAATTCGAAACAATAGATGTCACCCAATGCTATTTCTAATGGAGAATTTAAAATGTTCGTAATTATTTCTCGGAAAAGTGCAGAATCTATTTTGCTCCAAAACAATTGATATCTGCTCTGTATGGTATAGCAACAATGTCCAGAAAAAGTTTCCAACCGATTGTTTACTTTCTCTGAACTGTTTGCCGCACACAAAAAATCAAACAAACATTAAAAAAACATGAAAACGAATCCCGATTTTTTTCTTGAAGTAAGTGAAATTGGAGTCTACGCTACAGCGCTCATCCAACAACACAATGTGTTACTCCTGCATATTGATACACGGATTTATATATTGACCATTGTTCACACCGTTCTACGTTAGCAATAAGTGCAAGAAACACCTACTAAATCATAACTCTTCACGTCTATATCATAGTATCATGATTACAATAATTCTTCCAATTTCAATTTTTATAAATCTTTTACTATTAATTTATCCAAATATTGTCTAAAGTTGACAGGGATGTTAGTATGAGGGTGCAGAAAGCAGAAGGATTTTTTCAATCAGTAAGGAAACTGTTGTGGGATGAAGATTTCCCACAGCAGTATAAGCTACTATAGGCCCTACTGTACAAAATGTATTTTCTGCCTATCCTAACATATACGCCGTAACATGGTGCCGTAACATGGGCGAGAAGAGAGAAGGAACGAAGCCATTTGCAAGCAGCACAGATGAAATTTTTGAGAAGTGTGAAAGGAGTGACTAGGATGGCCAGAGTGAGAAACAGAAAGAGTAGAAGTGAATTGAAAGTAGAGAGATTAGATTTCAAAATGGGTAGAGAGAGACTACGGTGGTTTGGCCGAGATGAAGATGAAAGGTTATTTTATTAGGTGTTTTTGGATAGTGGAAAGGAGTCGTTCGTGGCCTGTTGTTCAGGAACCATCTCAGTATTGACCTGAACGACAGAGCAAAACCATGGAAAACCCCTGTCAGGATGGTCGACCATGGCGGGAATGGAACCCCAGTCTCCTGAATGACAGTTCAGTGTGTTACCACTCGATCACTTGTCTCAGTAAAATTTAAATATATTTTGTACAGCATTCGACATAAACGTTTTTGAAAAGCGTATAATACGGTGGACTTCTTGAAATATGAAACTACTTTCATTGTCTATGGTAGGCCTATACTTCTTTTGTTACCATATTTTTAAATTATTTAAATAGTTTTTTTTTCGGTAGTTAAATTTATTTAGTTCTCACCAAATAAATCTCAGTGCCGAAAATTGTAATACAATAATCCACTACATAATTAATTGTAAACCGGTACTCTATACTATCAGAATCATCTATACTCGAGTCTACGAGAGGTGAAGATTCCAATCGACCGTCTCCCCTGTCCTACATCATTAATGCACGGTTGATTCGGGCCATCATCTCTCGTGAATATAACTATAATATAGACGTAGTTGATAAATCAAGTTCATGTTATGTAACCATGAACGTATTAAAAATTAAAAACCTACTCCAATATTTCGTTTGCCAAAATACTCTTTCATTGATTAAATAAAGAAATTATTAAAAGCAGCATTGTGTCATAACGCCCTCGTATAATGATATTATAGTTCATAAACAAATTATAATAGTAGTAATAATATTTTAACTGTACTATACTTCCATTTTTTCATGCTGAACTAAAATAGTTTTCAATCGTCCCACTAATTCAAGCAACGTCCAAAAGACATCGTGATTAACCCCCTCCTTGTCCCTCCCACCTTCCGTCCGCAACCCATCGCAGAAAGTTGGAAGCTGCTCCTATAAACCGATATTAATTTTGTCAAGAGATCAGCAAGATTTCTCTGTAGCCTTGCAAGAGTCAGAGCTGGTTACATGAATCATATACTAGTACTTCTTGTGCTCAGAGCTAGACAGACTGTTGTATTCGTATAGAGAAACCAGTTCCACGATTAAATTGATTGACCTACACAGAGAGAGAATATCATTCAGACTATGTAAGTATAGATATAAGAATATCATTCTTTATATATAAGTTATATATATATATATATATATATATATATATATATATATATATATATATATATATATATATATATATATATATATATATATATTCATATATCTTTATTGAATAAATACCATGCCATAATATATATATATATATATATATATATATATATATATATATATATATATATATATATATATATATATATATATATATATATGGCCATCAAGACCATAATAATAATCAAATATGAATTAATTGAGAAGAAAAAAACATAATTAATGATTATGGATTAGATAAGAAAAATATATATAATAATAATATCAATATTTCGTAAAATAGAAATATGTTTGTTGTGAAATATAGAAAAACAGCGAGGTGATATGTAAATGTTCGAAATATTTTTTTCGAAGAGCAGTTAAAGTATCATTAAAGTTAAACAAAATCGAAGATTTTTTTCTGTGGTTTGTTGAATAATTGTCAACCTCATTCTACTCAAAATCAGTCGGACCAATTTTGTCGAAAACCTCAAGATAGTAAACCGTAAATATGAAAATACAAAGTTTGAAGTTGATTCGATTTCATTGAACCTTTAGACAACATCTATATTATCTAACTTACAATTTCCGACTATAGTGATTAATTGGTCATCTAGTTCTTATACTAGGAAAACGCGGGATGCGCGTTGTGAAATGAGCTTAGAAGTATGGAAATCTAGAACGAAAAATATTCTGTCAGCTCAATCCATATTTACGAAACTTGGATTACTTCAAACGTTCAAAAACCTTACCTGCAACTTGTTGATATTTATAGTGATATTAGATATTTATATCTAGTAGTAGATATTTATAATCTGTCGCATATACACTTTGCAAAACCAATTAATCCAAATATTCAATAAAATGTACACTTTTAATGCGTTTTCTTTGTTATTTCTGATCCGATTGTTGCAAAAATCTCTGAAAAGGTATATAATAGTATTGTTCATATTTGGTGAAAATTTGAGAGCTTTTGAAGAATTCTTGTTTTTCAAGTATTTTCCCTCCGGGTTATTCTTATGAGGATTTTTCAAACTTCACGATTTTTTTACGGAATAACCTTCTGACTGAATTTTATGAAAAACAATTCCAGCCTATTCTGGTATGACAAAAATATGTAGAAAACTTTTCAAGTCGATAGGTATTTTTTCCTGACCTGTATGCCGCGTACAAAATTTAAAAAAAAAAATTAAAAAAAAAAAAAAAAACGAAGCCCATTTTGATTCGGTATGTGAAATGGAATCTTCACTACTCTCATCTAATAACGCGAGACACCGTGATTGACGATTTCGAAAATCCCCCCTTACAAAAAGCACTTGTTCGGATGTTATATTTTGTGACGTCAAGGAGGCAAGATAACAAGAATGGAGAATTATTTGGTTACTTCAGTTAATTCACGTTAGAGTTACGTTATCTGTGTATTTCCTGCGTGTTCCACATCCACTAAGCAGTGATATCATTGCAGCAGTCAATGAACTGATAAACGAACAGACCACCTGTTGTAATATCAATATGTCAGTGATACTATACCAGTACGTATATTATATAGGCTTCAAGTGACGTCACACATTGTTGGAGTTGTCAATAAGTTGACAACCATGTCTCCCAAATTATGAATGTGTTCCAAGTTCTGGAAATACAACTTCAGTAATAGTTTGTTTGCCCCTAACTTTTCTATTTGCTATCATAGCCTGAGTGTGAGAAACAAGCTTTCTCCCCAAGGTTAGTACCAAACTTGCCATCTCCATATATATATATATATATATATATATATATATATATATATATATATATATATATATATATATATATATATATATATATATATATATATATATATATATATATATATATATATATATCATAGTTATTGACCAGGGGCAAGCAGTCAGGGAAAGCTAGGTAATCAGTGATTATTCAGAGAAAATGGCATTAAGGAAAAATGCCTAAGAAAAATTATTAATAATCATGTGGATTTTCAATGTATTTTGTGTAGTTCTTTGAATATACTTAATGGGTATTAATTAATAAGAGTTCAAGCTAGATCTTCTAGTCCACAAAATGATAATTTCTTGCAAGTATGGAAATATATGTCAACTTAATTAGTCTACTATAATGAAAAGAAATATGTAAAAATGTCACCGTTTGGTCTATATCAATATCAATTACGTTGTTCAACTATAACTATAATTGCAATTTCATCCGGCATATTTTGAAGCTTATATCATTTGGACTATTGGAACGTTACTTGAAATGTGTACGAAACTCCTGGTAAATCTCACAATTTACTTATAAAAATTCCTAGATTCAAAAAATTCTCTCTAGGACATACTGGGAGCTTTGTGCCTCCCAGACCTTTTTCAGCTTTACGACAATTGCATTTTAGAGCCTACCCTACAAACTACTTGAGTGGTTCTTCTTTTTGATGTTCTCAATAGCTTCGTGATTGATCTGATAAAACTACAATATAATCATTTTTTATAAGACGGCTGATCCGATTCATATAAAAGTTTGGAATGATGTGTATCTATCTCGTGTTTAAATTCGTAAAAATTAGAATTTATTTGAAGAAAATATTTTTTACTAATTTTCTTCTCTGGTTATTCTTTTTTCTCATCAACATAGAAACTTGATATAAAACCATTGTGTTTCCCAATTGACGACTAGTGATTGACCCGCCCACAAACGTCACAAAACAAAACATCCAACCAAATCCGGGTTGTTTATTATGTGGGTAAATTGGCATTGCTTATCAGAGTATCTCTGAATGCCCACATGAAGCATAGATCAAGGTGGCCTGCCGATAAGCCACGCCTATTACTATTGGTCAATCAGAACTATGGATGAAAGTAGGATTGTTTGGATGGGGCACTACAAGGACAATCCTACAATCACAAAATAATAAAATCTTATTAAACTTATTAGAGCTATTCTCATGGAATTTTTAAATTTTGGTAATAGTTTTTCTCAAAAGTGGTGGGACCCTTTGCGCCTCAAAACTATACAATACCGGTATCGAGTTTGATGATGACACACATTGTGTATGCCAAGTTTCCCCCAAAAATATGTGCTTCCATTTCACTGTGAAGGGCAAAAAATACTAAAATAGTAATAATAAAGATCTAGTATAGTAAAATTGAGTCTTCACTTTGCTCATCCAATAAGCTAGATGTATACTAATTGGCTGCAACTTTCAGTGAGTATGACAGGTGGCTCATGCGAGGTGTGTCAAGGTCCGGCCGTCCAATGTTGTTCCGGTTGTCACAAAGTCTACTACTGCAGCCGCGACCACCAGAAGCACCACTGGCGCATTCACAAAGCTACCTGTAAACCACGCCTGTACCATGTGAGTCAATCACCAAGTCTTGGCCGCTACCTCATAGCAACCCAACACATCCACCCTGGTGACGTTATCATTGTCGAGAAACCTCTCGTGATCGGTCCAAAAGTCTCGTCATTTCCATTGTGTCTCGGCTGTCACAAACGCGTCATTGATATGAAGAGCGTGTGCTCAAGATGCAGCTGGCCGATGTGCAGCGAGAATTGTGAAAAATCTACGAATCACGATGAGGAATGTAACTTGATGTACAATAATGGCTACAGAGCAAGTATCATGAACTACAACAAACAAGAAGCTGCCTACTGTTGTATCACACCATTGAGATGTCTACTCTTGAGTAAAAAAGACAAAACAAAATGGAAAAGTTTCACGACTTTAGAATCACATCTAGAAAAACGAATTAATACACCACTTTATAAAATATTTAAAAATAACGTGGTTGGTTTTATAAGAAGCATTGTAAAGTTGATTGAATTTGATGAAGACACGATTCTAAATGTTTGTGGTGTTCTGGATACGAATGCGTTTGAAATACGCTTGAATAACGGTGAGATACGAGTCAGGGGCATTTACCCGACAGCAGCAATAATGGCACATGATTGCACTCCGAATACAAAACATTCATTCTCCACTGACTTCACAATGACTGTACGAGCAACTGTACCGATCAAGAAGGGGGAGATAATAAGTACAACATACACACAAACACTCTGGGACACAACAACCAGACGATCTCATCTGAAGCAATCGAAATGTTTTGACTGTGCATGTAAAAGGTGTTCTGATCCTACCGAACTGGGCACATATCTAGGAGCATTCAACTGTACAAAATGTTCCAACAACAACAACAAGAGTAAGATAGTATCAATGAATGCTTTGGATGTTGGAGCAAGGTGGCGATGTGAGACTTGTGGATATGAAATGCCGGTAAAAGAGATAGCGGTATGGAATGATGTGTTGAGAAAGGAGATAACAGCATTGAACAAAACAAGTCCAGATGGAATGGAGAAGTTTTTAGAGAAATATAAGAAACGTTTGCATGAGACGAACATGCATGTCGTGGAGGTCAAGTATGCACTCACGCAGTTCTACGGGAACATGAAGGTATTCGATGTGTCAGGTATATCAGAAATTATTTATCTCAATTAATACACTCACATCCATTAACATTCACTCTAGATAGTGACGATCAAAATTGAACAAAACAGGAACTTACATTTTGCAGCTTCATTCAGCTTTATTGCAGCTTCATTGGTCTCCAAATTACATCAAATGCAATATATAATAACACCGCATTCAGTATATATATATATATATATATATATATATATATATATATATATATATATATATATATATATATATATATATATATATATATATATATATATAATATGTAGGTAATTATTTAATTATAAGAGAGCTGCTGTGATTATTCTAAATTTATAGTTCTAAAAATATCTAAAATGCCTTTACATGATTAAAAACTTCATCCAATTTGTTAAATAGACAGGCTGACTGACTTATGTCACATTATTTAGATTTAACAATAAGAATTAGCCACTAAGTCATTGTTCTCCAATTAAAAGCTGAGGATGACAAGGTGGGATTGTTTGCAAGGGGCAATACACGAGTGATCGTTCCACCTTAGAATTAGCCCAATTACGAACGTAACCTAATTACATATTTACAATATGAAAATAATGTGAGTAGTGTTGTGAGTTATGACTCAAGTTCCAGAATATAACAATGGAAAATAATACCAAAAAACAAAAAGCAATACATTTGAACTGGCATCGTGTTGATTTCAGAGCTGTCAGACAGTCAGTTGAAGAGAAAAGTTGATCTTTGTCAAGAGCTGTTAACTAAAGTAGCAGCACCCTTAGACCCTGGATCATCCCAGTTACGTGGTTTACTCCTGTGGGATCTACAAGAAGCACTGGTTTTACAGGCTGGGAAACTGAAAGAAGTACCCAAACAGGTAGGGGTGAACAAGCACAAGAAAAATGTGTAACTCAAATCATAATAGTATTGTATATTGAACAAAAATAGAAAAAAATGTGAAAATTCAGGTTTACATAACAATGTTTCTAGAAAATGATATGGTTGGTTTATTTTTGATACATTTTTTCTGAAATCATTACCAAAAACTTGTCAAAATCTCTTTCAGGAAAAAACTTGAAATCCCTTTAAGAAAATATGTTGGTAATGTCTTCCAAAAAATTGTGAATTCTTTTATACGTATGGTAGAACTGAGATCTGTGGCCGAGTGGTTTATACACAGAACTGTCATTCAGGAGACCGGAATTTGATTCCTGCCAAAGTCGATCATCCTGACAGGGTTTTTTTCTTGGTTTCCCTCTGTCGTTCAGGTCATGGTTCCTTAACAACAGGTCACGACTGGCTCCTCCTCACTATCCAAAAACACCTAATAAAATAACCTTGTATCCCATCATCTCATATATCATTCACCGACACCAAAAGATCGTAGGCATCAGTAGAGTGCATCGTTGAACCCAATATAAATGAAATAAATAAATATGTACGGTATTCCTACTGACATATCTTAAGGAATTGAAATAACTTGTTTGTAAGTCTTTTCAAAATCATGGTGAAAATATTTTTTTTAAATATTATGAGATTTATAAAATAAAGAAGAACTCATTTTAGTTATCTAGAAAGTGACCTCATCAATTAGTATCATTCATAGAATCATAGAATAAATAACTTCTTATTCTATGGCAGATCCTAATATTGACGTTTTTCAGGCACTGCTACAACAAGCTCAGGCACATCTACAGGAAGCCACTGAGATTCTTCAACACGAAACTGACATGAAATGCAAACTAAAAGATAAGACGGCACCTTTAACAGAGACGCAGCTTGAAACAACTTGATTCAATTCAATACGAAGTTCATTTTCGTTTTCACTGGTATAATACTGTACCGTATATCATTTATTTTGTAAGTTTAGAAAAAACAAGTTTCCAGTACGTTTTCAGGTTATAAATGAATTAAGTCAGAAAGTGATATGTATCTCACAATTCTCAGGAAACGCTCAACTATCAGGTTTTCAACGATCAGAAATATCTCTCGTAAGAATCATACGTTTCACCTTCACATCCTGAACAAGATTGCATATAATAAATATAATGCATTTCTAGGAGGTCGTATTGATGCACTAGTAAAAGTACTCTTGTAATTTATACAAGTCTTTACTCCATTACAATACCACCTAATTTCACAGATTCTTATGAATTTGACATCATCTAAATCTCGCATCTAATTGTTCAAAAGCATTGCTAAAAACTGACATATCACTAATTGTTGATTTTTTCTTTGAACTTGACCATGTAAAGCGTATTATTTGATGCATTGATTGAACAATATGCATGAGTAGAATGTGAATAATTCCATTAGATCATAAACATAGATAATAATTATAAAAGAACCAAAACCGATGATTTTATACATTGTTTTAAATGAGTTTGTTTCTTTATCCGTTTAAAAATTATAGGTGATTACATCATGCTATAAATGGATGTTCAGATTGACGACTTGCCACGTACCCTCTTCCCTACGCCACAA
This sequence comes from Brachyptera risi, assembly GCA_964007535.1. Lineage (NCBI taxonomy): Eukaryota > Metazoa > Arthropoda > Insecta > Plecoptera > Taeniopterygidae > Brachyptera > Brachyptera risi. Next base: position 40,708,258 of record OZ023328.1, read on the forward strand.
CTGTCAGAGCAATGACACCTCCAGGCAAGAGACCTTCCATAACAATAACAGCTGCTAACAGTGTTGTCTCTTTCTGTTAAGCACTAAGCAGTACTTTTATGTCAATATATTGAGCTCTAGGTCTTGTTTTAAATAAGTGCGAGAGTTGAAGTATCTGACCTACATTTGAATGAAAGTGAATACTACAGTGAAACTTCTATCCATCGTTTTATGAAGGACCAGGTAAATAAAACCATCCATGCAGGAAAACCATCTATCCAGGAAAATTTTACACTGGTTAAATGGGAGTGGGGTGAGAAAAATTGAATGATACAAGCAGGAAAACGATGGATCCGGGAACGATGGATAGACGTTTCACTGTATTTCCTCTAATATAAGATTTAGCAATGGTATCAATCGTGTTTCACGATCTTGCCTACAGTTTCCTTGCAAACTTGTTGAACTAATCGTGAATGAACACAGACTTCTCCTAATTCTAGTATTCAAGTTGCTGATGAATATGTAAAGATAAAAGTTCTGTGTTTCTAGTAATTAAAAGAAATGGACAGTTCTACCAGCCGCTACATATAACAGTCTGTCGTCACCGTCTTCATCTTGCACTTGGGTTCCGTGAACCAGGCTCTACTCTTCTCATCGTTGTCTTCCTCGACAACAACGCAAGCTTCAAGCGGCTCCACGACCTTGACCTTGGGTTTCTTCGCCTGTGGCAATACCGGGTTCTGATTGGTCAACGGTACAGGTCCAAACAGCCAGCAGGACAATGTAGTGTTACGGAACTCTCGCTTGAAGTTGTCATTTGTGAGGCCGTATATCAACGGGTTGATAGCAGCATTGCTGAAGATCAGGTAGTGGGACACAGACCAGAGTATCAGGAAACCATCACTTACCTGATGAGTACAATAGAACAATGTCTTCAACTATTCACTATACTAGAAAACACTTCAATCTATCATTTAACAATAGATGCAATATTATTAATATACGTCATTTTAAGAGAGAAAGTGTATAGGTACAACAATGATGGATTAAATCCTGAATGAATTATATTTTTCAATTTATTTCTCAAAAATTCCCAAAATGGAAGAACGTTTGGATTATTTTTTGTGAAAATACTCGAATAAATAATTTATTGAATCGCCAATATTTTATCATTTTGATAAATCAAGTATGCCCTATCCCCATGAACAATTTTGTTTCATCAGGCTAAAGAAATGGTTTATTTTCAATGAATTTCACTAATCTTCAAGTATGAACAGTTGAAATAATTTTGAATTATTATTTATTGTGGGTTTTATCAATTTTCATTTGTTTGTATTAAAGAATGATAACCCAGTTTTTCAGTTTAATGTGTCATATCACGAGTATACACGCTGTTCAGTAATCAGTCAACTGGTCTGACATCAGTATGTACAAAAGGCCTACACAGCCAGGTGAATATTGTGTGTCTTTGCAGCGGTACCTGAACTTGCGTTGACATTTTCGTGTTGTGATTTTCCCTGATGTTGCGATTGCGCCAGAACACAAATACGGTGAACGGCAGACGACAGATGATAAACACAGACAGCACGATGAACAACATCCGCGCAACACGTGTCTTGAAGTTCACACTCATCGGATGTTCTCTACCGCGCCGCAACACTTGCTGCTCGTATAGGTCCAACTAAATACAACAACAAACAGTTTGATAAGAGTTTCGAGCAAAAAATTAGAGACGATGAATATTTAACAAAAGATTTCAATAAAAATTTGAAAAAATATAAAAAATATTGGATAATTCTTTGACAAAGATATTATATTTGAACATCATAGAAATGAAAAAAAATGCTTGTCCCATCTTGAGAACAACAACAAACAGTTTGATAAGAGTTTTGAGCAAAAAATTAAAGACGATGAATAAACAAAAATTTTCAATACAAATTTGGAAAAAATATAAAAAATATTGAATAATTCTTTGACAAAAATATTATATTTGAACATGATGGAAATTAAAAAAAAAATGCTTGTCCTACCTTGGAAACAAGTAAGTTGAGTGACCAACTTTTTACATTTTGTTAATTAGGAAATATTATGAAGTATAAGTTAATTAAACGACTTGATGATCCCGATATATGTCTAAATAGTAAATAGTAAATATAAGATCAACGTACATATTAAGAATAGAGATAAATAATTCCGTACTTTGATGAATATTGCCGAGTAGCAAATGGCCATGACTGCGAGAGGAACCCATACCAAGAGCGCAATAATAACGTGCCAGTATGTTGGCAACACGTGCACATTCTCCATACAGAACTTTTCAAGGAAATCCATCCACTGACGTTCCTTGAAAACAAAACAAACACTCGCAAAAGACAATATTCAAAATTCATTAGACAAATTTCACTACATACTGTACTGCCAAACTGTTACACATTGAGTATTAAGAGTAAGATGATTATTATTTTTGTTGAACCAACGTAATTACTAATTTAGCCAAGAGGCTCTATATCATCAATGGCTTCAATAGTTCTATCTTCTATATATTAAGTTCTATTTGAGCTCGGTGCTTGCTAGTTCCTTTCAAACAGTGCTGTGTCTCCATCCATTTCATCTTCCAAACCATTTTTCTCAATTCTCTTTGTCCAAATAATTCTTTCCATTTCTTTCCAACTTTCCACCTACACTATCTTCTCTTTCTTTCAAATTCTCTTTAGTTTTCCAACATCCTTTGTTACAATCATCTGCTATCTTTCCCTCACACGAACAAGGACAACTGGACTCATAATTCGTCATTCTTGCTGTCTCAAACTCTACATTCGCTCATTCAGTATCATGTTTCTCACTCATTCAACTCTATAAATCTAATGTGGGTGAATTTTTAAAACATCTGATATCACCTAAATATCTCAATTTGATGCTACATTGTAAGGTCACACTCATGCTGTAAATTATGCTACCTTATGATAATTCATCGAATCATCAAACGATTTATCTTCGTACATTTAAACGACAAAATTCAATTCAAATAAAATGAGCAAATGCTTTCAACTTGCACCTGATATAGTACCTTGTAGATGCGGTAGAATATGAGAGGCATGCCAATCAATGCTCCAAGCACCCAGGTGGTGGCCATCACAATACGAGCCCCACGGCACGACAAGCGAGCCTCGCACGGCAGGACAATAGCTGTGAGACGGTCGTAACTCACGGCACACAGACTGAACACTCCAGTCAGAAGTAGCGCACCTGGACAAATAGTAAACACATGCTTAAATATTGAACAAAATTTATTGGTTCATTTATTCACGATTTAACAATTTAGCATATCGTCAGAAAAGATGAAGGTTGTCTACTGACAGAACAATTGTAAAAACGTTGGTAATTGTAGAGAATCTTGCTGTAGCTTCAAACAATAAACACTTGTTGTGGATGTAGTTGTATTTCTAATTGTAAATCTCATCCTGAAAAATTACCGACCCTATCAAATATCACTGCACTACGAATACAATGGTGATATTTGTGTTCATTATATTGGTATATAACCTCCAACTCTCGTATATACAAATATGAAATATAGCTGTTAATATTACAAAACTATACTAACATTCAAAGAACCCTTCCGTCTTGCATCCCAGCTCCCCGAGGATAAAGTTCTGGAAGAAGTCGGAACACATAAACATCCAGGGACAGATGAGCAGCGTTGCTAGATCTGCAGCAGCCATGTTGGCGATAAGAAGATTGGTTGGAGTTCTTAGTCGTCTATTGCGAAGAATTACGTGTAGGAGAAGAAGATTACCGATAATGCCAGCGATCACAATAGGGATGAAAATGACGCTCTTAGTCACTATCTCCCATGTGGGACGGTGGATCCAAATATCGTTTGGGAACGGCATCTCGCTGAACTGAAGTAAACAAAATAAATCTTCTAAATTTGATAAGGATTTGATGGCAGAGAAAATGTACCAAAAGAGTAAGTGAAAAATTGAGAAAATGCCGTATATGATTTGGTACAACAATAAACTGCCATATTTTTATTTTTCGGTGTAAATTATAAAAACATATATCAACAATAATATTATGGTGAATTAATAAAATGAATGCAAATACAGTTATCTTGGAGTTTATAAATGAAAGAATGCAAGGCAATTGTCAGTTGGACATTTAGACTACAGTATTTAGTCAACATAATAACTAAGTAAACAACAACACACATCAGGAGCATGTGTATACATGTATACAGCATTTTTCTAAAATAAGATTATAATTACATAGCACCTTACATTTCCTACACTGTAGAGTGGATGATACTCGTTACGCACATCCAGCTCGTAGCTATTCCACGTCTCCGTACAATTACCATCAGTACTGTTGTTAGTCAAGTTCATGACGTGGACCTCTGTTGGACACGGCAGTTTATCCGTGTAACGTACCATACACATGTCTGTAATATTAATTTTAAAATGTTTTGCTTCAAGAAGTGTTTTCATAGTACCTATTCAAGACGTCTAAAATACCGATTTATAACCTTCCTTTGTATGTTATTGACGCATTCTATTACTTATATCTACAATATATATATTGTTCTATATTGTTGTTTGGGGTGGTAACATCACCACTATGATGCCTCGTTCAAACGATTCTAGCTTGTCATCGTTACCATAGTCAAGTGTTCAATATTATTAAAAAAATGTATAATGTTCTACTGAGCAAAGAAGTTATTAGAATAAACAAAACAAATCACACAACTCATCATTAGCTCAGGGCCTACTATAGGACTTGAGGTATGGTAGTCTCACTTTTTATGAGTTTTTGTTCTATTCCATAATAGTTATTTAATGGATCGTTCTGAAAAATTGTTTCTATTTATTAGATGAGCGGTAGCGAAGACTTCCATGCTACTCTTAGCTTGAGCTTTGTCTACGTGATCTTTTTTTGTTTGTTTGTACATTAGGTTGTTTGTTTAGGTCGCACGGTTTGAATGATCAACATGAAAATTTTTCTGGACCTGTGGACTTATCCAACTTGGAATTATATAGTTTTGGGGCCAAATCGGTTGGACTACTGATGAAAATGGCCATTACGAATTTTTGAAAAACCTCTCAAGATTAGGCCAGGTGGGAAAATTTTGAGGGAATATTTTCGTCAATAAAATCTAGGATTATAGCTACTATCTATCCATCTATCTAGCTATCGTAGATGGCTATTGTACTAGATGAAATTCAAATTTTTACTGAACGTATATACAAATATGATATTCCAAATTCCCTATTCCAAATTTTCATAAAGGTCAGACTGGCCGTTTGAAGAAAATAATTATTCAATTAATAGATTTTCATTAAATGGCTTGTTATCTATTCAGTCTTGCACTTGGTGATTCAAGGCTTTGTAGACTTGACAGTTTCCACAAGGTGTGTAGTTTTGAGTACATCTTGTATAAGTCAAGGTATGTAGAGTTTTAGAGTAGACTTCATACAAATATCTTGCTCATCTTACAGCGCATGTGCTGCGATTGTCTAGTGACTTTATTTATATATGGTACCTTGCATGTACGGCTTGAAGCATAAGTAAAAGACTGTTTCCGTCGTTTGATACGTGTTAAATCCCATGCAATGGTCAACTAGTTTGAACAGTTAGTAAAGACACTTTTATTTCTACTTCAAGCTTTACAATATAAATATACTGTACCACAATAAATCAAGTTATAGTGTTTTGAAGAAACTATGAGGCCTAACTTAATATGCACTACTTTTTAGCAATGAATTTTATTCTCATCCAAGTTGTTATGTATCTTACAGAAAACTAGAAAACATACTGCAGTTCACATTATTCAAGTTTAATAATAACAACATCAATTACCGAGAAAATCCACCTTCATCACACCAATAATGAAGAGAGAAAAGTGAAACCATTATATATTAGATAAATGATTCATAAATTTTAATGTACAGTTAGTTCATCACCAGTTTGCCTTAGAAGTCATTTTTTTGTAACACTTTTAACATGAAGAATTATTATAACAGTTTGTTTTTTGTTGATGATATTAAATTTTGATAACTTTCAGAAATCTTCATCAAATATTTCAAACATCATTTCACTAATTTGTAATCAGTAATAAATAATAATCGAATGACAATCCAATCATTTAGGCCTAAATATTGTATCTAATGAAGTCCCTTCATATTTAAAGTCATTGAAATATCATATGCATCAGCCGTGAAGTCAGTGGATCTATGTCTCAGCCAATTACAAACCTGCATTATTAGGAAATCCAGAGTGAGCTGTGATTTAATACACATGTTTGAAATGTGAACACTAGTAAATTAGCCATACGCGGAATAATAAACAGCAAAGGGGTCAGAAACTTTTTACACTGCTACAACATTAGCAAAGCACAAATGAAATTCATGTGATTATGATTATGAATGCACGTTAACATTGATTGTAGTGAACTTGTACCAGGCTCAAACTATCTGTTCCATCGAAATCACACATGTAATTATACGTTCACATTGCAGTAACTCGGTTAATAAACCACAGAACAACTTGGTAAGTATGCAGACACTCTTACTTTATTACATTCAATCCTCTCAATATCGACAATCAACAAGAAATGTACAAGAAAATTACACAATAGCTTTGACTGAGAAATAAATAAATATTACAGTATGTACTTATATATATTACCGAATCTTCCTTTATATTACCGAATGTACAGAGCTTTTGTACCAAACTGAGGATCTGGTGGGATAATAAAAATCTCAGCAGTAGGTAGGCCTACTAAGGAGTACAGGAGACATGAAAGCTGATAATATCCATAAGCAACACTAGATTAAAATGTACCCAAGTGTCATATGGCCATAAACTCTATCAATGTTATAACAGCACTTCACTTTCATTAAGTGGTATTTACCCTTATTTTCAAAACACTTGACAATGCTGATAAACCTCGACATTCCGTGAATCATGTGATTGACAATTCTCAATAAATTATGTGGATTCATAATATAACAAGCGTTTTGATTGTAGATTAACACATTACCTCCGAGTACTGTTGCGAGTAATTGCTCAAGCCATCAACTTGAATGCACATGAATAAAATTGGGTAGTATATGACAATATGGGTAATAGGCTAATAGGCCCTAGCTCTTTCAAACAATATCAAATACGTACTAAAATTCTAATTAGGGACAATCACAGATCCTTTGTTTTAATACCTACAGAATATAATTTTATATCCTCTTACGGTACTAATATTTTACACATGCTATACAGCTCAACATATGTAGGAGGAGCTATAAACCAGCTAGCTGTAACCCAGTGACAACTATTCAACATGAATAACTCAAATGCAAATCGTTTTGAAGATACAGTATTAAAAATAACATGTTCAATGTTTTTAATACTAAATACCTACGTACCGTAATTTCTTAGCAAAAGTCATAAAGAATCATCACAAAAAATACTACGTAATACACTTCGCTACAAAGACATAAAGACGCTCTCTTAAATATATACCGGTACTTTAACAAACAAACTTGAGGATAAGACAGATTCAGACAAATATAAAATGATACTATTAAATGATTGAATAACCAGTCCAGTCCTAGTACAAGTTGGTTTATAATCTATAGCAAATTGTGGAGGCATAGAACCGATGTAGGCCTATATGAGATCTCTTTACTTTAATAATAGATGTCACCTACAGTCCTACTTCAGGAATAGGAAATCAACTTCACAAAATAACTTGATTAAGTCTATAGAAAGAAAATTGATACAAAAAGTTCAGTACAAAATTGAAATTTCTCTTGCCTTGTCTGAAATAGAGCTGGTAACTAGGTATACAAAATACAAATACAATACTACTAACCAAATTCTGCTTGCCACAAGAATTCGATGTGCTAACTCTTTGTCTGGCAACAACCGATATTCAGCTTTTGGTTTATATTGTTCATCCCGCTGCCTACCGCCTAGCTGTATAAACTATTCAAAAATGTTGACTCTTCAAGTTTCAACTGATAAACTGAGCTTTGCAAAGACTTTTGCTTGTGTTTGTTATCCTTTTAATTGATAGGCCTGATGAGAACTATTATTTAATTAATGTAAGTTAATTAATCATAAAATCACTCAGAATGGCTACCAACCAACGATATTGTCGCCTGTGAATATCTGCCGTACGAAAAGATGAGCGCAACTAAATCAACGTGATCTCATTTCTGGCCTCATTGGGATAAACTATACTGGAAAATACAATAATCATTCTTGAACAGATTCAAGTTCATTTATAGACTGAAATCATGGAGACATTTCAGAGGTCAACCTTCACTACAATACCCTTGTCTTCGTGGACATTTTAAACATTTTAAACATCATTTCAACAAAACTAATCAAAAAAGCATCGTAAGAAATATGGTAGCCCTAGAGAATTTACTTTGTTTCATTGACGAAAGCTTGGTTGGCTACCAAAGTTTGAATTTTATTTGATGAATGTTCATTAAACTCAAAACAGATAATCTTTCTGGTCTGTCGTTAACCGTTTCTCTGGCTGCACAATTGATTCACGACTTAACGACTTGTGCGCTACTCAGAGTCGTTCTCCAAGTCGCTCTCTTCTTGAGACGAGTCTGCGCGCGAGTGTTCCACGTCAGGCAGCGGTAAAACCTTCTTACCGTGGATTTTCAGGTGGTCTTTCAACGCGTAGTCACGGCCATACGAAGCTCCGCAAACGTGACACCTAAAAACACATTTAATCAAGATATTATTTAAGAGCATGATATTATAGAGTATAAACACATGTGCCCATGTCCATGTTCACGATAAATTATTCAATCTGACTACACACCGGTAATATGTTCATTCAGTGACAAATAAAAATGAATTTTCCAACAAAAACCTCAACTCTGATAAGCTCAACAATATTTTGCTTTACATTTTATATTTATAAACATCAGGTCCAAGTTTTTACTTATGTTCCATTTGTATTTTTTTCATACTCCCAACATTTTACAGTTAGCTTTTTCACGTGCTAATCATTTTTACATACAATCAAGTTGACGTTGATGAGCAGTCAGTACTACCAAAGTTACAATATTAAACAAACTCTTCGTTGAGTAATAGGTTTACAGTCAATACACTGACATGTTGACAAAATGATAGTAAAAATGTTACCAAGAACAAAACATCCTGATGACAGCTCTTGTCATAAAATAATCTTGCTAAGCAAATAGTATCACAAATCAAAATGCTACATATTGGAGAAAAATTGACACTAAACTAAACTGAACTTCTGGCACATGAACTAGGTGTAGTACCTGATCTACGGTACCTGATTAGTTCAATAAAATAACCTACGGAACTGTATAGAGTGAATGAGTCGATTCAGCAAAATATCAGTTTTCTGGCAATGACTGTTGGATGGTATGAGATACAAAAAGTCTAAATTGGTAAAAAAATATGTTTCGAAATCTATGAACGAGTATAAACAATAACTTGGAATACGTAGTTTCAATGGACTCTATTAGCAGGTATTAAAAAGCATTGATATAGGTTTATTTACTTACCATTCAAAGGTTCACTATAACAAATCAAAATATCTAACAATACTTCCAAAGGCATGGGATACATTATTTTACACCATTCAACTCGACACCACAGCCACGACTACCAACTCACTTGTGTTTGAGAGCGTCAATCTTCTGGTGCACGGAGAGGTGATGACGCAGCGAGAACATGGTGGCAAACCTGCGGCCACACTCGCTGCAAGTGTACGGCTTGGTGTGGCTCTTGCGGTGTCCTGACAACTGGACCACCGTTTTGAACGCCTTCGGACAGAACTTGCACTGGTACGCTCGCAGGTCGGAGTGGATACGAATGTGCTGTTTGTAACCGCTGCGAGTACGGAATGTTTTCCCTGGTAATGCAAACAACTCGACTTACTTATACATTTCATTTCAACCAACAGATCATATATATCTATAAAACAACTAGGTCTATTTGTTCATATACAACAAATAGACAGATAGTTGTTTTGTGCCGATGGTAGGTTTTTCGTACTTTTCTTCAGTCGTTAATTCAAGTAAATTAACTAAAAATGCAATGTAAAATCAAGCTAAGCCAGAAAAATGAATGAATCTGAAGATATATTAAAAACTGATGAGAAAAATCTTGAAAACTGAACAGGCTGTAATATGAAAAGATATAAGAAGTAGAGTACGAAAGGAAAGTAGGGGTATGCGAGCACTTGAATTTTCAAGTTCAAGTTTTGAGTTCGAGTTCAAATTTAGCAGAACTCGAAAATTTTGAGTTTTTATTCTTCGTTTTTTTCATAAATGTAATTTTTTTCAGTATTTTAGGGTCCAGAAGTTGCTATTGATATGAAAATCCTTTGAAATCCGTATTCCCTATCACTGACCATTAGCTGTTAGGGGTCCTGATAAGCACACCACAGTACTGCGTCAGCGCGTGCTAGCAGGATGAGGGACTGATTTTTGGGGTTTCTTGGAATTTGAATTAACGAGGGTTTACTGTATTGACTTCACTCAAAACAATCGAAAACTCAATATTTAATGAGGCCCACTTTTTTTTTGAAACTCAAACTCGATCTTGAAACTCGCCCATTTTCTCTCAAACTCAAACTTGGCTCGAACTTGAATTCTAAACCTTGAACACCTCTAGTAATAAGGAAAGGAGACCAAAAAAAATCAAAGGAAAATTAGATAGGTCTATAGATCAATAAGAAGATTGAAGATTCTTTTTTGGCAACGCAAACGATTGAATTGTGTATCCCTGAACTAATCAGAAGTACGGTATTTAGTTTGTTTGACACAGTGAAACTTCCTTCGTTTTTCAAGGACCCGGAAAAGAGAAACCATCCATGCAAGAAAATGAATAATGATTCATCCACGAAAAATTGCAATTGGTTATATGGGAATGAGATGGAACAAAATAAATGATAGAAGCGCGAAAAGTATGGTTCTGGGAACGATGCATAGGGGTTTCACTCTACATGAAGTATTATTTTTTTCGCCACTTGATTTAACTTGATTGCTTAAAATTAATAGTAATCAAAGATATCTTACACTTTGTAAGTAGAATGTAACAAATCACTCAATGTTTTTGATTTTTTATTTTTACTTCAACTACCTTAGCCTATAAACTTTTAATGTTCGAGAAATATGTCCGAATTTGAATTGTACTTACTGGTATAATTCATTATTTTAACCCACAGTTGAGCCTTTTTGAAGGGCTTGGTGGATGTTTTTTTGTTGTAATTGTGTTTTTCTTTCTGTATCAGTGTATGTGACCAATAAAATAATGATAATAATAATTTTCTTTGAGGTGGTACGATCCCATCTAAACGGACCTACCTCGTCAACCTTAGCCTCAATTGGGCAACAAGACTTTGTGTCAAGTTCTTGATGTCATAAAAAAGTTTCAACTTTCAAAAAAATTGTTTTACAACCTGCTAAAATGCACTTATTTTAAAACTGATATCTTACCACATTGATCACATGAGTAGGGTCTGATGCCAGTGTGAATACGTTCGTGCATCTTGAGACAATAGGCCACTCTGAACCTCATGGAACAAACTTCGCACTCGTACGGCATTTCCCCCGTGTGAATACGTTCGTGCTTGACTTTTTCGTGCGGCCTGCTGAACCGGCGTCCACAGAACCCGCAGGGGTACGGCCGAACGATACCAGAGTGTTTCATCTTGTGAGCTCTGAGCAGCGCCTCGTCAAAAAACTTCATCTTACAGTGAGGGCACTCAAGATCTACGTCGGACGAGTGAGCATGTGCGATGTGCAACTCGAGCTGCGTCTTCGAGCGGAAGTGTTTATTACATTTACCACAGAACATCAGCGTCGACGTTCTATGCATGTTTTCGTGAGACTCCTGTAGGTTGATTGACATATTTTTACTGCACTCGGTACAAGTGAAGTATTCCTCAGAGTGTTCAGAAGCGATCACCGTTTCCTCGCAAACCACCTCGGTCGTACTCTGCTCAGTGCAGTGATGCATCCAATGATCTTTCAGCTCTTCATTATTGGTAAATGACAAGAAACAACGTGTACAGGACAGGCTCTCTGATGCATCATGAGGTACTTCTTCCTCCTCGACCTGAATGTTATCCGCGGTAATCACCTTCGGATTCGATTCCATATAATGAATCTTATAATGTATCCGGAATGTTCGCTCGCTGTAGCATACCATGTAACATAAATCACAGCGGAACTCGCACTTATTGTTCATTTCAGCTATTTTCTTAACGTTGTCGGGCCTGTGCATTCTCATGTGCATACGAAGTCCACCGAACGTCGTGAATTGAGTGTTACATATTTCACACGTCGCCGGTTTGATATCAGTCGTTTTCTTCCGTGCGACCTTTTTCAGTCGTAGCTTTTCTTTATGTTCAGGCTTGTGAGACTCAACGTGAGCCTTCAAATTGCGTGGAGTTTTGCACGTAACTCCACAAATGTCGCACATTAGAATTACATCCGGTTTTATCTTACACTTATGAATTTTAAAACGTGATGGGTTGCTGAACTCTTTGGTACATTTACTACAACTGTAAATAGGGATCATATTCTCGCCAACATTGTCTTGGATGAATTTGAGTATGGAGACTCGAGTACGCTCCGTTTTCGTCTTATTGAAATTCACCTGAACACTTTCTACGATATCAGAAGTCTCATTTTCTATCTCCTGCGACTGGTCCAGCGCGTACTCGTGGCCAAGCATTTTCTTGATGCTTGATTCCGCAGCCACGTAGACCCCGTTCTTCAGCACGTACCGTTTGGGTTTCTTCAAACCGGACTCCTCGACAAACACACCATTCTCCTCGACATAACCTTTCGGCAGACTCTGCTCAACGGTTATGTTTGCTCCCGATCTCAACAGCTGTTCCAAATGAGACTGTACACTCAACACCTTCGGCTCTATACCCTTGTGAGCCACTTTGATGGGAAACTTCTTGATGGGGCTTGTATGTTTCTTTTTCGCCAACGGTACTTCAGACATGGTGATCTCGCCCGCCTCGAGCGTAGAATCATCTACCGTATCGGTGTTCTTCGTATCATCACTTTCCCAGAACTTCTCGATACGCACCATCTTACGAACGTACGGTATTCCTGTCTTAGCGTCGACCAAATCAGAAGTTTTAACGACGGTTCCCAGCACCCGAGGAAAGGTCGTTTTATTTTTCTCCAAGTCCATATCAACTAATTCCGTTCCTGGATTAATATCCAACGCAGTATGTGACGCCACTGTATTAACCTTCCTAGGAGAGGTTAACTTTGCACGAAGCAATTTACCAACGTCATTCTCTCTCATTTTCGGGTTCTCATTAGCTACCGACTTTGTAGGAGTCGCATTAGCTGGAAACCCTCGATTATGTAAATACTGAGTAGCGGCTTCCGTTACCAAGTTATTATCCAAATAAACATTCTGTTTCATTACCGACAAGTTATCTTTGACAACAATGTTTTCTCGTTCGATAACGTTATCTGTGTACTGGTTTGATAGTAAAACTGTGTTGGCAATAATGACTTCTTCTCGAGTTTCATCAATTTCAGGCAGTATTTGCTCGTCATATTGCTCATTATCAGATTGTTCCGCTGCATCAACTTCTTCGGTGTGACTATGTGAGCCATCTGCCAGATTGGCCATCTCTTCAGCAATATAGCCAGATGCTTCTAATTCTTCTGCTGATGTTCCTGTCTGCAAAACCAATACAAGTAGTATTAGCAGAATAACCCTAGAGTATCAGTTGATGTAAACATTTGAATCAACTGTTGAACAAGTAGATAAAAGAGATTATAACCTTCCGTATTTGTGTTGAATATTTATTTTCAAAAGATGACACCGATTATCGATAAATCAATCGATTCGATTCGATCAGACATTCAATTACTAAACAATCTGCATCAGTCAGAAATCGATTCGTCTATCGATTGACGATTATTGACTATTGACAATTATTGGTTGAAACTCTGTCCAAAAGTTGGCGCTGTCTGCCAAGACAAATGGTTGAGGGTTGATATCATTGCAGAACAGTTACACGTGTGGGCAATTAGGAGCCCACCGTGTTGTTCCATTATTTTTATGTAATTGTTTGAAAATATATGTGAAGGATATTTATTCAATTATAATTCTTTATTGCTCAACCATCCATCATTTTCTAAACATAATCGTAAAGAGTCAGTTTGCAGTTTGCATATATGAAGTTCCAGCACAATATGCTTCCAACTTCTTTCTACGCCTTTACCACCATCTTTTCCTCATCTTGTTAAATTTCTTTCCAATCTTCCTTTAAATATCTCATAACTTCCTGTTTATGTCAGCCTTCCCGTAGGCCTATATGTGCAGTAGTATCAATACTCCCCCAATCTTGACTCAATCTAATATTAACAGGTAAAATCTTCGTTGTTGATGTGCCATAAAACAACAATATTCACTCATTCAAAACTATAGTCGGTTCAACTTCATACACTATTCGACAGATTGGACTTCATAATGAGTGTGATACATTGACACATTTGATCGCTCAGACGGCGTGAGCACGTGCTCACACCTACATCTTATACCGACATCCAACCCTGGAACAGCTGAAGAAATGAAAACTAGCAGAGCGTACCGGTACTTACTTCATAGTAAACAGTTTGGTATGGATGATACGTGCTGATGTGCTCGACAACGGATTTAATTTTCACTTTGCAAGATGAACAGAAATGCATTTCTTCTTCATTACCGTTGTCCCAATCGATATCGGCAACTTCGACCACTTCACAGCCTTCAATAGACATGGATGTTAGCACCTCTTCTTCTAGAACCTCTTGCTTCACTGATAATTCAACACCTGGTTCAATCAATGATTCAATCTCAGCATTTGATTTCACACTACCTGGAGACAACGATGACATGATATAGCATAAAAATTACGTCATTGGCTACGATAACATCTTGCATATGATATGACCATGACGAATCATGGCTATAGATTTTGCACATTCATTTCTATCGTACAATTAACTGATATAATTAGATGGACAAACAATTAGACCTACTAGTGGAGACATTTTTTTGTCAAGTCGGGTGTAGCCTCACTTGAGGCCCATGACTCATGACTCATGAGCATGTGGACCATGTTTACATCTGCAAACAATCTCAATAGTAGGAAACGTAGTTTATAAATCCCTTAAAAAGGTGTTCTGTACACTCCAGTATGGAACTGTACGTTACTGAGCAAAATCAATTGGACCAAAGTTTCGAAAGGTAGGGTCGAAATTTTATAAATGTAGGCCTACTCAATGTCAGTATCCCGCAAAAATAATCTGAACAAAAATTGTATCAAAATTATTTTAAATTTGACTCAGTTGCAGGATAGCACCAATATTACTCTACAATTTTGTAAAGTTTCAGTTGAAACCACTTGAGCCATTTTTGAGAAAATTTTCATGACTTTCATTTTTTCCATATCTATCTGACAATGATGATGTTAGCACTCTAATGTTTTACTCTTCTAACCAACAATAATGACACACATACCACTGGGTTGAAGCGTTGATAGCGATGAGTTGGATTGATCGTCAAGTGGTTCACTGCACACTGTATCTAAATGATCAGAAAGTTCCAATATCGTACTAAAGTGCTGGTTACACTCGGGGCAACAGATATTCTCTGCAGAGCTCAACAGATGATACCACAGTGACTTCCTGTTGGTGAAGCATCTTCCACAGCATAGAGGACAAGCTGAAATAACAAAATTAACATCACTAATTGGACTACATGTACAGTCTACACGAAAATTAACAAATACAAATAGAAATGAAATATAAAAACAAATAAAAATGAATACAGTAGAGCTGGTAAATAGGCCTATATATGTTGTAACCTTGAGTGATCGTTTTAAAGTAGAAAAATTATGGAAAACAACGATATTATGTTACCAGCGTTATTTTCCACTTTTCAAGTGTTCATAAAGGTCTGATAGACCTACTGGATTTGTGAGATTTTTCGTCTTATTTTGTTGTCATTTTTTGGTTTCAGTGTATTTCAGTGGGTTTGCACATCTTTGTCTGTCTTCCAAGTGGTATACTTTGCTCACATTTTCTCTCATTTACAATATGGAATTCCCTTCTGGGGACACTCGCCGCATGCTCAAAGACTGTTTGTGCTTAGAAAAAGAGCCGTGAGAATACTTTCGAATGCACGAAATCGATCGTCTTACAGACCCCGTTTTTTAAAAGCAACTCAATACTACCGCTGCCGAGCATTCTTATCCTGCAGTCAGCTGTTTTAGTCAGAGAGAACTTTCACCTCTTCAAATGCAACCGCAATGTTCGCCAACATGGTACTAAGAGTCGTGACGATGTGCGAGTCGAGCAGCACAGACTAATGTTGTTTGCCAGAAGTCTGCATTATTCCATTTATTTATTTATTCAATTTTCATCCAAAGATGACGTTACATTCTCAGCATTTTATGGGAAAATAATGATTTATAATGTTACGTATATATGAATAGTCAAAGATACAATCGTCACATAGTCACAACATATAAAAAATCGAAGATGCATTGAAATATATCAAATAAAATACATTGATGCAAAACATCTAAAAACAATTTAAAATACATAGGCCTACTATAAAATCACATATCAAAACAAATTAAAATATGTCGATAAAAGAGTCAATTTAACATGTGTCTACATGCGATTAAAAATTCATCCATCTTATACATTTTTTCACGATGAATGATTATAGAGTTTTTTTGAAAGAGTCTTGATTGGGGATAGATTAGGTCTAGTCTGTACAATAGCTTACCTATTAATATCAAGTCCATATCTAGCACCTAGGCCTACTCTTTTCAAGTTCAATGTGAAGACATTTTCATTTGTTCACTCATTTTACTCTGTACAAGATTTTCTCAACTACTGTCAATTTCTGGACTAGAAATTATTATGCCCATCTGTCGGCCTACCGATATGTTGTATTATTGTTTTTATACTTAATGTTGACATTTACCATACCGGTACTGTATCATGTATAGTCGCTGGTAATGAATCATTAGGCCTACTACGATATTATTATTGAGCCTATTATTATTATTATGAAATATCCTTCTGGAATAGAGCACTTGGCAGAGCTCTGATTAAACAGTCTACAGACCGTGATAGTGTTACGCCTGGCAATCCTCCTCGGAGCGCTGGGTAAATTTACCGATCAACATACCACGCCATTTTTTTTTCATTTTTTAAAAAAAATTTTCTTCATTTTTTTTAAAGTATATAAGCTCCGTTCCGCCTGCCGGCGGTATACGCGAGGTTTGTACACTAACCTGACCCTAACCTAACCTACTCTCCACCTTTGTCATCTTAGTCAGATCACAAAGCATCAACTTCAAGTGAGTAAAAAACATATTAAAACAAACAAAATACAAAATGTTCAAACTACACACCATAGATATGAACAAGATCTATCAGAAAACACCAAAAACGCGAACATAGGACAAAAATTGGTCATGGTGCGTTAATCAGTAAAATTACCGAGCGCTGTTATCAACCAAGAAAATGCCATCTGCTAGAGCACCGTTGCACGATGTAGTGATACAAACCTATTTTATCATTTATAACATAAAGGAGGTGACCCAACTCGGGTCTCAAAAATGAAATATTTCCGGGGTCAGTTCCCGAGTCCAGGGTCCCAATTGCCTGTAGCGCAACTATCGATTTTATATCAAACTAAATACGGTAAAACAACAATACTCAACAATGCTTATACACAACTCAATAGAATTATTATAATATTGGTAGGCCTAGTTGCATTTTTTTAACGAAAATTCTAGATTTTGTCAGTTCAACAATGCCACCGGTACTGTAGCCACTCTTCTACATCTAGTTCACAAGGGAATCCGCTAAATTGTGACAGGCTATCGCGACCTTTGGCTCTGAACTGATTGCAAAAAACCACAAATGCCTTCCATGATACTAATATGCGAGTTGGAGAACCTCCTTCCTATTATGACAAAATAGTTTGGTGTCACTACATCGTGACTGTTACGAGTGAATGCTGCTAGGAACGTGTTGATCAGCCAACTTCGTGATTTTGTTGGTGAGAATAGACTCCCGTCATACGGCATTGCCTACTTTATCTATGCTGATTACCATAGGGGTAATTTTACTGATTAACATACCATGGCCAATTTTTGTCCTATGTTCACGTTCTTTGTGTTTTCTGATAGAGCTTGTTTATATCTATGGTGTGTAGTTTGGACATTTTGTATTTTGTTTGTTTCAATATGATTTAATATGATGAAAAATCATATTAAAACAAACAAAATACAAAATGTCCGAACTACACACCATAGATATAAACAAGATCTAGGCCTATCAGAAAACACAAAAAACGTGAACATAGGACAAAAATTGGCCATGGTATGTTAATCAGTGAAATTACCCCTATATGGTAATCAGCATAGATAAAGTAGGCAATGCCGTATGACGGGAGTCTATTCTCACCAACAAAATCACGAAGTTGGCTGATCAACACGTTCCTAGCAGCATTTACTCGTAACAGTCACGATGTAGTGACACCAAACTATTTTGTCATAATATGAAGGAGGTTCTCCAACTTGAAACTTCCACTTGAAGTTGATGCTTTGTGATCTGACTACGGTAAGATGAGAAAGGTGGACAGTAGGTTAGGTTAGGTTAGGGTCAGGTTAGTGTCCAAACCTCGCGTATACCGCCGGCAGGCGGAACGATACTTATATACTTTAAAAAATAATGAAGAAAAAATTGAAAAAATTGAAAAAAAATGGCGTAGTACTTTAATCAGTAAATTTACCCCAATGGATCTTGGTCATCAGTACAAATCTTCGTTGAGCCATGATTCGTAGATTTGTATCAAGTGCAAATCTTTGGAACAATAAATTTAAATTAATTACGGTAACCCAATAGGCTATAAATAAACAAGAATCTTCCATTCTCAAACACCACTCAGCCACATACCATTGGAAGTCTGTGATGATGGGTTCCCTTCATCACGTGGTTCCTTGCACACTGCAGTCAAATGAACCGAAAGTTGAAGGATCGTACTGAAATGCTGTTTGCATTCTGGACAGCAGATATTCTCGGCAGAGCTCAGCAAGTGATATCGAAGTGATTTTCTATTCCCAAATGATCTGCCGCAACACAGTGGGCAGCTCAAAGACGCCATAGCCACCTCTGCCAGTAATGTTGATTGTAATAATCTGCTTAAAAAAACTGCAAGATATTTTAAGGTTAGAGTTCCATTTATTCCTCGCCCATACGGAAGGGGGCCTAGAGCCTAGGCTAAGTAATCGCCACCTTCAGCTTGTAACCTTGAGACCGCTACTTCGGCACGATCAGTTCAAGTGTTTAAGAACAGAGTAATCCAAGAAAACGATTTCAATACAATGATTCAATCTGATGACCTTACTTAAAAATGCACTGCTGAGTAACGCACTATTTACTCAGTTGTCATTTATGATGATAAATAAGCAAATTAAATACGCATGAAGTTAGCTTCGCTTGTACTCCATATTTGTTATTTTGCAGCTGCAAAAGTTTCACGATCGAAGAATCAAAGAAGGCAAAACATCACCTTCCGAATAACTCCAAACAGCTTATACGAAGCTGTCCAGTATCGATGTTTAAAGGCTGTGGTGCTGTCAACTGTCACTGTCAGTGTCATATTTGGTATAGGTACTTTTCAATCAGCTCTATTCAAGGCTTCATTTATCTTTATTTATGAGCACAATATAAGTAAATGTATTTATCAATAATTCTAGTCTGAAAGTAAGGAGTGATAGTATGAATAAATATTTTATTACCAGTATTTTGAAAAAAGATGGGAATTACTACAAGGCGGATGCCTTATGATGTGATTTAATTATATGATATTATTATTATTGCTTGGATACACAGACAGAGTGCAGAACAAAAATTGTAAACTATTAATTTTCATCTTTTCTACCTAAAAATAATTTACAAATAATTACAAAAGATCAGATCAAAGACCATACTATAATAATATTATCTACCAATACTGTACTCATCTTTTGATTCATCATTGTATTTAATAGTATACAAAGTGTCTATTGGTCCATACATATCTCTGCTTCCTAGTCTAGGCTTATTATATCTTGCAGCAAACACACACCATGGCGGGTGTAATAAATGTACCATTAAAATGTGGCATACGGTTTACTCCGCCAGCACTGATCGTGGTTTACCAAACACAAATAGAAAAGAGTTCGCCAGTGAAACTGAGAAAACGAGTAATGCCAATTCGCGGTTTCCGCTCTACATCTTATGTCAACATGCACGCTTTGGATCTACAGGCAAAGTACATGGAAGACCTTGAAGATCTGCCATTCATGTATATCGAGAAAATGCTGTGGTTGCTCCAATATCATCTCAAGGGTTCACCATTCAACGAGAGTTTAGATATTGTAGACAAAAAGTTCAGTTCCAATACTAGCATTCAACAAGATCTTGGTCAAGCCCAGAGAAAAGAACACAAAAGCACAGTAATGAACGAGGATTTCATGAAAATATCAATCAAGCCAGGTGATCCCGACTTTATCTATGATAAGCGAGTCGAGTTTAACGTTGTGAAATGTAAAACTGATTGGGATAGTTCAGACGACGAACTTGATAGTTTCTTCGACTAGTAACTCACAATTCAAACTGTTGCTAACTTATAATATTTGAAGGTTTTAAAATGTAAAAGAAATTAGTATTAGGCCTACCTGAATTAAAATTAAGTTTGTCAGAAAAATAGTAAACTATTGATTACACATACATTAAAATGAGTTGAAAACCACAATCATCAATTAACCAAATAGTATTATGTCAAACTTGATAATTTCTTAAATACTTTTGTAAATCAATTTCTTTAAAAAAAAATTACTCCAATTTACTTTTGTAAATCAACCTGTTGATATTCTAGTTAGAAACAATGTCAAGTCCTATTCAAAACCAAAAATTAGGATTAACCTTGATATCAAAGTTTTCGTGGCTATTCACAACAACAAATGTGCCATAGCTGCAGTAAGAGACAGTCAATGAGGTAAAGGTAGCATATTTTTAGCAGTAGTTGATTGTATTGTATTGAAGTGAACAGTAACATTTCACGTTGTTGGTAATTTGAATTCTGATTTGTCGCTGCTTACAGCTTGATGTAGGCTAAAATGAGGAGGAGCAATTTTGGGAGTTTGCAAAAATTGATCTTATGGCTAATTCTTACTACTACTGTGTGTTCTTGTAGTGTTGTATTCTTGACTCACCGTAGATTATGTACATGTATAGTAATTACATTGATTAGTTGGTTATTATTGTTGTTGTGAATGGGAACATAAAATATCATCTGCCAAACCCTGCTTCAAGTTTACACCTAATTTCGATTGTGAATGAGCCTTTATCCTTGGTGATTAATCCGTAATTTTGCTGCAAGATCAACGCAGCTGCTAGATTGCTGTAGTGTTGCTTGACAATTCTTTTCTGTAACAATTATGGTTGCGCTGATATGCGTTCCACCATTGCCTTCTAGATGCAAAAAAATCTTCATTTTCTCAGCTGGATTATTATGGGATTTTTGAAAATTGCTACCGTAACTGATTTTTCTCAAAAGTTGGCCAACTGAATTTGTCCAGAATCTATACAGTTCAAAGTGAGAACTTTAGTCCTAGTGCCTACAGAAAGTTTTATAATGACTAATTGAACAGTTTGAACTGTGCAGCATATTGCAAATGGAAAAAACAATCATACAGAAAGAGTGCCACAAAGGGGTCTCGACTCATCTACGTAATAATTTTTCAATATTCATTTTTAATTGCCAGTAATGTATCAAGCTATGAATATTTTGTTTCATCAAAACTTGATACAAAATCATTGTGCCTCAATTAAGAGCCCGCATCTTAGACAGATTTACAGGGTGCAATCCCGCCACAAATATCTCAAGAACTATAAACAATACGGACTTGCAGTAAAATGCAATGAATAAACAATACCCTCACAATTAGATATGCCTAATCGAAAATTGAAGAATAATTTTATTATGGAGCAATAATTGAATCAAAATGTGCCTAATTTGATGGTTTTCATTGCTTAATTCCCGGGTACCGAATAATAGTAGACATACATTACAAACGCACATCCTCAAGTTCAACTTTGCTTATCAATATTAGAAATCCTGATTCGCTTTTTATTCTACAGTTTTCCCAATTTCCTTGGCCAAAATGTGTAATGTAACTAAATTTTGTCCAAATTATGAAATGAAAAACTACCCCATCTAGCGGTAGTTACTGGAACTCTTCCAATATTGTCCTTTTTTCACTTTTCAACCCACAATCAAACTTTTAAACGCACATCGAACTTGGGTAGAGCATTTCGAAGTGAAACATGCTCAGCTAAGATGCGGGCTCTTAAGGCTATGAGTAATAACTAATACAGTAAGTATGATAATGATTAAGGTAAAGATTGAATCGTTCGGACTGAGCACCAGAAGACGATCTTACCACCCCACTAGAATTAAAATAGAGGCCTATACATTATTGTAAATATAACATCAGAAATGTTCGACTTTACAATTTGACTGTAACCAATCAAGGTACAGTAAATTCCTCGAGATCATGTGCGCCTAGGGAGTAGGAGATTATTGTTGGAGTCACCAAATAAATCAGTTGCTCATTCTTAGTAATTTTCCTTTGAATCTATGGTTATATACTTGTATCCACAAGAGATTACGGTGGTCTACCAACCCAAAAATTGTGAAATTTTTGGTAATTGCTACAGATAACTTGCTGCTAACTGCAGCTCAA
The DNA here is from genome assembly GCA_964007535.1 of Brachyptera risi. Lineage (NCBI taxonomy): Eukaryota > Metazoa > Arthropoda > Insecta > Plecoptera > Taeniopterygidae > Brachyptera > Brachyptera risi. The sequence goes on from OZ023328.1 coordinate 40,731,077, forward strand.
GACGTAACGCTTTCGAAAGATGTGGATGTGTTCCTAATCGTATATCTTGTAATAAAAATAAAATGAAATATTTAATTCAAAGGAGAACAGCAATACAAATTCAACCTTGATACTAGTGTTTATTATGTTGGCAGACAACTTCCAATTGTCGTGGACTATACTAGAGAAAATTAATATAAATCACAATTCACATCCATATTCCATATCAACCTAAAATCCTAAAGTTCAATGATATATAACGATAAGTCAGATATAGTTAATTATATATTACAACAATAAGACAATAAATAAAACCATGATATCACTTCAAAGTTGAAACAAAATGTACAGTAGATTAACAATTATTCTGCATGTTCATGCTCTCTGCTCTCCCTCCATGTGTTCTGTACCATTTCCACAATCCACTTCCACCACGCTGACTTGCTGAAGAAGTAAAAACCGCACAAGATGATAAACATCCATGAAATCGCTAGACAATAATCCGTTTCTTTGATTGGTACACTTGATATTGGACCGCCAAAGTCAGCCGACATGACGTATAGCAGTTTGTTATCCGGTTCAATTCCTGAAAAATACAAATAGGCCTACACTGGAATTATGAGCGAAATACAATGGTCAGGTTTTCTCAATCACAAAGATTATATAATTTACATCCACTAATAACATGAAATTCGAGGCAACTGTAGATAATAAATTATGCCGAAGACTTTGAGGACGACATTCAGAAGTCTGTTCAGGTATGTTTACTCTTCTGCTTTGTGCTAGGTGCAACATGTGTGTATGTGTTGTGTGTATTGACGTGTCAAATATCATGCAATGATCAATAATGACAAAAAAAAATAATAATAATGCTTCGCGGAATATGCGCTCAGTGCAAAAATACGTTTATTGGTGAGCGCTGTGACGACGCTAAACTTGGACTTGAAATTGTGGTCATGTTAGCACTAAAAATTCTTTAAACTTTCCCTGAATGTATCCAATCGAACTATGTAAGCTTCTTGATACTGTTGGGCCATTAATTACCCAAATAACAGTGCCGAAAACTGATATAATGTCTCGTCCAGACCGATTTATGAATAGCAATCGACAAGTTGGGTCTGACAGTTCAGACAAGTAAACAAAACTTCCCGTTGCATTGTGGGTCAGCCCATGTTGCCTCTAGAAAATATAAACATGGCCGATCTGTTGTTCATACAACCCGGAGAAACTCGCTCTTTGATTGGTCAACGTACATTGCCTGTTGCTAAAGGCATGTTGCACGTAGCACAAAACACGCTCAGTAAACGTATGACACGTTCATCAAATGGTACCCATACTGCTAAATTTAGTGAACTGGAATCCAGTGGTAGCCCTACTAGTACCACATTCATGAACCAATTCAAAATTCCATTACACCCCCCACTGTGACTGAAATTAACTTGGATATTCATCATTTGAATAGGCCTAGTCCGTATTTGAATTCCACTAAGTTTGGGTTCGGTTTTTAAAATATAAAGGGAATAAAAAAAGAGGTTTGTAATTTTTTATAAATAAATATAAATGTTATGAATACCAATAATAGTTGATATAGAGTTAATTTCATCCCTTATTGCAAAATAACATGTCCAATATTGTGAAACATTTATTCCTGACAGTAATTATAGACCTTGAATGAAACAAATATGGCGTCAGGAAAATGAGGATAGTGTCACATTGCAAGAACAGACCATTCACTCCAAAAATGTTCTACACATTTTTGTGATTAGTGGAACAGTTTTTGAGATGTAAGATTTGAAACAGAACTCAAAAATAACGTTTTTCGCTACGTACTTCAATTAATTTTCAACGATCTATAACCAGAACTCCCAAATGCATCGAGTAAAAAATCTGATATTTAGTATTCAAGCTTTTCTTAAATAGCTTATTGCTACAAATAAAAAGTATCTGAAATGGGTCAGCTATCAAGTAATTCCAAATTGGATGATATCAAATGGAATGACCCAACAGGTGATGTACTTCCAAAGAATACTCACCCGTGTTTTTGGTTATAAACTTGGCGAATAATTCCAAAGTATACTCCGAATCATTAAACTTGGCGACTGGTCGTCCATTGTGGAATAAAACTACAGTTGGTACACCAACAATCCCATATTGTGTATTAAAGCTGTGAAACTTCATTGCATCAACAGCAGCCATTTTAATGTCTGGAAATGCTCTTGGCAGTGCATTAAAGTGTGGCGCAGCTAGCGCACTGAAGGAACAGTACTGAGCATAAAATAATAAAGCAACACAATCTGCAGGTGATTTACGATTGGTCACGTTTGGTTCCGTTATCAATATGTTAAGTAGCCTTGTTGAGTTGACCATTTCTACTGGCTGGCCACCATTTTCTTTGCCAGTAATACATGTACAGCGGAATGTGGCATTAGGTAAAGCTTCTTGTGAGCTGTTAACGTTTATTGTGACGTTCGACGATGTCATGCCTAATGGTGGCAGATCCAAGTCCGGTTGCGAATAAACCTTTCTAACGACATCGCCATCAACTGCTAAGCTCTCGTCAGGTACAGTTAGGTGCTGTGGGTGTTCTTTCAAACCTCGTCCCTAGAAACATTGGATAATTATATGAGACCTATTAACTATTTGCCACTAGAAGTTGCAGGTAGGTTCTTACTGCTCTCAGTACAAGTACAGAAGTTTGATACATGCAGTATAAAATGGTGGAACAGATTAATAGGCCTACTCACAATGGAGTCGACAAAAACTTTGCGTTGATATGCATCATCAGTCACGGAAGCCGGAAAATTGTCTTCGATTGAATTATCTGCATTTACTAATTCTGCAGCAATTGCATCTCCTGGGATCTCAATACTTTCACCTAAGCTAGTATCCACACAGGCTACACTAGATAGGCTAACTGAAATGAAAGAAAAAATGACAAAAACTAGTCAGATCCAACTCAATGTCAGATCTTGGCCAAACATAACCTCAACACTGGTGAAGTACGTCCAGACCCTATTTAAGCTTGTTGAAATTGAGTTGAATTCGTAAACGTTATGAAGAGAACAAAATATTCATGCACAAAATGTTGATACGACCCTAAATTCAATATTTTCGTTTTGCTCACCTAGAATTATCGTAAATACGACTCTAAATAACATTTCCATGATTGCTAATCCATTTTCATATTTCAATCCACCACACCACTACCACAGCCTTCTTGATGCAAATCATTCTTCTCTGATTCAAATATCTCTAAATCTCAATCAATCAATCTTAAATCTCTAAATTTAAATATCCAATCGGGGCAATCTTCAAATGACCACAAATGATATAGATCCAACCGAGTCGTCAATTGTATGCTATTAAATAACTAGGAAAACGCTGGATGTGCGTTGTGAGATGAGCTTAAAAGTCTGGAAATCTAGAATGAAAAATATTCTGTCAGCTCAATCCACATTTACGGACCTTGGATTACTTCAAACGTTCACTTGTTGATATTTATAGTACTGCAACCTGTCGCATATACACTTTACAAAACCAATTGATCCAAAAATTCAATAAAATGTACACTTTTATTGCGTTTTCTTTGTTATTTTTCATCCGATTGTTGCAAATATTTCTGAAAAGATGTGTGATAGTATTGTTCATATTCGGTGAAAGTTTGAGAGCTTTTGAAGAATTCTTGTTTTTCAAGTATTTTTCCTCCGGGTTATTCTCGTGAGGATTTTTCAAACTCCATGATTTTTTTCCGGAAAAATCTTCCGACCGATTTTTCTGAAAAACAATCCCAGCCTATTCTGGTTTGACAGAAATATGTAAAAAAGTTTCAAGTCGATAGGTATTTTTTCTTGACCTGTATGCTGCGCACAAAATTACAAAAAAAAAAAAAACGAAGCCCAGTTTTTTTCGGTATGTGAAATGGAATCTTCGCTACACTCATCTAATAACAATTCGGGTGCTTTTTTCAATTGATCTAACTGAGATCTACTAGACTGTGACTAGAGAACATCAATTTCAAGATGAAAAATGGTCGCGATGCGCTATGTCAATTATACTGATATTTGTTTAAGGTGATGTAAAAGTTGAAACGCAATGTGTACAATTAAAAATTCTCAAATCCAACTGGTAGTGAATGTGCAAATAATGAGGTAAATATTTGCAATTATAACCCGAGTCAAAATATTATATTAATTGATTAATTTCAAAAGTATTTACTTTTAGGAATATTGGGAATATTCATATGTATAATAAATTGTTCTCAAACAACACCAGACAGTAATGATCAATCAATTTAATAAAACTTCAATAAGACAAGTGAAAAACTAAAACAACCATACAAGAGTAATTTTTTCTAGTTATGGTGTCTAATGCTGGGTTTCCATACCTGCGTTATTCGGATTGCGAATTCGCTAAGCGGTTTTTTAAGCCACCATGATGATAAAACGACCAATCAGTGACGAAAGTTACGTGATTTCCGATTGTTGAGCTCGCCTCAATTCCACCGCCTTGCGAAAGCGAAACGCAAATCGCCTTCATGGAGGGCCAGCATAACATTGATAACATTTTATTTTCCAACAGTTTGAACAGTCAGATAATTCAAAATATTGTAAGGCAGGCTAATACTAAGCAGTTTATAATACCTCAAGAAAAGATAGACACAAATCTAAGGGGGGGGGGGGGGGGGGTGCTGAAGAGCAAATACCGGAATAAGGTTACTTTACTTTCAAGGGTGAACATGGGCTCGGCATGTAATAATGCCGTGAGAGCTACTATTTCGGGGAATTGGTTAGGGTTATTTGGGTCAGGTTTTGATCGTATCCGTGAATAGATACAATCTCGCCATTCACTTTCACATCCTCTTTTCAAGTAAACACGCCAAGCCCACGTTCACTCTTGGTAGTATCCGTATCCCAGTATGCGCTCTTCAGGCGCCCCAATCCAAGCATCAAGACAAAATTCTGCAAGTCAAATGTATAATGAATATAAAGAAAGATAGGCCTATATTTGTATTTTATATCAGTACTATTATTAGATGAGCGTAGCGAAGATTTCATTTCACATACCGAAAAAAATGGGCTTTGCTTTCATGTTGTTTTTTTTTGTGCGCGGCATACAGGTCAGGAAAAAATACCTACCTACTTGAAACTTTTTCTATATATTTCTGTCATACCAGAATAGGTTGGGATTGTTTTTCAGAAAAATCAGTCGGAAGGTTTTTCCGGAAAAAGTTCGGAAAGATTGAAAAATCCTCATAAGAATAACCCAGAGGGAAAATACTTAAAAACAAGAATTCTTCAAAAGAATGAATGTTGGGGTTTTCAGGCGCGTCGACAACGAGGTCATTTTGCCAATTCTTCAAAAGGTCTCAAATTTTCACCGAATATGAATAATACTATTTTACACATTTTCAGAGATTTTTGCAACAATCGGATGAGAAATAATGAAGAAAACGCATTCAAAACGTATTTTCACTTCAACCAATTAAATCTATAGCAAAAAGTGTCATCAATTAAATTAAAACGATTGAAATCAGTTACGAATGAACAGGGAGGCCTTGACCTAATTGATTCCGGTAGGGTTTTTAAACGTTTGAAGTGATCCAATGTCTGCATGTAGATGTAGACTGAGAAGACAAATTATTTTTCATTGTACATTTCTATACTTTTGAGCTCATCTCACAACGCGAATCCCGCGTTTTCCTAGTGTATTGAATATATACTAGGAAAACGCGTTGATGGATAAGCTAGAACATATCAACTCATCTTTGGATTGGTTACTATATATATCCACCTTGAGATCCAAACAATTACGTCACTGCCATTCTATTTCCTAATTAATTTCTATGATAGTGAAGAAAGCTTCGTCTTGAACGTTTCCAATCAGTTGGTGACACCTGTTGCTTGGATTTAATTGGTTTCTTAATAACTTTGAGTGATTTGAAAAAATTAGATTAGGCCTATATATTTTTTTACAGCAAAACGGCTGATCTGATTTGACTGAAAAGTCTGGAATAATGTGTATAATTATTATATTAAAATTTCCTGGGAATTTGATGAATTCTCTTGAAGGGAATATTTTTGACGAATTTCTTCCTCTGGGTTATTTTTATGGGATTTTTGAGAACTTTGAAATGAGTTTTTTCAGAAGTGGTTCAACCGATTGCACCTCAAAACTATACAGTATCGAATTAGATACAGACACTTGTGTGTGCCAAGTTTCAACTGATTTTGAATTTTTGTTTGATCTGTGGAGCGCGAAAAAAAAGCACTTTTTTTCGAGTAGGCCTACTGTATGGTGAAATTGTCTTCTCCACTTTGCTCATCCAAATAAATACGAAAGATTGACCAGCTTCCAGATGGGGGACCAAAGCTGTTGTAATTAAAATAAATAAAGAATACTGGAAACTCTCGAATTTTATAGTCGAACATTTTAGTGATCATCCTCGGCAGAAAGAAAGTTGATAGGAGTCATGACCGCCAGCATTTTTTCACGTAGAATTTGAATTGTCACGTAAGTGACAGACAATGCAGCCAGGTTTGCTCGTTTTCTATTTGCCAGCACAACAGTGGTAACTACTAAATGCTATAGCGAGTTTCCGACAGACCCATTATGACTTGACATACCGTTAGTACATTTGCTAATAGGCTAGGTACCGGTACAGTATGGGCTCATCTCTAGTAAAGTCTCCATTATTGAAAGAATTGAACCACAATGTGGCTCAATTACCGTATCTTCTTAATTTTTTATAGTTCCCTGCTTGTTATATGGCTACGGTAGGCCTAATAACGCGATTATTATTTATTAGTTATTTGCTCAATTCTGTCTATTTTATTGTCTCTAACTGATACAGTATTAGGTAATCAATCTATTTTATATTATATTAGACAAGCCCTACATCCTCGAGTGTACGTATTATACGAATTATGTCACATATATATCATGATTTTCAACGTACACAATATAAGCTATTGAATTGAATTGAATAGAATATTTCAACAACAAGGAGAGTTTCAAGTAATTTTTCAATGTTGATTATTAAGCTTGCGTGCCAAGGCAATCACTTTTAGGTACACTTTTGGAAAACGTTTGACAAAAAATTTTGCTTATTTTTTTAATATCAAATTTATAAAAAAAAAATGGTCAGCAAAATTTCCAAGAAATTTTAAAAATATAAATGTAGACCTAGCCTATTCTAGATATACATTAGATTGGAAAAATACTTGTCAACAAAATACTAATCTGACCTTGGATCCGAGTACGGGATTTTAAACTACGAAGGAGCACTAATAGCTTGTTCTACGTCAAGTTCATGAAGATGTGTTGATCGTTTGGCAGCTTTAATAGTATTTCTCATCAGCATAGCTACAGTCATTGGACCGACACCTCCAGGCACTGGTGTGATGAACCCTGCCACTTTTCTTACACCTGAAACATTGTTATATATTAGGCCTACATAAAATGTACTTGAGCAAGAAACAAGTACTATGTACCTGAAAGTAGAGATAAAAAGTGGTATTACTGTCAAAGTCTACGTCTCCAACTACAGTATTTTTGCCAGTGTTGGTGTCGATGACTCTGTTGATGCCGATGTCAATCACACAAGATCCTGGCTTTACCATATCAATGGTTATTAAATTAGGAACACCTAAAAGAAAACAATCACATTAAATACGCAAACCTCACACATAATAACACTGGTTGTCAAGTGCGTTTTTTTGTGTTCCGTTGACCGACATACTCTTCACATTACCATTAAAATAATTTGAAATAGTATATTTACCTGCGGCACTAATAACTATGTCTGCGTTTTTCGTAAACTCCTTTAAACGAGCAGGCGGTGTGTTGCGGTGGCATATTGTCGTAGTCGCATCCATAGCAAAATTCTCACCTAAAAGGCACAAGAATAGAATAGTTTTAGATGTTACAACACGTCACACATAATATTATGTTGGGCTAGTATTACCATTATTCAAACTAGACAAACGCAGCATATGGGTTGTAAGATGAGCGAGATATCTGAATAGAGTATAATCAATAACTCTACACACCTTGATTTATATAAAATATACTTCATTCAGTAAATATTGAATCTAGAAAGCCGTGAATCTCGCCTAATTCTGCTAACATTTCTATCTATTTGATGAATAAAAAGCATTTGTTGAATCATTTTCTTCAAACAGGCTGGTCTGATTGCACATAAATTCGTAATAGTGTGTATCATTTTTGTGTTCACACCCAGGGAAAATTTTATTTTTTGGGGAGATTTTTTCTCAAATTTTCTTGCCCAGCCTAATCTTAAGGTGTTTTTAGAAACTTCGAGATAATGTTTCTCTAAAATAGTCTAACCAATTTAACCCCAAAACTATACAGTTCTAAGTTGGATAAGTCTGCATGTACAGAAAAAGTTTCACGTCAATCAGTCAAACCCTGCGACCTGTGCAATGGGTACAAATGAAGAGAAAAAAACACACACAGACTAAGCTTCATAAGAGTGGGATAAAGGTCTTCACTATTGCTCTCTAACTAGGAAGACGCGTTATGTGTTTCCACGTTGATGGATGAGCCAGGACATATCATCTTATCTTTGGATTTGGTTATGAACTTATTATATATATATATCCACCTTGAGATCCAAACAATCAAGTCACTGCCAACTCATTTCCTTATTAATTTCTATGATAGTAAAGAAGGCTTTGTTTTAATTGTTTCCAATTCATTGGTGGCACCTGTTACTTGGATTTAATTGGTATCTTAATAGCTTTGAGTGATTTAAAAGCATTAAATTATATTTTTTTTTACATCAAAACGGCTCATTCGATTTAAGTGAAAGTTCGGAATAACATGTATCATGATCATATTGAAATTCCCTAAGAATTTGAATTCTCTCAAAAGAAATATTTTGTTATGATTTTTTTTACTTTGAAATGAGATTTCTCACCAGTGGTTTGACCGATTATGCCTCAAAACTATAGGCCTACAGTATCGAATTAGATAAGGACTCTTGTGTATGCCAAGTTTCAACTGATTTTGGATTTTCGTTTGACCTGTAGAGCGCGAACAAAAAAAACACAAAAAACCGGGCACTTTTTTTTCGAGTATGGTGAAATTGAGTCTTCGCTTTCATCCAATAAATTACCTTCTGGACCTGTAAATTAAAATGAACGTGGCGAAGATTTCCACTAGACGTTGAGCACCCCTAAACACCACCAATTAATCAATCAATTGAAGATTTACACTTCATACACAGGTACCGAAAAAATTGGGCTCCGTTTTTATGTTGTTTTTTTTCATACAGGTCAGGAAAAGAAGTCAATCGACTTCAAACTTGTCCTACATTTTGGTGTCATGCTAGAATAGGTTAGGATTGGAAAATAATAGGAAAGTTTGTAAAACTTGGAAAACCAAAATTTTTTAAAAGCTCTAAAATTTTCACTGACAATGAATAAAAATATCTTACACATTGTCAGTGATTTTCACAACAATTGGATGAGAAATAATGAAGGAACATATTTATATAATGCATTTCTTCACATCAATCAAAGCTATTAAGAAACCTATCAAGAAAAAGCAACAAATGTCACCAATTATTTAAACGTTTGAAGTAATGCAAGGTCTGTAGATGTAGTTTGAGCTAACATAATATTTTGAATTTCTAGATTTCTGATTTTCTGATTTCTATACTTCTAAGCTCATTTCGCAACGCATATCCTACGTTTTCCTAGTTTATTTTTTATGAGCTTTTACAACAAACTACCGGTATACTGATGACCACGATCTATTGGCATTGGTGATGGTTGAATAATGAGATGATGGGTATTGATGAGACTGAAGGTTATTTTATTTAGTATTTTCAGATAGTGCAAAGTAGGAAGTCATGGCCTGTTGTTAAGAATCTATATATTGACAGATCTATTCCAGTATTAATATAAATGACATAGAGGAACCATGGAAAACCAATGTCTGGATGGCCCAACATGGTAGGAATCGAACCCCAGTCTCAGCGTATTTTAATCAAAATCAAATTGGTATTTTGGCACTGGTCCCCCCGTATCAGTTTTTTTACTCAAAACCGACATACAAAAATGACATAGGCTCTAAAATATTACTAATAATCATTTTAATTTTAGACATAATGTATTCATATCATTTATAAAATAACTCTACCTTGATATTTACCACTGTCGGAGTGAAGAAGCATTGCCATTGGCATTCCTACGTTTTTGGAGCGTCCACAAACAACTGCGTTCTTTCCCCTCGTATCAATACCAAACGCTTTGATCAGTTCACGAACACCAAGAACGGTACAGGGTATAAACGCTTCCATATTAAGGCACAGTCGCCCGACATTGACGATATTAAAACCGTCAACATCCTTGTCAGGTGTGACAGCATTATTGATATCTCGCACAATAATGTGCGGTGGAAGAGGAAGTTGAATAAGAATTCCATCAACTTCGTGATCAACATTTAGAATTTCTATTTGCTTAATTAAATCCAATTGAGAGATGGACGAGGAAAAATTCTTTTCAATACTGACAATTCCAATCTCTTTAGCAGCTCTCATTTTGTTTTTAACGTAAATCAAACTTGCAGGATCATTCCCAACTAAAAGAGCAACTAATTTTGGTGGTCTTTTGCCAGCATCCACCCATTTCTGTACTTCAGCTTTAAGCTCCAATCTAATATTTCTGGCAACCAGTGCACCATCTAGAAGCTTTGCACTCGATCTGAAAAGTAAACCAAGCATTATAACTAGTCACCCACAGCATTGAGTTTAAATGCTCAAAGGTAGGCTACACTGTGTCATGCCGTAACATTGACCATTGGTAATGTTTTTGTATCATGGATACAACCACGAAATAATTGTTGACCCAATGTATTACTTATTTATTTATTATTCTCCGTGAGATTCATACTAAAATAAATGTAGGATCCGCCAGATTGATACAAACTAAAACTCGAACGAAACTTGGAAATAGGCATACATAAGTACAACACAAAATAGAACAACTGACACAATCAAGGATAGTTGCTTGAAATATACTCGTTTAGATTTAAGAAAGGGTTTAGGATGGATGACTTTTGAGGTTGGTAAGGAAAGACTTGAGTGACCGGGACTGAATTACATGGGTTCGCAAGTGATCGTAGAGGATAGAGCATAAGTGAAAAGAGCTGTTTGTGAAGAAGGACAAGTTGTGACATGTAATATTGATAGGATTTTTGTTTCTGGTCTGGTAAGGATGGATTGAGGAGTTGAGTGGGAAGAGATCGGGATGAGAACGAAGAAAAGTGCAGGTAGCTTGAATGCACGGGGACGAGAGTAAAAATCTTTTGGTCTATGAAGTGCTGGTGACAGGATGTTGAGATGAGCTCAGTAGAATAGGTCAAATTATTATAATAGGCCTACTACTAGGTCCTACTCTACTACCTTTTTGGAGTGTTGTGTAAATATCTAAGAAAGCAAGATATTGTAGGCATAGGCCTATGCCTACGCGAATGACGGAAGAGGTTAGAATATTTTATATTCTGCATCATTATAGGCAAATGATCTAGATCAATTTGGAAATAATGACATTCAGAAAGATACAGAAATAATTAAGAGACTAGATTCATCAATTCATCTTGTACATGCAATTTGCGAACAATGACAATAAATAAACCTAAAGTAGAGCGATTTTGACAGCAAAATATTAAACACCCGCCATTTCTAACTCCTACCGGCCACTGCCGACCTGTTGCCACAACTATTCAAAAATTTGCGCAAAGTTGATCTCTGTGCGATGACTACCAACATTGTATACTTTTTTACGTTATTGATTGTCAAATATTACTATTACCATGAAAGTGGCATTATGACACATGTTATCTGCAAAATATTTTTGAATAATAATCTTGTCTAGTATGGTTTAATATGGTCACTTTCAACAGAAGCGTACAAACAGACTTTTGTTCCCTTGAACTTGTCTGAACACTAGAATTAAAAATCTCATTCTTGGCAAGGTCTGCCAGGGAAGAAATTCAAATAGTACGTCTGGTTCTTTTGAATTATTTGTATCTCTGTAATTCGTGCCTACATTATTATTCTTTTCGATAATGGTCACTTTCATGAATAAAATGTCTGATTAATGTCTCAACCATATTAATGCTGCGTCTTCAGTGTTCAATATATTATTTCATTATTATTCAGTCCACATATAATATATAATATAAAGTATAATAGATATAAGGAACAAATATCTGAAATACCAATTTCACATCTTCAGCAATAACATTCATCTACACTATTCTCGAAAATCAAATAATATTCACATCAAGACGATGAATTCAATTGAATATGGAATAAATTATCTTAACCACTGCGGCTTCATTATTCAACAATCAACCAATACTAGCAAATCTTTGAAACCTCCTACTTTCAAGAAGGAATAAAATAAGAACTACTGAACTTACCCCGTCCAAACGATCCTACTTTTCATCCATAGCCTTAATTGGGAAACAATGAATTTGTATTAATTTTTGATGTTATTGAAAAAAAAAACTTCACAATGACCCAAAAAATGCTTTCATTCTGAGAAGGCTTTATGGCTCATGCACAAGCGGGTCAAGACAGAAAATTAACAGGGCCCTCAAACAAAACGCATATCATGTTTGATTAGCATGGCAGTAAGGCGTCTGACTAGGGTGCTGGCGGGCAGGGTTCAATTCCCATGCCTGTCTTTTTTTTTACTTATTAAATATTATATAAATGCTTTTTGCTGAAGTTTATGGGTCAGGAAGATTTATTTTTATCCCCTGATATTGGAATTGTTCTGTATTATCACTATTATTCAGCGTAGCCAATATATTTAATTATTTTTTTGTATATAGGACTATTCCTGAATATAAGTTCAATTTTCACGTTAAGTTGTACATTTATAATACTAAAAATATCAGTGATGATCTTTTCAGATCAAACTTGGTTTTTTTTTGGGGGGAGGGGGGGGCTTCATTTTTCTTTCTTAATGCTGCTCAACGAACCCACCAACAGCTATGTTATACAGGAGTACAAATGAGCGGGTGATAATGAAACGATGAAGTGATGTTAGTTGAAATGACATTTAACAAAACCTCATGCCTTATACAAGACTCGAATCAACACCCAATCTGAGTTCAGTTCCTAACGTAGTGCGAGTTGACTGTGAAACGGGCGGCTCATAAATTATTTGTTTATCAGTGAATCTATAGCTGTAGGGATAATGAGCGTGTGTTGACCGTTCTGGTTGCTGGTGCATTCCACGAGTACTTTTGATAATAAACCGTAAATCTGACAATTTGTTAATCTCTATAGTCGTGAGTCACGTACCTCAATCAATCTGCCCACCCCGGTTCTGACGCACCTGTATGAGGCCTACGTAGCGCATAATATAAAAGCTTATAATTAGCAAAATAACATGAAATGAACTTCTGAGCATTGGTGATTTGTTTTTTGGACTTCATTCTAGTTAGGGCATGAAAAACATCAAAGAGCAGGAAGAGTTGGTAAAAAAAGTTTATTGATATAACAGTAATATCAAGGAAAATTGTTACACAATACAATATACATTACAACTTAAGATACGAAGATAACAACCACACAATAAATTCAGTCATTAGTGCTTCTTCTGAACTTGCAGACTATTCTTTTGAGAAAATCACGGAACTTGACAGACGAGTTTTGATAAAATAACTGAAGTGAACTCAAACTTGAAACTGCTGTCACACATGATGTCTTAAACTAAACCTTCACACTACATCACAATGAACTAGAACTTCAGCATGAACTACATCACAATTTCCTGATCTGTATATCGCGTACAAAATTACCAAAAAAAAAACTTAAAAACGAAGCTCAATTTTTTCTGGTATAGGCCTATGGAATGGAAATCTTCGCTACACTCATCTAAATATAGCGCTTACACCACAGTCCCTAGATGCCCATAACTCCCACGCTATACTCAGTCATGCACTCCCATAACAACGGTCCCAAAGAATTTCCTGATAAGAAATCAAGTCATTCAGATAACTGTGCAAGACTTTCACTCTCTATTGTGTAGGTCAACTAGCAGGGAATTTCAAGTATACGGAGAATGAGTTCTACTACAGTCTACACTATGTAAGTGAAGATTCTGTAAGAAAAGTAGAGAATACAAGTTTTATCATGATGCGAGAAGTCATTCATCCTGAGTGAAGGTTTCTGGTGGATTCCTTTGCTCGTTGAAGTGAATATTAGGAGGTGATATCAGGACACAAATGAATTTACACAAATATTGATCAACTTAAAAAAATATAACGAGTTGAAAAAGAAAGACTTGGATGAAAAGAGAACAAAGAAAAAGATGAATAAGGAGTGCATCCAGTAAAGAGATCGCGGCAAAAAGAGTGCGGCCAATAATATCGCTGTAATTATATCGAGTGGAGGCCAGCGATCATTTGCGTTTGGTTGCCATGGTATTATGTACCTACGATGTTATGTATCTCGCAGTATTATTGCCACGATCTTTTGGTCATCGACATTATTGAGTTGGTCATATTGCCTAGAAGCCATAAGATGGAAGACTCCTTCTATCAATACAAATGATTGAATTTTAAATTATTAAATTACCATCACTTCAGTTTCAGGTTCACTTCCCCCATAAAACATCAGTTTTGTGATCTGTCTTATTAGTTACTATTCATACACTCTTCTTTTGTAGCCTTCAATAAAATTAACTGTTGTGGGTTTGTCAAGCAACAGATCTATTGTGATATATTGTTGGCTATGAGTCTTCGAAGTTTTATTACACAATCAGGATCTTGAAGTACCGTTCCAACTCAACGACTGAAACGTTACAGTGTTGTCACCACAGCGACTCCAAGTGGCTAAGACAATGGTTTTTCTCACAGACGTTCCTAATCTTCCCAAAGCTACTACATCCAAAATAGGTATTGGGACATGGTTGTCAATGCAAATCACTAAGAAATGTGCATGAAACTTGATTGGGTCGCCTGCAACAAAAGTATCAACTAGACTAATATAACAATCACAGATGCAAATGATACACTCAATATTTCATGCTGAATCATCTAGAACAATTTCCACAGAATAGCTTTTTGTGGAACCAAGTAATTCTTGAAATATCACCATTATAGGCACTTAACATGGAGTTTCTCAAAATTCTCTGAGGAGCTAAATACAGGACATACAGTGGAATGTTATGAATATATTAAAGAAATTGCGAGGCTGTCAGATACAAAATTGTTATTATAACCCAAACATCCACTTTTTTAAATATATAGATTTATCAAGTAAAATATGGTGTTTGCCATTTTATTCAGCAAATTATCCAAAATTCAAGCTTGAGCACTTACTTTTTTCTGCATCACACAGATTACAGAAAACCCTCAAACTCTGGTAATTCAAATGATGCTGTATTAGTAATTAAAACAATAGTTCTAGTCCCTATAGAGTTTAAACCCATTCATAGATTTAATGTTGAATATTTCGATAATTTGGGTCCATAGAATTTTGAATTAAAGAGAATCCACTGTATTACTTGTTAGCTGTGTATGTAGGCCTACTATTTAAATACCGGTATAGTTCATACCTGGGTAAACAAGATAGTCAACTCCAAATTTGTGTCCTGCGGTAATGTAGTAGCCTTTTTCCCAAAGGTTCTTGAACACTTGGTAACGAAGCTTTTGCTGATTATTACCAGGAAAATCCCACACTACAGCTGCTTCATCGCTTGTCTTATGCCACGGATGTGCTGCAAATATCTGAATTGTCATCTGGTTTTCATCCAACACATTGATTTTAGATAGTTCATTCTGTAAGATTTGATCTTTATCTATGTCATCTGTTACAATGTCTTCCTTATCCAGATCAGCAGCTAAAGCTTTCATTCGTTTGGATGTTTTAAGTCCCAACAATTTCCGTCTCTTTCCTTCAACAATTGAATCAATATTTTCCATGACGTGGCGTTTACGTTCTTCAGTGTAAAGGGTGACTTGATCTTTCCGAAGCTCCTCTCTGTACTGTTTGAATGTTTCCTGAACATCATCATCCAGAGATTTCAATAAACCTGGATATTGTACGAGTCGAGCTACTTGCCTCTCGACCAAAAGTGTTACTTCTTCAGGTAGGAGAGCAAGTGGTAAACCAGGTAAAGATTCTTGACGTGGTAGAAATGGTAAGCATCCAACAAGCTCGCCGATAATGCGGTGTTTTTCACGAAGTGCCAACCAATCTGTTGATGATTATAAAATACATACTTTTTGATAGAGTTGAATAAATTATAAATAATCAATTAGGGGGATCCAGTTGTAGCGTAAAAGTTTCAGCACACAATCAGTACATCACAACAGTTTCAGTAACATCAAGTATAAACTACCATATTGATTTTCTCTTTGAACATGTTGTAGTGAAAACAGCTTCACGATGGTCAGAGAATTATTTTTCTAAAATAGTGTTGATCCATAATAAACATTCACATTGGGTTAGGTCTACACGATACTTCTAGGTCTATGTTTCGATTGGTGGCGCGGTAAAATTTATTGTTGAAAATGATCTCTCCACATTTGTTTCCACAAAATTCAACTCATTCGTATTGAAAACAATTATTCTCTACACCTGTGACGACATGTTTATAAATTCTGTACTTTGCACCGCCAACGTTTTATGATTATTTACATTTTGTCAAATAAACTGGTATGAACTTTTTTTCCAGTACACTGGATCCCTAGTAATATTACTACACAATCAAATAGATAAGATTGGGCTTGTAAAATGAAAAGGTTTGGTCAAAATGTCTGTCTAACCAGAAGATGTGCGTTGAAACTAATTTGTTCTCAAAGGATGTCACTATGTCTCAGTAGGCCTTCAATCTATATCTATATCAAAATCTATATCTATGTAGTTGCTCCAAACAGATGAACGCAAAGTCGTTGTTATATCGAGGTATTCGTGGGTATAATAGTCTACCGGACCTCATAAAACATTTAGTATCACAGAAAGAGTTCAAAAATGCAGTTATAAGATATATTACTTTGGGAGGTTAATTAGTTTCTAGTTATGTTATTAGCGTTCGTATTTCATAAATTATTAATTATTTTATAATTAGTTTATTGGCCTATTGACGTTGATGAATGGCTACGTTTATCACACAGTCGTAAAAGGTTTAGTCAAATCATTTTTGCCTGAAACATTTCAAACATTCAATACATATTGAAGTTCGGCAAAATCGTTCCTAGTTCCAACACGGTTTATGACGTGATTTGGCACTATCAAATCACATCTGAAATATGTGACAAACAGGCCAAAACGATAGAGGGGAAAGCTTGTAACTCCTGCGATGGTTGCGACAATAAATCAAGCCAATGCTCATAAGATTGACAATTAACCAACTGCTCAAGCCAATTTAATAAGGCAGTGTGAATAAACAAATATGGCGATTCGACTAAAACGTTTTGACTAAAACGATTCAGGGTATGCAACGTGAAATATTTGAAATATTTCAGGCAAACTACTAGGCTAGGTCATTGAAAAATTCAATGGCTAGGTTTATCTTCACTATTTGGCTTGACCGTGTCCCAGCTGTGTCATAAATGTAGTCAATCATGAGTGAGGTGCGAGCACCAGATGAGAAATTATTGTAATTACTCTATATATTTTGATAGTAAAAAGGAGTCAGTGATGACCTGCTTAGGAGAAAATATCTCACTGTTAGCTTTCAAGTCAGGTAGAAAGAAATGAACAACCTCCGAGAATATGCCACTATGGCAGGAATATAACACAAGGCTGCTGAATGACGGCTCACTGCACTAGCTACTGATCCACCTGACTCAGAGTTTAGTTGGTGGTTTGGTTAGGACATTGAGTTAGGACTAGTTCATCATTCAACAGTGACACAAGTGAAAAATCTTACCAGTTGCATTCCACACATATACTTTCCCAGCACTAACTGCAAGTGTGATCATGATGTCATTGATGGCCAGTGTAGTGTAGGCCTATCATTCAATCTCATTTCCTATTTATTTCAAAATACACTGTTGGTTATTAGGCTTACAGCAGTAGTAATATTTTTGGCTCACAGTTTATAATATAGGCCAAACACGCTAAAATAGAGCACAGTGAACAAATACTCCCTTTTAAGCTTGAAAGTGATAAAAATACCATTAAAAATACTGAAAGAAGTATTTCAAGAACCACAGGTGTGCAGTAATGCCAATCAACACGGCCCTACAGCACTCTGTTTTAGTACTATTTAGTGTCATCCTATTGGTACAGCGTGTGAGCAACTCAAGATTCAAGAACCAATGACCATGTGTACACGATTCTAATTTTGTGATAGAAGTGGGGTTAGTGTTTCGTGATTAACTTTTAGATCATCCACCTTTCTTTAGTAATAAAATGGGTCTAAGGAAACCAAAGAAAGGACGTTCAGTGAAACTAAATAATCAGAGAGAAGAAGGAGAACCCGAAAGTTTGGTTAGAGCTCCCCATTCTTTCGTTATCCATCGCGGCGTTGTTGGAGGTTATATTCTGGAATTAACCAAGGACTTCAGGAAAGTTATGGAACCCTTCACAGCTTCAGCATTAAAGGTAACCCTAGGTCAACTTGAATGATCAGATTTCCAATCAACATTCCTGTTCAAAACACCATAGTAGGCCTATGGCATTGAGTACTGCCTATATAGTGTAATAAGCCTACGGTAACCTTCACCAACCTTTATCCCGTCCCTGTCCATTCAGCACAAACTATATTCTAGCCTAGGCCTACCTAGGCTAGGCCTAGCCATCAATCACCATCAACTAACCTAGCCACGAAAAGAGGTCAGTCGTAAAGCGGTAAATTTGCGGATTGTGGTTCAAATGGTTCAAGTATGTGCCAACAAAGGCCAAATTGACGACTCGAAATAGGCGTGGCTTTACCAGCCAGCCAGTTGGTTCATATCATTTGTGGTCATTTCAAGATAGGCCTACCCTGATTGGATATTTGAATTTGACTACAGTTCTAACAGCCCTGTTGATTGGACGGTATGATTTCTGGCGTCATGGGGGCGGAGACTGCGAGTCGTCAATTGGCAGGCCCATAGTAGACAAGCAGGTCACGGCAGGCATAAAACCATGCTCTCCGAACGAGATACCGTATTTCAAATGTTCTTATAGCCACAAAATAGCTCAGCCCTACAGCATCTGCATAGGCCTATACTATGCCAGGATCTGATTCCCATTGCAGGCTACTTTTTTTCCATTTCTAATTTTATATAGGGCCTAAATGCTTTTGGCATAATATTTTGGCTGTTCACACGAGGCATGATCGTGCCAATCCTTCGTTGTCGAGCAATGAAAGACCCCGTGCGAACGTCTCAAGGTCAACATTGCGTGCCAGAATCACGTCAAATTTCGGATTGACAGGAGTTCTATATTTCAATCCTATTGTGTTGGTTTATGCATGACTGACCATTAGGAGAACAGTATTTTCAATTTGAGTGATTGATAGTCACAACAAAGCTATGAATGAGCTAGAACATGTCGACATATCTTTGGATTGGTTATACGTATATATATATATATATCTATATATATATATATATATATCTATATCTATATATATATATATCTACCTTGAGATCCAAACAATTATGTCACTGCCCTCCTATTTTCTTATTAATTTCAATAGAGAGAAGTTTATTCAAACACTGCCGCCAAAACAGTTGTCACATGGACACAGTAGGCCCCCAGTTCTTGCACTTTAGTGTTTGTTTGAAACCGTGGTGCTGCATCAAACCTACACTATCGTGTTTGATTGTCCCAGTTCACTTGCACTAGTTCACGTAGTTCTACACCAGCTACGGAGCTGGTGTGCTTAGTTCAGTTCAAGATGGCAGGCGCTAAAATCAAATTGTACACGGATACTATGTTGGCTGACAAGTTGTTGACTCTTAGATTCGTGTCGATGAGAATGAAAAATTATTCATTTGAATGAGGGTTGTAATTATTTTCAAGCAAGTTGACATGCAGAATTACGTCTCTGTGATTTTACCCAAATAACTTTTCCCATTTTCAAAATTTGCGTCCAGAAACCGTTGAAATCGGCACTATTGTGTTTGTTTGTACCTCAACATTTAGGGATCATTTCCTGCACCAAACCCATAAAATGACACATTTCCTTCCTGTAACAGCAGTGTTGGTTTAGTGGTGCAACACAAACAAACAGCCCTAGTAGGCCTATAGCAAAATATATAAAAACAATGCATTATTTTCCAAAAATGAAGAGAATTAAATGTTATAAAAATATCCTGAAATAGACATTATTGTCGAAAACTTTTTTGTAATGAAAAAATTGAGTAGGCCTACCATACTAAGAGTTACCGGTACCGTATATACAAATTTCATTTGAAAAAAAAATGGAATGGTAATAAGGGTGAGTTGGTAAAACAAAAGAACAAATGCAAGAAAGCCTTGTTTTATCTAAATTGCTTCCAATTAATTGGTGAGATCTGTTGCTTGGATTTAATTGGTATCTTGAAAGCTTCGAGTGATTTAAAAAAATTACATCATATATTTTTTTACATCATAAATGGCTTATCCGATTTGAATGAAAGTTTGGAATAATGTGTATTGATCATTATTATATTGAAATTCCCTGAGAATTCGAATAAGCCTACTCTCGAAGGAAATATTTTTGACAAATTTTTTATTCTCATGGGATTTTTGAAAATCTTGAAATTTTCTCAGAAGTGATCTGACCGATTGCGCCTCAACACTATACAGTATTGATTTAGATGAGGACACTTGTGTATGCCAAGTTTCAACTGAATTTTCATTTCCATTTTACCAATGGAGTGCAAAAAAGTACTCTTTTTGAGTATGGTGAAATTGAGTCTTCGCTTCGCTCATCCCATTAATTTGACACGTCTACACATCTAGGTCTATAGTATGGTGTCTCTTATGTTGCAGGCTCGGAAAAACAACACGATCAAAGATTTTGTGTCCGTCTCTGGATTACTACACGTTTCACATTTGTGTATATTTACCCACACAGAACTAAGCACTTACTTGAAGATTGCTAGATTTCCACGAGGTCCTACACTGACATTCCGAATTCATAACTATACCCTGGCCCGCGATGTGCGATCTACGCTGAAGAAACAATGTGTCTTCGACCAGCAGTTCAAGCATGCGCCACTGATGGTACTCAACAGCTTCAGTGGGGAAGGAATGCACCTGAAGCTTATGGCTTCCATGTTTCAAAATATGTTTCCTACTATAAATATAACAAAGGTAATATTTCAAATGTAGGATTTATACTGTGCAATTTTGTGTGCTGTTGGTATGTCACTTTGTCTGTCGACTCAAGTCTAACCCACTTTAATTTGCAGGTCAACTTGACCAGCATTCGGCGTTGTGTACTGTTGAACTATAATCCAACCTCGAAGCTGATTGATTTCCGACATTATGCTATTCGAGTCGTGCCAGTTGGCTTATCAAAAGGCATCAAGAAGATTGTTCAAAGTAAAGTGCCGAACCTTGCACAGTATAACGATATCTCCGAATATCTTACGAAGTATGTAATCAAGCAAGTAGCTAAATTATCAAGTTGTGAATGCATCGTGTAAGATTGTTTAAATTCTAATTTAAATTGCGATTTATGTTATAGATCTGGCCAACTATCTGAGAGTGAAGTTGAAGATGACCCTGCAAGTCATATCACTCTCCCACGGAACGTAAGATCCCGTGGCAATATGGGGGCAAAGCAATCATCCATTAGACTTGTGGAGCTGGGACCGAGGCTTACTCTACAGCTTATGAAAGTGGAGAATGGAATGCTAAAAGGAGAGGTGCTTTTCCACGAATACGTCCATAAAACAGAAGAAGAGTTGTCCAAGATTAAAAAAGACCGAGAGGCAAAGGTAAATCTAAAGTCTAATCGAACGCGAATCCAGGAAGAGAATAAGAAGAAGAAAGAGAAGAAGAAGGAAGAACAGAAACAGAAATCTTTGAAAGGGATGCATAAGTCAGAGAATGACGTGTTGATGCGCAAGGCTGCAAAGGAATCTAACGAAGCAGAACCAAGCAATGGAGAAGACATCAACGATGCAGAGTGGTATCGGCAAGAAGTGGGAGAAGAACCCGAGAAGGATCTGTTTGATTCTACGTCAAACGTGGGCGGTAAGAGGAAGACCCTGTACGGAGGAAGATTACGTAAGATGAAGAAAATGGAGAAGGCTTCTGCACAGTCCAACTCTGACAAAGGTGACCGGAAGTTCACAAAGAAGGGTTCTAATTCTAATGACAGTTTCGAGAGGAAGAAAATATTTCAGAAAGGAAAAGTTCTCGGCAGTAAAATCTCCAAGAAACGTTAAGATTAGGCAAAGTGACATTTAAGCAATTAACTCAATTTGAATGTGTATCATGTATTCACTTTTAGGTACCTACATTAAACAACCTGATATGCTACTTTTATGTATATAATTCTGTTGAATTCCTTGAATGGAAAAATCATTACACTTTTCACTCCATTCATTTTCAGAAACTTGGCATTAGTTAAATTATACTCCAGCTGTAAACATAATGAATACAACAATTGCCCGCTTTTCTGCAAAAGCAAGTTTACTAAGACCTAGTTATCACTGAATTGCTAATGCAATTATTACAACTTATAAACCTAAATAACAAATGAACCATGCATAACATTATACTGGTAAAATATAAAACTGGTAATATTAATGCGTACTCGCCAAGTTAATTCATATTCTTACCTTCATAACTTTTGACTGACGGAAAAACTTGTTTACAGTAACAAGATTAAAATATAACCGGCAAAAATGCTGGCTATAACTGAAACTTGATTTAGCGGTACGTAAAATGTTCTTAACTGTGTATATTGAATATTCAGTCTAAGATTTTAATGCAAGCAATTACGACTACGCTTGCAACCATTGAATATCTGAATTGACAAAAAATGTAGAGTTTGCAGTAATTAAAAAAAAGGAGTTGTACAACTATTATATTATTTTGTATCAGTGATAATTGTGTTCCTAATTAATGCATTTACAGCATAGGAAACCTTGGTGATCAATAATTTCACTGATGAAACATTAATTATAGTCTGTAAACCTATGGCTTGGCTCCCAAGTTAATTAGGTTGATTAATGCTGTGTTTCCACGACTGAAATTACTTTCGCACCTTGAATTTCTTGTCGCTTTGCAGAATCTTGTTACTGCGGCGTTTAACAAGTACATATTGAATCACTATCAACGCACTCCAGCGTTATAGTTGGTGAAATTTCAGCAATTTGGCGGCAGTATATTTTATTCAAGTCAATAGCTCGCAGGATGTTCAATGCAAACCTTATCAGTTGATTTGAGAAACAAACTACTTTCGTAACGCAAAAGCGGAATATACTGTATAGAGTTTGGATCAACTTGCATTGCACATGCTGCACTCTTCACCAAATGGCTGAATTTTTAAGATGTCTGACAAAGCAGCAAGAAATCTGCTTTGCAGTCATGGAAACAGCATAATAGGTGGATTCCAATGCCTAGCAGTTTCTAGTCTCTAGTGAGAATTACCCTACACAAGCAATAGAATATTTCATCCAGTATGGCTACCAAGAAACTGCTATGCTAAGAATCAATACATAGAATGAATAAACAGAGTGAAGAAATCAACCAACTTTTTTCATGAAAAGACTAATTGAATTGATTCATCTAAAAAACATCACAGTAGTAAGTAAACGGGTCACTGAAAACAATGACTTGCATAGAATTGATAGGCTTATTCTGTTCCCAGTACGTTTCATCGTAATAATAATAATATAGGCAGGCTGCGTAGCCTTGAGTTAACAATTTCTTCACGAATGTTGGCAAGCTGGTTTGTGTAAAAAATGATACATATGAAAGCAAATGTAGGCTTCAAGACAAAGGAGTGGAAAATATTTGTCAACAATATCGAGCACGCTTCACTTGGCCTGAGGTAATGTAATACGACTTGCTAAAAAGGTTAGCAAGTTTTTACCGTAGGCCTAGTTCGAAATGAATGATACAGGTTTCTATTAGGAACAAGTTGGTGAATGGTGTGATACCACAGTTTGTAGTCAGCTTCACACATGAACAACTAACCCAAATTGTACTTACTAAAAACTACAACGCAATACATGCCGAGAAAAGTTGATATCTAAAGATACCTTTTTTAACTTGCCACATCACAATTCGTAATACATTTTCATAAATGCCACAAAAACTAGGGTGAAATGTAGAAAAAGACGATTAAAAATGACTAAAACATAGCTATCGAAATTAAGGCTAGGTACTACGTAGTTTTCATTGTCAGCATATTTAAACTAATAATTACGTCGAAAAAACTCAAATATGAAATCACAACGGGCATTTGTCAATACGAGCTACCGTCAAGTTGTCATTAGAGAATGTTCATCAACTCTTTTACCCACACACAGTTCGATGGAATGTGATATAAACGCATCACTCTAGCTCACAGTAATGTTTGCAGATATAATGCAGTAGGTGATGGTTCAGTTTTACTTGAGGGGACGATAGTGTAGCATAAGGTCTGCTGAAGATTTCCAGATAAAGTGTCGAACTGTTCGTAAGTCCATGTTCGAGTCCAACACCTGATCGTTGCAAAGGAGCTCCACTCGGTCGTCGGCAACTGACGCGGTTTCCTGGCGATCCGGATCTGCCCGTTCTGTTGTCGGAGAACTGGGTCCAGCTCCTCCGGCAACCGACCCGGATTCTGAGCCGGCACCTAGGACCTTCTCATATACGTGTTCGGCTACTTTACGTACTTGGATGAAGTCATTTGCTATTAGCCGATCCCTGCAATAAGAAATCAATCATTAACTACGATCTTCGAGGTTTATTGTTATTGCCATGCTATGAAAATCCAGTTTGGCATTCTTTAAATACCCCAGTTGACAAGGAGCATTACTGCATTAGTGACAAAATGATGATAATTTATAACTGTACCATTTGTACAACACATTCACACATATTTAAATTAATGACTTTTATTATATTATTGAACAAAATCGTTATTTACACATAGTTTGGAAATATACGGGTTTCACTAAGAATACTCTTTTGTTTTACACAAGCTAGAGGCTAGTAATACTCACTTCTTGAGGCTCTTGACTCCTGATGAGGAATGTGGCAACAGGTAGAACGGAATCTTGATGAACTTGGGCAGGTTCTTATCGACGACAATATCGTTGACCCACGGAGGCACGGTTTCGGACAACAGGACTCCTTCCGTTTCACCGCCGGCATCTCGTACCAGCAGCCGATACAGCGTCCTACCGCCAACCTCACTGCAAGTACCAGCACGTCTTACCAACTCAAAACGCAGAAATAGATGCATTTGAGTTCAGCAAACCAAGTACCAACCAAGTTTAGTACCAACCAGGGTGATGAAATGGTCAAGCTGTCAGTGTCACCACAATTGAAGTACCAACCTATTCAAGTTTTGAATATGTATTGGCTGATGTTATATATATATACCTTCACTAGTAATTAGGGAATTACAGTAAATTATTATTTTATTTATGGGTGTAACGACAAACTACTGATTACTGAGATCTATTGGCATCTGATGAATGATTGATGAGATGATAGGTGATAGGTTTTTCTTGTAACTTTCCTGTGTCAGGACCTAATAATGGTTCACATATCTTTCTCTCAGTAAGATGGATCATTAAAGTTTTGTTTTGTGAATTGAATGTATCGTATATAGATTTTCAGCACTGTGCTAATCATTTTATCAAGAGCCTTTTTTTGTATGTTCGATGACACACTAGCTTATTACTTATTGATTTTCTTCTTGCATAACTTCTTCCAGGCAGCCCGCAAACAAGAGTTCCTCTCTCATGCGAGTTTCTTGTTGTATCATTATATAAAATGTCAATCATATTCATTGACAGCTTCACCTCTTATATCAATCTCATCCTGTACATTATGTATGTGAATTATGTCTTAAAACAAGAATAAAATGATTTTAAAATAAAAATGAAATGAAAAATGATGTAATGGTTTCATAGATAATAAATAGTAGGCCCACCGGTAATGTATCTAGTAGTGATGACATCGATTTTCAAAATCGGGAATCAATTCTCTAAGCTACAGACTCTAGCTACAGATTTTGAGAAAAAAAGAAAAAAATAGTTGCGTAATTTCAAACTTTTTTTTTCAACCTTCCCGCGGCATTTTACGTGAAAAATAGCTCCTAGAGACTTCTTTAAACTGTACTGTACTTTGTACCATTCGGGTATTTCCGTCAACGTTCAGCTGTCAGACGTAACCGAAGGGATAGCTTGTGTCCAGGTAGTAAATCTCAACAATACAAAATAATATGGACAACGAATGAGCACGTATTGCGACGAGAAGACAACACTGATAAAAAAAATGATGAAAAAAATAAATAAATGGGCCTAAATGAAAGAATAAGAAACAAAAGAAAGAAAAATCGATTTTTCAAATTTGAGAATCATTTTACATTAGAATCGATTCTAAATCGATTCTCGATTAATCAATGTTATCACTAGTAGCTAGTACAACAATAACATACATTAGGGCTATGCCATAGTTGAATTTTCGTAGTAAAAATCACAGAAATAAGATTTTGTGAAAATATCTCTTTCATGAGAAAAGAACAATCTTGTAAATCATGCTGTGCAAATTGCACGGCTCGTTCGTACCTGAATATCAATGGTGTGTGACCGGGAATAGTGAAATACTCGTTACCACCTCGAGTCTGCCCGTTGGTGAGCGCCGAATCACCTTGACCTTGACACTCGACATCCTCGTCTCCCTGCAAAGGATGCCACCAGTGCTCCAGCAGAGCTTGCAGCAACAAATTGCCATAATTCACTGAAACACAAACAGATCAAGTAAAGACTCCATCTGAATCTTATGGAATTTACTGGTGGAGAGAAAAGAATGATAAAGATTGAATACTGGGAAGTGGGGTGTTCTGCCGGTAGTAGAAGCTGTTTTGGTCGGTAATAGAAGTTGTTACTGTTTCTGTTTGTGCTTTTTATAAGTAGGCCTACTTATATAATATATATATATATATATATATATATATATATATATATATATATATATATATATATATATATATATATATATATATATTAGTGATAACACCGGATACCCGGACACAGGTCGTGGACCGGTCTTTGAACTACTCGGTCCTATATTTCCAGGATTGGTCTTTTTATCTATTCGAATTGTTATTTGTGAGGCGAGAAAGAAGCAAGCAGGGTCTCTTTAAACTATTTCAATCTGTTCCTCAGTCTATCGTTCCCTCTATCAATGGCAATATTGCAATACAAACGATTATTTTATATTGTTAGGAGAGAGAGAGAAAATGTTCAACCTAACTCACTTGCAGTTCACAGCTGTGTTGAGTAAATAAACTTGACTTTGGATGTGACTCATTATTAGCATAGACCCCCGACCGCTAATTTCAACCCTTTTAGTGCCAATCGTCGCTTCAGCGATGGTCCGGACTCGTTACAAAGAGTGCCAAACGTCGAATTAGCAACGGCAAGGTCGGCCTAGTAGTATTCAGGTTATGGCTCGTTGAAATGTCAACAGATGGTGGTGCATGTAGTGTTGTTGCATTCGTATAATCGAGACAAAGGAAACGACATCAACAGCTGATTTCTAACTATCTCACAGCCTTGGATATCGTAATTTTGAAAAAATCAAAATATCTACATTTAGAAAAAAAAATGCGTAGTTGATATAGAAATATCGGTAAGCTACGTGAAACCGGGTAACTTCTATAATTATTCATCAAATATGATAAATCACACATTTACTAAATACAACTTGCTCTTACAACTACTCAAAAAATGTAAAAAATATTTCATACATTTCATATTGTTGTAAACTTGAATTTTCACTGTTGCAATAATTTTGTATGATAATGAAGAATTATTTTGGAATATGTTGAAATTTGAACAATTTATCTATTAATTCAATTTAACAATTTATTAATAAATTTATCATATTGATCTATTCTGCATTCACCCTATTTTTTTCATTGAAATCAGACAAATGGTTTGTGAGATATGACTTTTATACCAACAATCACATTAATACCTGGCATTCTTCACCATGACTTTGACCAAAATGGCTGGCACTAAAAGGGTTGAAGATTGTATCTAATAGAATATAGAGGGTCGTTAAGCAAACAATAATCACGTAGCATAGTTGTGACAATTTTTGTGCCCAATTTTTTTTTGTGAAAATCTAATTGATCAATGTAGAGAAAAACACCCGATTAGTTTGCGATTTTTGTGAAAATTATACTTTTTTTTCAAGTAAAGACCGGTCCTACCCGGTCTTTACAAACGGGTCCTCAGAACTCAGGACTGATGTCATCAATAATATTATAATATAGGGTAGATATATATTAAAATTTTCTACTAAAAGTTCTACTCGAGGCTAGATAATAGATAGTTCAATCTATCCCAAACGTTGCGCAATGGTGCATGTTTTTTTACGGTAAGCGGTGTAATTCTGAAAATAATTCTGATATCTATCTATCTATCTATCTATCTATCTATCTATCTATCTATCTATATATCTAATTATCTATATCTATATATATATAATATATATTATATATATATATATATATATATATATATATATATATATATATATATATATATATATATATATATATATATATATATATATATATATATATATATATATATATATATATATATATATATATATATATAAATATATATATATATATATCCCCTAAATATATATATATATATACACAACCAAGTTGTAGGTCCAATTGACATGACGTTTTTACGCATTACCAATTGAATGCATCCATAGTATCAAGTGTCGATTCAACAAACTCAGACTTTTATTTTAATAAGCGCGTTTCAGTACCAGACAGTTAAATACCTTTCTGATCGACCGTATCGTTTGGAGCTAGCCCAGCTTCTCTAGCAGAAACCCATGCAGAGAAACAATCGTTCTCATCTTGCCCCAGATGTATCGTTAACATCTGAAACAATTAGATAACTTGAATCAAGATTAACACCACTAAAAAGTTCACAGCAACAACTTTCAGCTAACACAGATCCATATTACTTACTCAACTTGAATCACACGATTCAAATACATTTGGTTAGCATGTAACATTTTTTACTGAAAGTGAAATCTTTTATCATCTCATTTCATCCTTCAACTACTAGCCGTAATAGACTCTAGGCCTATATAAGTATGGTCCAATTTATTTTTTGAGCATTGCACGTTTTTGCTGTCAGGCTAACTTGATATGCGAACAAGATTCAGGTGTCTATTAGGTGCATACTGGTGATACCTCAGTTTGAGTAAGCCCTAGTCATAACTTAGTGTAAATAAGATATTTTCAATCAACTTACCCCAGTCTTTAAATCTACATTGAACCAGTTAGGCACATACACCATTTTAAATCTTTTTTTCACTTCTTCTTCAAAATCCACTTGACCGAGGTCTTCCAGCTTGCTTGCCTGTAAACAATATGCTTATTACATGGACATGTACTTTCAGTCTTTGACATGTGGTAGGCCTACATACAGCCATTGACTTTATAATAACTACGTTAGAAAGACGGTACATTCTTATGGGAGGCTCTATAATATCTGACAGTTCGAGCTTCACCCCCAAAAACAGGGTATTTTGTCCAGGTAGTGCTAGTGTCGCCGGTACTAGTCTGGTGGCGACACTAGCACTCCTCTGGACAGGCGGGAATAATTTGGAAATTATGGAAGTAGAAGTCAAACAGGGAAAAGAAAAAACCATTGTAGTTGCAGCTTATCGACCTCCAAATGCGGGTATGGAATTATTAGAGAAAATCAAGGAGAGGGTAACAGGGCAAAATTTGAAAAATAACCTAATTGTGGCAGGAGACCTGAATCTTCCTGGAGTCATTTGGGAAGAAGGAATCATAGGAAGCACAAGGAAGCAGGAACTCGTGTATGACATTATGAATGAGGGGTTTGTACAAGCAGTTAAAGAAGGTACAAGACTGACCTCTGCTGGGATTGGAAACCTACTAGATGTAATTCTTGTTAGACCTCCTGAAAGGTGGCTGAAAACGATGATGGATGATGGTATTAGCGACCATAGTATCCCGACAGTTCAGTTAGTAGGGCGTGAGGGGAAAAAGGGGGGGTGGGAAGGGAAGAAGGTTCTGCTGTTTAAGAAAGCAAATGCAAGCAACATTAAAGAATTTTTAAGAAATAGGGTAAATAAATGGATTTCTGAAGTAGGAGATGTAAATCAGCAATGGGAGGCCTTTAAAAATATCTGTTATGACTGTAGTCAAAAACATGTACCATCTAAATTCATCAACACAAATTCTGACCCTATTTACTATAACAAATCGATCAGGTCACTGAAAAGAAAGGGAAGAAATATGCATAACAAAAAGAGTGGAATAATCATCGAAAAAGATAAAATCAAGAAACTACAAGGGGAACTAGATGAGGAAAAGAAGAAAGCCAAGAGAAATTTTTTAGGAGAAATGTTTGATGAAAAAGATGAAAATAAAAGCTGAGGAAGGATGTACCACTACATCAGCACACAAAAAAATGGTGGGGATGACATACCAACATTAGTTGATGAAAATGATAGACAATATAGTGTTAATTTAGAAAAGGCGGAGGCCTTGAATAATTACTATGGAAGAGTCTTTCAAAGAGATGAAGTGAATGATAAGGGGAAAGAAATAGAGAAAGAAATTATCGAAGGCACGGTTCGCAAAGGAAAAATTCACATCTCAAACAGGGTCATCCAACACATCATTTAAAATTTTAAAAATAACAAAGCACCTGGCATAGATGGGATTTCAAATAACTTCTTGAAAATTGCAAGAGAGGAAATTTCATCTTATCTAACAATTCTTTTTCAAAATTCAGTTGATACGGGGGTTGTTCCAGTGGAATGGAAAAAAGCAATTGTCATACCAATTCATAAGGGGGGTGAAAGGGCAAAAATATCCAACTACAGGCCAGTAAGTTTAACATCAGCCGTTTGCAAAATCCTAGAAAGAATAATAGACATTGAAATCAAACGTATCATTGAAAAAAAGGGGGGATTATTCAAGGGACAACATGGCTTTAGAAAGGGTTACTCTTGCACCACCCAAT
Organism: Brachyptera risi; assembly: GCA_964007535.1. Taxonomy (NCBI): domain Eukaryota; kingdom Metazoa; phylum Arthropoda; class Insecta; order Plecoptera; family Taeniopterygidae; genus Brachyptera; species Brachyptera risi. The sequence goes on from OZ023328.1 coordinate 40,762,244, forward strand.
TACAAGGGTTTGTGCAAGAGTTGTCAGACATACTGGACAAGGGGGGGAGAGTAGATGCAATTTTCTTGGATTTCGAAAAAGCGTTCGACAAAGTCCCGCACAAACTATTAATACATAAACTCAACCTTATAACTAATGATGAAATCATTTCAAAATGGGTTGAAAACTTCCTAAGCAAAAGGACACAGAAAGTAAAGGTTGGAAATGACTATTCAGATTACATCCAAGTAACATCTGGGGTACTGCAAGGTAGTGTGATTGGGCCACTTCTTTTTAATATATTCACAGACAACCTGGCGCGAGGCATTCAATAAAAAACTACTTGCTGATGACTGTGTCATATACAGAATGATGCAAAACAAGGAAGATGAAGCTGCATCACAACTGGACCTAAATTCAATAAACAAATGGGTTAAAATGAATCTAATGGGACTGAACATAAATAAATGTAAGGTGGTCCACTTCTCCAGGAAAAATCGAAGGGAGGGCATAAATGCAAATTATAATCTAGGGGATAATATTTTAGAGGAGGTGGATGCCTATAAATATCTTGGAATTTACCTACATAAAAATTTGGGGTGGGGGGAACATATTAGAAAATTGTCAAAAAGGGGAATAAAATCACTAAATTTTGTAATGAGACAATTGAAGGGGACAGGGATTGATATCAAGGAGAAAGCATACAAGAGCTTGATACGTCCAATGATGGAGTACGCTGGCTCGGTCTGGGATCCATACAGCATCAACCTGATTAAAGAAGTAGAGGGTGTGCAGAGAGGGTGGCTGCAAGAAGGGTTCTAGGAAGAGTGAGAGGATTTAGAATAGAAAGAAATGAACAGGGGAGAGTTGAAAAATTGAGAGAAAGACCCAGTGAGATAATGGAAGAATTAGGGTGGGAAAATTTGGAGGAAAGGAGGAAAAAGGATAGACTCCTGAACTTTTATAGGGCAAGGAATGGCTTCATGGGGTGGGAAGAAGTGAGAGACAGGATGGGGATGAGAGTTCAGAGGAGTGGGAGAGGAGGAGAACAGCTTGCTGTGGAGGGCCAACACAGAATTGAGAAGGAGTGGTTTCACCCAAAGAACATTAAGGGAGTGGAACGATCTGTGTACGGAGGCAAGTGAAGCAAAGAGCCTGGACGAGTTTAAAAAGAGGCTCGACAATCAAAAACTGCTGCCACCGCGCAAACATGCACAATTGCAGTGTATAATAATAATACAAAACAAAACCTGGACATAATACCCCTTTTTTGGAAGAAGCTCGGGCCGGCTGATCACGGTTGCTCCTATAGAACTTTAACATTGGATGTACTCTCTTATAACTACAAACTCAATGATACAGCACATGTACACATGTAACATACACAGCACTCGTAATTGGAGAAGCTAGTTCAGGCAATACTTTCTTAACAATTACTAGACAAACGTTCATGTATGCTATTGGATGATGCGAGTGAAAATGTAGGAAAATGTAATTATTTTCTGAAAACTGCTCATTTAACCGTAATGTGGCAAAAAAATGTGAGCCTAAAGTAATTGGAACAGTAATTAATTTAATATCCTTATATTCAGTTATCTTAATCAATGTATTACTGTTATTTTACTCTCGATCAAATTCTACGTAACAAGTTTTACCAAAAAATCCTCATTTCTTCCTTATTTCTCTCAAGAGACAAACAAATTTTGCAATAGAACTAGTTTCTTTCTAGAATGGGACCAATAATTGAGAAAGTCTTGAAGTTGATTTGTGTGAAGCAAATACAAACAAGTAGTCAACACAAGGTGCGTTCACACAATTCGAGTCTGTGATTATAATTTATACTCATCCAATTAAAATAACATTCTTTTTAGCTAACTCAAATTCTGAATCAAATTCTGAATGAATGTGTTTTCCCAACAATTAACAACGTAAGCTGCTCCCAAGTGTTTTGTTTGATCTCGACAAGTATTGTCGACACCGATTATTGGTTACTTTCTGTAAGATTTATGTTATATTTATTTTGAATAATATCACAAACGTCAGTCAAGTCATCGATTGTTTTAACCATTATCGCAGATCACTTGTAGTAGAATTCCTTTCCTGTTTAAAACAGATTTTTTGACCAACCCTTTTTAAAGTTCAACACTTCACTTGTGCCACCCTCAGTGACTTGGTCAGCTGAGGCACCGCTTCAGAAACTGAAGTCACCGTTGGGCGTGGGTTCGAGTCCAGTATATGACATGGGTTTTTGTCAACATCCTTTCACTTATCACCACATCACGGTTTCATAATTATATGCCTAGCTGTTGGTGAGGTCGTTACGCAGCATTGAAATGTTTTTTTTTTCAAATGTTAAAATCTTTAAATCTTACAATGTGTTTGGACAAGGTGAAATCGCACTCTTACCTTGAGAACATCATACACCATGACATTGTTCTCCGTATCTTTTGTTAGAATGTGTCGTTTGTCGTTAAGAATGTGGTAATGTCTGACAGCTGGTCCTCCTTTAATGCTCATGTCGGGTTTCAAGCTCAACGGTTTCAGAACTTCTTCATCCGTGCACTCGCCAACCTGCGCGTCCCGCTTTGGGATGGGCTGAAACGTAAAACCCAATTATAATAGTGGGTGGTTGGTGGGTCCTCTTGTCACTCACAATGATACTAAAGGCACAAATTGTGTCCATTTTATTACACTGGAATGGATTATAATTGTATCCTGGATATGAGGTTGAGGGTCTAACCTAATACAGAAAACACCTTGAATGGCCAACTAATTAGACAATTAAACATTGACCTGACTGAAATAAACTACACGAGTCACTATTTAGATGATATTATCAACAGTATCAAATTGTTTACATAAGAAAATATTTGGTGAAATTAATACGACTGATGACCATGTTGGAGATATGTAATTATGTTTTATCTTTGCAAGTAACTTTGCATTGCCAATATATATTACGCCATCTGTAAAGTGCACTATTAACCCCAATATTATTGCATTATTATACATATATTGACTACTCTGTATTCTCAGCCTCTTTTTAACCTAGTTCCTTCACCTTTGGTGTTACAAGTATATTAAGCGTACCCAATTTCTTATGCAAGACTCAGACGTTGCCACCCACAAAGAACTCTGATCAGGAGTCAGCACCATCTTGAGTATTGGTGTACTTTCTTCACAAACTAAAACGCGCTTCTCATGATTACGCAGATCAGTCATAAATATTTTGTGATCACGTCCTCCAGAAATAACGTGACTGAATGAGTCCGTTGCCTGAAATAGATGACAGTTTAGTACACTACAATTCTGTAATAGATATAAAATTATAAACACATTATGTAAGCTGATAGCATCAAGAAATTTTTTAATCTAAGGTTCCAACCAAATGAGTACCGGTAACGAAAATATGCATTGGATTAGTTTCATCTAGATTGCCCAAAATTAAATCTGCTACAGCTGTATGGTGATCATTGGTTTCATAATCATTTCAGTATAGAGAAATTAGCATGAGCACACTGCGCACTACTGGTATCCTACAATATAGTTGATAGAGGTAAACTAAAGTGGACGATGACTTACCAATAATGCCCAAACCCCTTCATCATGTATACGTATGGTCCATATACATCGTTGCTGACCAAGTGACCACAGCTTGATTGTGCCATCGGAAGAACCACTGAGGCATTGGGTACCGTCTCTATTTAATACTAATGCTTTAACATTATCAGAATGTCCTTTCAGTTTCATAAGTTTTGCACATGTCCGAGGATCCCATACTCTTAACACTTTCTCAGTACTGCCGCTGACAATTGCCGTTCCCGACGGATTCATGGCCAAACTGTATATCGAGTCTTTATTTCCATTCAAAGAAGATGCTAAATAAGACGAGTAAAATTATACATTAATACAAGCAAATTCGATGGATGGGTGGTTATTCTTCAAGACTTGTCCATGGCAATGTTGGAATAAATCTGGCTCCCCTATACATTTCCACTTTCCACTATTCTCTCACCACATATGGATTATTAAGACTGCTAGAGAGCATGAATGATAAGCGAGCTGGATTGTGAATTGTTTACAGGTCTATCAAGTCGATTAGTCAGTAGCCTGTGCCTGCAGTGATCGGAAGAGGTAGCCCCTACTAATTGCAGATGTAGGCAAGGGGGGAATGAAGGTGTGCAGGGAGATTTCAATTTTGTAAATTTTCATAAGCATGGAGTGTCTTGGTATTATTCTTAGACTATATTATTATACTATAAAGCCTACGCTAGACCTTAAAAGTACAACAGCCGATCATGATGTCGTCTAATTTCTAGGTTTCTATAGGCACTGGTGGTGGTAATTGATGAATTAATCAATCTGGATTGTCAGTTTTTGATACAAGATTTACGTTCAGTAAATATCCAGACAGTATGAATCACAATCGATACAAGGATTTGATCCACATAATGCCTCCATTTGTGAAATATTCAAAAACATCATTAGGCCTTCTGAAGGCTATAAATAATGCAATAAATTGTTCACATTTTTTCTCAACTTTTTTAAATACTGGACAGCATGGTATGGTAGTCTATTCATCTACTTCAGTAGGCCTAGTAGATGAATACTAGTAGATAAAGCCAATGCCAAGTTAGTGGATAAACATAATCTGAAACATGCTCCATTGAAGTTTGTTTTTAAAATAAGACAAATTTACTCAAATATAATGAAACTTACTTGTGACCGTGTTGTTGCTGGCCGTTAGAGCTGTCAGCGTGTTGACGTCCCATAAGAAGATAGCTCTATCAAGACCGGCTGATGCTACTTGTTCCCTATCTCGAGCATAAGCCAATGCTTTAACATAGTCCTTATGTGTACGTAATGTTGACATACAAAATCCTTTGTGGGCATTCCAAACCTTAACGGTTGTGTCGGAGCTTGCCGAGATCACTGTTGACAAAAACGAATGACCAATAGATTATATGCCATCAAGGAAGGTAGGCTAGGCTGCTCAGTCTATTAATGCTTCCTCTGGGTTACATATCAGGAATCAGTCTAATTAATTACTGGGGGTCATTAATAGACCCAACGATGTTTATTTCCACCCGAATGATGAATCCAAGAGATTAGGCCTGAAGGCTATTTTCACCCTGGGAAGTAGTTTTAGGGTTCATCATGCCTAGGTTGTTTCATGCTAGTTTTTGGTTATATTATATAGGCCTGAGTTAAGGTTAGGTTGAATGAATTAGGTTAATTAGATTACGTTAATTAGATTGGGTTCATTCAACTTTCATAGGTTATAGTCTAGCACACGTCACTAGTGGTGGCGCTATAGGCCTACCGGTGAAAACAGAGGCAGCTAAAACCAAAACTAGCAAAGACCATCAGTACGGAAAACACTTCAATAGGCTCTATACTTGACAACATATTAAAAAACTTACGATTCTTTCCTCCACAACAGAGGACAATGTCATTAACCCAATCTGTATGATGTTCCATAGACTGGATATATGGTTCTTTAATGTTTTTACAATTCCAGATCCGAACAATACTGTCCCGACCAGCTGAGTACAGCCGTTGAAGGTGAGCATCATACTGCAACGAGTTTACACCCGCTCTGTGACGACGTTCTACTTCATCGCGAATCACAAATGACACCTGTCAAATTCAGAGAAATATAGTGACGACAAATCAAGATCGAGTCAAGTTAGGTTAGGGTTAACACAATCTGGGCTAGCCTACTTGTGGCCGTTCGTTCTCTGCGTTATTAAATACTGATTTGCTAGAGGCAGGTTGTCAAAGTTCTCTTACCTGAACCTTTTTTCTAGTTCCTCCTGACTTGTGAGTGGCCATAACTCAGGTTAGGAACTCTAGGCCGTCAAGCCTAAGCCGATTAACTTAGCTGCTTTTAACCAAATTCATTTTTCGCAGCTTTTACCTTACTATATACATTTCTAAGGCCTAACCAGGTATCTTCAAAAGCTCTTCTTATCTTGAATGTTTGCTACATTTTTTGGTAGCTACATTGGCATAATTAAACGAAAAATAGGCCTTCGTTGAACTTGAAATGCATTTTGTTAGTCATTTGTACCAACCTTACAGCTATGATTAAACAGTGACCTAGCCCGGGATTATTTTTGAAACAACCATGTCGAGAAAACGTCGTAGTTGAATACATTTGGCCGAGAGCAAAATCTAATTCCTTAGTTATAACATTTCGTTCTGAACTTTAATTTGATTGAATAATTTGATGAGCGTAACGAATACTTACGTTTCACATAATTTTCATTTCATATTTTCATATTTAAAAGAAGTATGTTTCGCCGTTTCGGAGACTTGTGGAATTAGGCCAAATTGTCTCTGTAGTGTATAGACTATTAGACCGTTTTGCGACATGAATAATTATTCTCAAGTTTCAACTGTGATCAGATGAGCGTATGACTTCCAATCCACATATCTAAAGTTTAAAGAGCTTTGTTTTTGTGTTTTTTCTGTACCTATACGTGACATAGAAGTCAGGAAATAAATCAATTCAAATCTTTTTCTGCACTTTGGTGTCATAGGTTGGAATTGTTGTTCAGAAAAATCGGTTGAACGGGTTTCTCGAAAAAAATTCGGATAATTTGGAAAATCCCCATGAGAATAACCCGGAGGAAAAGTGCTGATTAAAAAAATCTTCAAAAGACCCAAGATTTTCACTGAATATGAAAACAAGTATCATACACATTTTCAGAGATTTTTTTAGTAATCGGATGAGACATAATGGAGAAAACGCATTAGAAGTATACATCTTATTGAATATTAGGATCGGAAGGTGTTGCAAGTGGTCGCATTATCAACATTCAACAGGTCGCACTTTATAAATATCAACAGGCAGCAGGTAGAGTTTATAAATGTTTGAAGTAATCCAAGGTCTGTAGGTATGAAGTGAGCTAGACATTATTTTTCATTCTAGATTTTCATACCATTCTAAGCTTATCTCAGAACAAATTTCCTGCTTATACCTAGTTAGATGAGAGTAAATGTTTTCTTTTTGTGATTTTGTACGCTGCATACAGGTCAGGATAAGTAACCAACTGACTTGAAACTTTCTTCGCACATTGGTGTCATACCAGAATAATTATGTTGGGATTGTTTTTGAGCGGAATCGATTTTACGGTCAGTCCAGGAAAAGATGGACACTTTTGAAAATCCTATGAGAATGGCACAGAGTAAAATTATACATTTTTCATTTTTATCTGTATGGCATAGAATGTTCACAGAACATTATACATGTAGCAATATGTCACAATATTTCAATATCACAAAGCTGTCAGAAAATGTTGTTCTAATACATATTTCTACCAAGTTTCACAAACTTGGATAACTCATTTTTGAGAAAATAAATTATTATATGGGAAAAATGACGAATATTGAGATGGAAGTTTGTCAATTGAATTCTACATATTACAAGGTTATGAGTTATAACGTCTAAGAATTAAATTATATGAATGAATGAATAAGAAATTGAGACTTGGAAATTTGAAAACCAAGGTGTGTATAGAATATAACTTTCAAGTACAATCTGTATACATGTCTCGCTCATCTTACAATGCATACTTCGTGTTTTCTCAGTATATCATATTTTTCGATGAGCGCAGCGAAGACTTCCATTTCACTTACCAAAAAATCGGGTTTCGCTTTTATTTTTATTTTCAATGTTTTTGTACGCGGGGTGCGGTTAGACCAAGTAACCCATCGACTTGAAACATGTTCCAAATATTGGTGTCATACCAGAATAGGTTGGGATTGTTTTTCAGCGAAATAAGTTTGACGGGTTTTAAGGAATAAAATCGATAAATTTGTAAAATCCCCAAATGAATAGCATTGGGTAGAATTTTTCCAATGCCCTAATTTCATCCCATGGAAATGGAATCATAAAATATTTTGAATATTATTCTATTATAGAGCCTGTTACGTATTTATATCAAGTTTGAAGCAAATTTGTATGAGTCGTTTTTAAAAATTGAAAATTAAAATTGAATTATTAAATTGAATTAATTGAATTTGAAATCAAATTAAAATGTGTGAATGGAAATCAACAGGTTTCGTGGAATAACGAAGGCTATATAACAGGGTTTCCAGTTCCGATTTTTTAAAAATTAAGAATGGGCGAATAAAAAGGAAAGCTGGATAAATTCAGAATCGAGGTGTGTATAGGCCTATAAATTTCGGGTACATTCCTTATAAATGTCTCACTCATCTCACAACGTATAAGCTGCGTTTACTTATAGTATCATAAAATTGTTGTGTTTACTTTGTTAACTTTATGAAATTATATCGTGCATCAATGTGAAATAGCAGAATTTGTATAGTCTTTCATTGAAACCTGTCACCTGATGATTTCCATTCCCAAATTTTCAACTAAAATCTCAATCTTTGAAAATTCTTCCATATGATAATTTATATTCTCAAAAACATGGTAAATAAGTAAACGGCAGTATGAATAAATAGAATAATTATTTTTATCTCAGCCAGAAGGAAGAACAGTAGGTTTTGTTAGCCTAAAACGAATAAAGAACTCTTCTCCGTTCCACTGATCAGAATAATCAGGCCTTATTCGCATACATTTTGCCCTTCGAGTTCTACCTGCATAATCTCCTAGGATGGCATACTATTCGTCCGAGTCATCTTCGAAACCCCAGATTTCTATAGTGTCAATTTAGACTTATAGAGTTGAAAAGCGAGCAGTATATTGGAAACAAGAATTATAATTGAGAATGTCAAAATTCGGCAGCCATGTTAATAATTGTTGTTTATTTGTATCACAAACATGTCGCTATGGTTATTAATTGGGTCCACTTGATTAATATTTAATTATTGATTACCATTCAATTATCAATTACTGATTAATTGGCAATTAATTATCTATCAATAAACCAACGTCGTAGTATTAGTCAAGGTAATCAATAGTTTAATTGCCACTTCAATCCACCAACTATAAGTCGAAAAACCGGGATTAACGTAACTATTAATTAAATTTAATTAGTCCACTAACTAATCATTCGTAAAACCGGTTCTTGTTGAAATTTATCTCGATCGGTTCTTTTTCTCAAACTTTAAAGTCAATATTTTCTGTTTTCCAATTCATAAATTAAATTCTCTTGGAATAATTACGACTAACCCAAATTTCTTCAAACTTGGTAGCAGCATGTATTAAAATAATATCAACGTTCTGTAGACAATTAATATTAATTGAATGGAATTTAAAAATTGAAAATTTTTAAAAATTGATGCTAATCTTATGGGATTTTTTCAAATTTTCCGAATTTCTCACGAATCGTCTAACCGATTTTGCTCAAAACTAATTCCAACCTATTCCGGCATTTTAACAATATTCAGAAAAAGTTTCAAGTCGATTTTTTATGCTTTGCCTGATCTGTATGCAGCGTGAAAAATTAAAAAATAACTGCATAAATATACATAAAAATGAAGCCCAGTTTTTCAGTAAGAGAAAGCAAAAGTCAAGTCAGCGAGCAGAAGTCTCTGCTACGCTCATCTAATAAGTGTGATCATCATTAAAACTAGGAAAACGGAGTATATGCGTTGTGAGATGACATTAGAAGAATACAAATCTAAAATTAAATATATTCTCTCAGCTCACTCTCCTTTGAGACTAATATTCAGCAAAATTGATGCTAATAAGTAATAATGCGTTTTGTTTGTTATTTCTTAACCCATCAGAAAATGTGTACGAAAGGTTGTTTTTATATAGAGAAATTTTTTTACAGCTTTTAAGAATTATTGTTGCTTAATTTTTTCCTCTGGGCTATCCTTCGAAGATTTTCCAAGCTTTCCAATTTCTCCGAGAAAACCGTAGAATTGATTTTTCTGAAAACCAATTCCAGCATATTCTGATATGACACAAACGTGCAGAAAAAGTTTCGAGTCGAATTATTACTTTTCCTGATCTGTATAAAAACGGAGACCGATTATTTTCAGTAAGTGAAATGGAAGTCTTTGCTACGCTCATCCAACAAGGAAAACCCAGCACATGCGCTGTGTGATGAGCGAGTCATTCATATGGAATGTATAGACCTACTTGAAAGTATTATTTTTTCCTTATCCTATTTACTTATTGATTTCGAAAAAAATGTAAGACCAAATTCCTTATTCATTCATTCATATCATTTCATACTTATAGACTACATTACACAAAACCTGTTGATTTCCATTTTAATTGTTTAAATTCGATAATTGAAAATTTTCCAATATAATGATTGATTAAAAAAAAGGACCGATATAAATTTCTTTGAATTTAAATATAATATTAATAAATATAAATTTATATAAATTTTGAGATATAAATTTTTGAAATAAATTTCTTGGAAACATGTATTCGAAAAATCTCAATATTCTGTGAAAATTTCATTGCAATCGGTTTTCACTCACTCACTATAAACTCAATATGGCAACAACAATTATTCGTTTTCTTGAGAACGATCAATCTATGAGTGACAATCGGTACAACTTTCATTCCAATCGGATGAAATTTATAAATTAATTTAAAATTCACCCAATGCTATATTCTTATAGGAATGTCCAAAGTTTCCGATTTTTTTCTCGAAATATTCTTCGAACCAATTTTGCTAATCAACAATCCCGACGTATTCTGGTGTAACGACACCAATGTTCAGAACATGTTTCAACTCGGTTGGTCACTTTGTGTGACCTGAACGCCACGTACAGAAAAAAATATAAAAAAGGAAAAAGAAAACGAATTTAGCCTATTTTTTTTCGGTTAGTGGAAAGGTAGTTTTCACTACGCTCACCTAGTTATTTTAAAATCGAGACGTATCACACAACATCATTTGTCATTGAATTATTTTGTATTCATTGGATGAGCGTAGGCGAAGACTGACAATTTACTGTATTCGAAAAAACAAACTTTTTTTGTGTTCGCAATACGTCAAATGAAAATACAAATTGTGGTGAAGTTTGGTATGCACATGTTAAAAACTTACTTGATCAACACTGTGCCTTCAGTTTTGGGGCACAAATTGGACCACAGTTGAGAAAGAGCATTTCGAAATTTTGTAAAACCCCGTGAGAATCCCAGTGGGAAAAATAGAAGAATTATTTTCTTCGTAAAAACTTCATTTGACAGAAATGACACACCATACCAGGTAGGGCCTACTTCAGTTTCACATAAATCGGGTTAGCACTTGTGATGAAAAACATAAAAACGTAAGTTTTGTATAAATCAATTGACTCAAAATAGGCGTGGCTTCACCAGTAGGCCAGTTGGATCTATACAATTTGTTGTCATTTGAGATACCCCGATTGGATATTTGAATTTCACTACAGTTCCAACAGCGCTGTTGATAGAACGGTATGATTTGTGACGTCAAGGGGGCGGAGACTGCGAGTCGTCAATTAAAGCTGTGTCTATCAATAACGTAACGGGATAAGCAATTTCCTTTGGGATTTTCCTTTCGCACGGGGTTTTACAAAATTTCGAAATATTTTTTCTCAGCTGTGGTTCAATTTGTGCCCCAAAACTGAAGAGACAGTGTTGATCAAGTTGGTTTTTAACATGTGCACACCAAACTAGAATTAGATTAGACGTGTAACTGTTTCTAACCGAATTGAGCGATAAACGATACACGAAGAAGTCTTCATGCACACAGAAGAAATGCTCTATGGAAATATTACGAGAGTATGTATATTTTTACCTTTCTGTTTTTATGTATACGAAAGAGTTATGAAGTATTCAATTGAAACTACTAGGCAAACGCAGCATATGGGTTGTCAGATGAGCGAGATATCTGAATAAGGTATAAAAGTCGTTAAAGTAGTTCTACACTTGCTACTTTATCGACTCTGGTTAGATAGCGAAGTCTCCATTCCACTCTTATAGGGTTTTGTCTGTGTGTGTTTTTTTTTTCTTTTTTGTAAGTACTCCACAGGTCGCAGGGTTTGACTGATCGACATGAAACTTTTTTGTACACGCAAACTCATCCAACTTGAAACTGCAGTATAGTTTTTGGAATGAATCGGTTCGACCGATTTTGAGAAATATCATCTCAAAGTTTCTACAAACCCCATAAGATTTGGCTGGGCGGAAAATGTTGAAAAATAAAATCTCTCCAAATGCGATGAAATTGTTTATGAATGTACACATAGATTTTACACACTAGTCAAGCGCGAAATATGCGTTGTAAGATGAGCGAGATATCTGAATAAGGTATAAAAGTCCTTGAAGTAGTTCTACCCTTGCTACTTTATCGACTCTGGTATTCTACACACCTTGATATCTGAATAAGCTATAAAAGTCATTAAAGTAGTTCTAATCTCCTTTTCTTTATTGACTCTGGTATTCTACACACCTTGATGTATATAAAAAATACTTCATTGTTGGTCAACTCTTGAATCTAGAAAGCAGTGAATCTCGACAACTTAATTCTGTCACAATTTTCATGATATTTTTGATGAATATTATCAGTTATTTTTTTTTTCTTCAAAACGGCTGATTGGAATTGCATACTAAATCGTGAAAATGTGTAAAATCTATGTATACACATTTAGAGAAAATTTCATCTCATTTGGAGAGATTTTATTTTTCAACATTTTCCGCCCAGCCAAATCTTATGGGGTTTTTAGAAACTTTGAGATGATTTTTCTCAGAATCGGTCCGACCGATTTATTCCAAAAACAATACAGTTCTAAGTTGGATGAGTTTGCGTTCACAAAAAAAGTTTCATGTTCATCAGTCAACCCTTGCGACCTGGGGAGTGCTTACAAAAAAAAAAAAAAAAAACACACAGACAAAGCCCTATAAGAGTGGGATGGAGACTTCGCTACGCTCATCAATTATCAACATCTTGTATGTTATTCCAACCAGCCGTTTTGATAAAAAAAATTAAAATCACCATTTTTTTCATCAAATATATCATAAAAATAATGACAGAATTAGGTTGCCGAGATTCACTGCTATCTAGATTCAATATTTGCCCAACAATGAAGTATTTTTATATGCACTAGGCAAACGCGAAATATGCGTTGTAAGATGAGCGAGATATCCGAATAAGGTATAAAAGTCGTTGAAGTAGTTCTACCCTTGCTACTTTATCGACTCTAGTATTGTACACACCTTGATATCTGAATAAGCTATACTAGTCAAACGCGAAAGTCGTTGAAGTAGTTCTACCCTTGCTACTTTATCGACTCTGGTATTCTACACACCTTGATATCTGAATAAGCTATAAAAGTCGTTAAAGTAGTTCTACCCTTGCCACTTTATTGACTCTGGTATTCTACACACCTTGACGCATTTAAAAGATACTTTATTGTTGGTCAACTCTTGAATTTAGAAAGCAGTGAATCTTGGCAACTTAATTCTGCTTATAGAATTAATTGAATTAATTGAATAATAATTATAATTGAATTAATTGAATTCTGCTTATATGCTTAATTCTGCTTATTTCTGCACATAGATTTGATGGATTAAAAACAGCTAATTTAATTTTTTTCTTCAAAACGGCTGGTTAGAATTGCTTACAAAATGGTAATTATGTGTATCATTCATGTGTTAATATTCAGAATTTTTTTATTCTTTTCGGAGAGATTTTATTTTTTCAAATTTTTCTACTCAGCCTAATCTTATGGGGTTTTTAAAAACTTTGATATGATTTTTCTCAAAATCTATCCAACCGATCCATTCCAAAAACTATACGGTTTGTCAGAACCTTTTTTGTGAAAAGGAACCTCTTCAGAAGTTTCAACTCTCTCAGAAGAAAGAACATTTCAGAATAAGGAAGAACCTTTTCAGAAGAGCGAGAGTCCTTTCAGAAAAATGAACCTTTTTGAGAAACTAGGGAAACGCGTTGTATGCGTTGTAAGATAAGGGAGATGTTTATATAGAATGTTCTTCGAAGTTACATACACACCTTGGTTTTAATTAAATTCATTCGGATAATTCATAGCCTTCCAACCTGAAGATATTGATTGATGAACTTTAATCTCAATATTCGACCTAGTCATTTTTACAAAATAATAATCTATTTTCTCAAAAACGAAGTATCAAAAGTTGATTCAACTTGATCAATATCAACATTCTGTGAAAATTTCATGACGTATACGGATGAAATTGGAAAGGTTTACCCTGTGCTATTCTTATGGGAATTTCCCTATACGTTTTCCACATTTTTTTTCCGAAATAACTGAAGAACAAATTTTGCTCGAAAACAATCCCAATCTATTCTGGTATGACACCAATGTACGGTAACAGTTTCAAGTCGATTGGTTCCTTTTCTTGATCTAGCTGTATGACGCGTACAAAATGACAAAAAATGAGAAAAAAAATGAAAAAAAAAACGAAGCCCGATTTATTTCGATATGTGGAATGGAAGTCTTCGCTATGCTCATTCAATAAGAAAATACTGAAAGAAAATGAAAAAAAAAATGTTATCAAAAGTAATTGTTGCAAAATATTGTTTCAAATTGGCGGTGGAATTCTATCAAATTGTTCGGAGCTTGATTTTCTACCAATGGAACAGACACCAAAACTCGAGGATCCAGGAAGTTATCAAGTCCTTACGAAGTGTGATAAATACTCGAAACTAAATATTAGATAAGATCAAGGATATTAACTAGGGAATAATCGGTGGTAATTGAGCAAAAGAAAACAATGGAGTGAGTTTTTTGAGAAGGATGTGGTATAGAGATACGCAAAACAATCGAGAGGGGAAGTAGAGGTCGATGTGGTCTGGAGAGGAGGACATGGAGAGATGGAGGATACAACAGGCATCTCATAACAAGCTACATATTATGTATAGCACAAGGATTACATCAAGGGTGCTTCCTTTCCTAATTCTGTATAGGGCGTGGAACGTTCCAAGCAGAAAAAAAATGAGAAATTGATAATTATACATTTCTCAAGTAAAATATTGAGAGGTAATTCTCCAATAATTAGTTGGGCTGAAATTTAGGCCTTACGGTGCAATTATGTAAGGCTTATACTTCATTGTCACTCTCTCATAGTGCTGATAGTATATAGAGCGCCGATTACTTGACCATATAACTTGAGCTATTACACCCGTCTTTTAATATAAATAGTTAAATACACAAGTCTATTAGACTCGACTACTCTAAATTAACAAACTTCCATACTATACCACTATACTATTATACTGCGCGCCTACTGCTGCTACTACTACTATTACTAATACAATTTCTCTGTTTTGTTTAATTCATAAAGGAATTTATTATTGAGTTGAATTTGATTCAATTTTTGATTATGTATATGTATGTGTGTTATATCTATGTCTATGTATTTATATGTCATCCAGACAACTGAATAAGTGTATATATTTTTTTGTACTAAAAATGTTAATAGACCCGCAGACAAGTTAAAAATTTTTGACTTTGCGGGTCTATAGTATTTTAATATATGTATTTTTGATAATGAAAAAACCTTGCTGAAAAAAAATTAAAAATAATGTAAGCCTTGTGAGGTATATATAGGGTTATCAAAAATTAATAAAAGCCTATACTTTTCGTAGAGAACATGTCCTCAAACTTGTTCGTCATTATTTAACCATAGTATTTTATAGTAATAATGGCATTATATAATTGAACCACCTGGATTTAATTATAACTTTTCAAGTCGAAAATATATTTTTGACGATCATTTTATCCTAAAAATATCCCCAACAACACTTATATGAAAGCTATCAATATAGCTTTCAAAACAGCGAATCTTACAACAAAGTGATCAGCTAGCTATCAGATTTTCTCTGTTGGTGTTTGAGATGGCAATGACGTCACAGGTTGGGTGTCCGAAGTGTGCGTATCGATCGTCCCCCCTCCCACCCCCCCTCACCATCCCCTGACACCACTGATAGCAAAGCGCGGAGGAGAGGCTGGTGTGCGGAGATCCGCTCCACAGCCGCCCGCCGCATCGCGATCCGGATAACGCAACGCACTCTCCGGCAGACTATTCGTGTGGGTGGACACAGTGCTTATTGGATGATTAGACTTATTACGGTAAGTGTTTAGTTGAGATGCACTTTACCAACTACCCGGTTGGCTCGTGTAGTTAAAGTGTGGGGAGATATTGGCTATCACACTGCATGCGGTGTGTGTGTGTGTGTGTGTGTGTGTGTGGACGCGTGGATGGGAAGGTGATATTGATTTCTGTGTGTGCAGTTTCCATTCTCTCAGCTTTTTGCCACATGGTATTTTTCAACTTACGATACGTCACTTCGTTATTAGGTTTTTGCGATGTGAACTAGTCGGTTTTCCATCTCTCTGTCTATTTGTGTGCAGCTTCTGCACCAACCAAGCTACGAACCTCGGGTCATGGGAAGTACCAAAGTAAGAACGACAACTGAATTGTAGACACAATCCACAATTTCATTTACTTACTAATTTTAATTTGAAAATGAGAGGGAATATTTGTTATGTAAAGTAAAGGAACAATGAGAAAAATATCAATATATATAAATATATATATATTATATTATTGCAGTCCTATTTATATAGCAGAGAACCAATCTAAGCAACAATGCGTTTTTATTTCTGTCCTGTTTTCAATCTTCCTTGGTCTCTGTCTTGACCGTATAATGCCGATGAAATATAGAGTGAGATGGTCAATCAAACTAAGCATATAATTATATAGATAATACAGTTTGATTGAAGGGACAGTTTTTCGATGAAAGTCACTCATCATGCTGCTTGTCGTCCATCTTAGATTATATACGTTAGTAGGTCATAATATGTCAGTTTAATTTTTCAGTCATTGACGACATGCATTGTGTAAACAGGCAAGAATTATTAAACAATTTAATACAATACAATATAATACAATTATAATAGTTTTATTCTATCAACCATCGAATACAGTTCGAAACTAAACAAATAATCTCAACACTTTTATATTAATACAATATTATTTATGAGACTTCTGGATCAAAGAAATAAGAGTATATAGTACAATGTATCACAATATATATTTTATATATAAAAACAGTAAACCAATCGGCCGAGCGATATCTCAAATATTAGGCCTATAAATAAATCAAATGTTGATACAAAGGCCGGTAACAAAATGTATACCTCTTTGCTTATTTGATTTGGGTTATTAAAAGTAATTAATTACTTAATTAATTGATTGAAAGTTAGAATTACCATCTTCAACTTATGACATATTCATATCAATAGGAATTAAGATGTTACAAGTCTTAAAATTTTATCGCGGCACTTCCACCCACGTTATTAGTATATGCTCGGCACTTCCACCCATGCTATTGCCATGAGCAATAACATTTGGCAATTGCTCCATACACTATAGTGTAGGCGGCATGACAGAATAGTTGAAACATGTAAAACATGGCTGGGAAAACTATATAGTGATTGTTTTACTCAACTGAATTGACAATAACGAATATACTACTCAATTGTTTTTCACACTTTTACGTATAAGTACGATATTTGAAATAGATTCAATTAATATTATTGATACATATTCCGTGGTATTTTTCATAATGATGCTTAACAATTCCAAGAACAGCTAGGCTATATGGGGATTGGGGGTACGATGCATGAAGTGATGAGCAGTAAAAACCCAGGTCTGCAATGGGCAAATGGAATGGATTTCAAAGCAGCGGCTTGACTGACTTGGCTAAACGGACAACTTGATATAATTCTCGACTGCAATTTTTTTTATTCATAGATTACAATAAACAAATATATGACTCCATCTTTCGATCTTTCGGTTCTGCTAATCGACATTGCGTAAAGTAGTGTTCTTGTGATGCGAAGTCAAGTTCTTTGGTATTGGAACTGAGTTCTTTGGCAAGTTAAACTCTCGTTTATCTCACCTGTAAGAAGATCATAATGAAACACTCATTAGGACTGTTCTTATCAGTCTGGAAGGAAGTGTTACGTTGCTCTAATTCAAACGGGAAGTAACATAAAATGTCGAATTACATTTTGACATGGACTCATAGTAGCTAAAACTCCGTTCATATAAATGATATAAAACAAGCCCAGGGTGAAAAATGCAGTATATATATAGGCATATATTCCGCTCTCATTTTTGACATCCGTAACTTTTCTATAATACTATAATATAGATCTAAAGTAAATAAGGCCCGATTCAAAATTGATGTATTGATTAGTGAATATGGAATAGAGATTACGGTACAGTGTTTAAGCGAAATGGATGAGGGCATTTCCGTATAAACTCACAATAAGAAAATGTGGTATAGTGATTAAGGTATATATGGTTTAAGAAATTTAAAAAATCCATTTCT
Organism: Brachyptera risi; assembly: GCA_964007535.1. Lineage (NCBI taxonomy): Eukaryota > Metazoa > Arthropoda > Insecta > Plecoptera > Taeniopterygidae > Brachyptera > Brachyptera risi. The sequence continues at coordinate 40,780,501 of OZ023328.1, forward strand.
AATGGCAATTTCTTACAACCTTTATGAAAATTCAAATTCTGACCAAACACAAAATGTTTGGGACCTATACTACTGTGGTCAAATGAATACATGGTTATGTGCGTCGATTATTTTATTTTAATTGCAAAGTTGAATTAGAAACTCTACTTACGTTTCATCAACGTTGACGAATATATTTTCTTTACGCAGACTTTGAGTTCTAAATTGACAATCTATGGAAGACCTATGTCTTCAAGACACTGTTTTTCGGTGAGAGCATAAAGGAACTGTTGTTCTAACAGCTGTTATTATAATGTTACCGACACTGAAGCTTGAACTCTTCAAGGCAAAATAATAATTTTGGGTGGCAGTAAAACACATCTTCCCGCGAAAACTATTGGGGAACCAAAATCAGTTGAAATAAACAGCTATTGTTGTCCACCGATGTCACTATGACGCTATACCATAATCACTATTCCTTATTCACTGAATAATATATCAATTATGGCCTAAAAGAGACCATACTAGTTTGTATAATTACAAGTAGCAGTAGCCATGACTATCAATAATATGTAATTGGTAATTAGTAATTGGGAATGAGTAGTAGGCCTAGTTAGTGTCAATGTAATGACTTGGTGAATAGTGACTATATACTTCTAGCAGTTGGGAAATTGGTATCCAATAAATTACGTCAATTGGTATAGTCAAAAGTCATAACCAGTTTTAATCATAACATTTTTTTACCGGATTTCTGTATGTCTAATCGCAAGCTTAAATTGTTTTGACACTAAAAAATGTCATCACTTTATGCCTGACATATCAGCAAAACCGCTTATCAACACAACAAGAGACGCTTGTCTTTAACTCGATCATTCAAGTATTTACCGTTTTTGATAGATGTAGTTACGTTTCTTTTCGTAAACCTCGTCCTGAAAAATCTCAATACAATGAAGATAGGCTTACCACAGCAATATATATATATATATATATATATATATATATATATATATATATATATATATATATATATATATATATGTATATATATATATATATATATATATATATATATATATATATATATATATATATATATATATATATATATTCAGGGCCTACCCATAACAATCTGATGTTGAAAATAATCCCCCTAATGCATGTATTGTACGTAATTGTCTTAAAATAGGAAAGCTAATGATGAGTGAGTTGCAATCTATCTAATGTGATCCACATCTTCACCGCCAGCCTATACGGAGGCTCGTGGAGCCGGGGGGTGGGTGCATTAAGATAATTAAGGTCGAGAGGCTTGGGACGCCATCTATGTACCTATTACATAGAGGACCGACATTCATTCTCTATTCATTGAAACGTTTAAACTTTGAACGTACATCAAAACAAGATCTTGTGTCCTATTTATAGATGAATAATTCGTGGCTTTATAATCGCTCATGTTGAACAAACACAAAAACGTCAACTGTCACTACCTTGTTTTCTGCTAACGGTTGACACACATTTCCAGATCATTACTAATTCATATGGATATTCCTTTCTTTTTTATGGATATCCATTGGCTATTCCCTTTTTTTAAATTATAGTGGGCTAATAGCGATGCACTGAAACGATTGCTGTATATAAGACATAGCATCGATGAATGATGAGTGAGATGATGGGAATATGGAAAATGAAATTTTGATTATGATGTTTTTGGATAGTGGAGAGTAATCGGTTGAACCTACACGACAGAGGGAAACCACGAATAATCTCGACCGTGGTCGACCGTGGCGAGAATCGAACCCCACTCTCCTGAATGACGCTTCAGCGTGATAGCCACTGCTCCACCAGTCTCAGTGGCCCTTCCCTTGTTGAAAGAAATTGTCGCTTACAACTTATCTGATTGGAGAGAGTATGAAACACAATGTTATAACGGCTCACGTGATTGGACAGAATTCAAATCTCATCGGTCCAGATTCACAAAAGGTTATAACTTTGATCCGGCCCAAAGTTACGACAATTTCTAGAGATAATACCATATTTGATCTATTATTTTTGAGTTTTCAATTTTAATTTTTTATCAAATCCATCATTATTATCAATTTATTATTTATTAAAATTGAAAAATAAAAAATAATAGATCAAATATGGTATTATCTCTAGAAATTGTCGTAACAAGCCGGAACAAAGTTATGACCTTTTGTGAATTCGGCCCCTGGTTACAACGAATCGTGTGATTGGGGAAGAGAAAAACGAATGTATTTTTCATTAGCATTCCTAGTTGTCAGCTTGGAAGCGTTTAAACAGTTTACCATGTCTGCTTGTACTGGAAATGTAAGCTTATGAACGCTTGAGTGGTGACAGTGTTTGGATCCAAGCATTCAACGCCAATTGGCTATTGTCCAGCTCCACCAGCCTTATAACCACCCCCTTCCCAATTCACCCCAAAACTCGCATATATTGTAGGCAGTTAAAAGCACGGGAATATGGTCAACTTTTGATAAGAGTGAATAATATTTCTGTGTGTATAGTGCAATTTGAGTTCGTATCGACAGTAAAAATTGCTCAGAAGCATCTATATATACACGTTTGAATAGGATTTAGCCGAACTTCTGATGAATGTACAAACTGTTACAAAGTAGAACGGTAGAACATCGGGGTTAACAATTGAATTGTGATTATAATATAATTTAATTATTTTAATACAATATATAATATAATTAAAATATATAATATATATAATATGATTTAACTTATACAATTATATAAGGTGGATGAGCTAAATTGCTACGAGTACATTTATCAGATGTTGTATTAAGTCAATGCTAATGGAGGCGGTTGTGGACTGTTTTAGTATAACAAATAAACACGCTTCACCACGAGAAACATCCATCGGTTCAATGTGACATTTATAGATATATTTCTAATGATTTATTTACAATTCCATAACATTTTATAACATTTCCTTACCAACTGAAATATTCATATTATGCAAACGGCAATATTTATGAAAATACCACCTGAGGACGTGCTCAATGTTACGAACATTAACTACGGCAATAAGTTTGAAATTATTTTTGTGGAAATCCTCGCAAATTATGCCTCAAACGGCTTTAATTATTCTGCAGTTACGCGGAAAACTGTGGGCCTATACATTATTTTAGTTCCGTTTTTTCATTTTTATATTCATTCATTTGAATCGTGCTGCATTAGGTGAATAAAAATGTATCTTGGATATTTTTCAGAAGTCTCAGATTTCTCATTTTTAGATGGTATGAATGAGGACTTTATACTAGACAACAATTGATACGTGATGCACACATTTTATTTTTAATGACTCTCTTTTCTATTTAACCAGTAGGTTTAGGGAGGGAGGGGGGAAGTCTCATCAATTCCCCCCCTCACTTATGTAAGCACATTTTAATTAACAACTTTTAATCGTTATTTACATATTTTTAATTTCGTGTTACATATTATATTGTTCAAATGATGACGTTATGAATAATAGACTCGGCAGTTAGTCAAACACGTCATTCGGATAAATGAACAGCATTTTGTGATGTTTGACGCATGTTCAACGAAATACATGCTGTGGGCGAAACACTTGCGCGTGTTCACACGTGTAGAAACGTTTCATTCATAATACAGCTGGTGATTTAATAGCACGAGAAATATATTCAGGCATAAAATATTATCAAGTGCGACGGCTACTGTTTGCGAGTGTTGCTATAAGAGACAGACAAGAATCCACCGATTAAATTCACCAATCAATTATTCTTTGTTCAATGAAAATGTTTGTGCTTTTTATTTTTCCAAAATTTGGTTGATTTTTTTTTTCAATTATTGTGAAAAATATTTAAATATTTTCCGAGTTTTTGTTGCAAAGTTATTCACTACGTGTTGAAACTTGAAAAAAAATCTTCATCTTCTGTTATTATTATTTTTTGAAAATTTAATGTGATGAGCGAATGAAACAAAGGGTGAAAAATCCAGAACATTACTCAGATTAAAGCTGTCGATAAAAGTTGCTCACTCTTTTCGTATGAAAAGTACAGCTTGAACCAAACTTGAGAGTCCTTTATCTACCTGTCTAAACCAGTCAACGTTGTGATGTTACATTGGATTTACTAGGTAACAGAATAACAGAAAATGAACTTTCACTAATTGGTTCAAGCTCTACACAGATAGGCCCACTTATCCCGTCGAGACTAAAGAGGTTGTTCAGATCGTTGCGTTTCATTACAAGACCAGATTGCAATCTTTCTCGTTTCACACATACACCCCCGTTTCAAACTAGCTCTTCAGTCGGTGAGTGCAACAACATCGATTGTTGTAGAGCAGCCAATACCTTTTGTCACAAGTACCTCATCCAATAAAAGCGACTCTCTCTTCACTTCAAGAGCTTTACAAAAGATGGCGATATCAAGCTTCGGGTTCGAGTTTAAACGACATTTCAATTCATGTGGTTCGAGGATTTATTCGTGTAATCGGTATTTTGGATCAACATTGAAAAGTGAATTGTGATCAATGAAAAGAAACAAACTTTCATGAGATTAATGTTCAACATAATTGAATAATCTTGAATGAACTTCAAGTTACGATACTTGGGAGCGCCTAGAGCTGACTGGTAAAAATAATAATAATGATTTTTTTTTTTCATTTTCATCCGATGAACTTGTGAAAGACATTTTTTACTCTTGAGTGTCCACACAACGCATTGAGGGGTTGCCTGTTGAACAGAGTAATAATACTCTCTTCAAAGGACTCATCTTCTTTTACATGAATACATCATAATATCTAAAAGTCACATTTAGCTAGCGAACTCACATCAAATAGCTACAATAGGTAAACTAATTCCTAAGGCTTATGGGTTGGTAAAATACTGGGACCCAAGCTATAGTTAACCATTAATTCACACTAATATAAAATAAATAAATTTCCAATTACTTCATTTCTTTAACCCTGTTCAGTTTTAAACACCATAAAAACATTTTAAATTGTTATTTGTATAGTTATGTTCCACTGAGTAAGTGTATTTTTAGTTACATATTTCATTTTGTAACTGTCGATTTATGTAAATTCTTGTCATTGTAAATAAGCAATAATGCTAAATAGATATCTACTACTATAGTAAAAATAAATGTAAATGTAATAACAATTAATAATTACCTGAACAAAATACAATGAACAAATACACTTCGACATAATAATTGATTGTATTGATTTATTGATTTTATATTTCATCATTGAATTATTTTATGGTGCTTAGTAACCAATTATTTAGGGCCTACCTCTCGTTTTATGTCAACATATTTCTCTATTTTTCTCAAGTATTCAGACAGCAGATTAAAAGTAACTGGAATGACATATTCTAATCGCCCTTTGCGGAATTTATTTATCCATGACGGAACTTGATAATGTTCCCCTGTTAGCTAATTTCTAGTGTGAATGGAATGAATGTTCAAGATTTTGTATTGATATTCGTAATGGTGCAATAAAATTAATCGATAGGCTTATATATGTAAATATGTCAAGGGAAGTATATTGATAATTATAATAAGTATATAATATAAGTATAAATAAATAGTATAAGTATATATAAGCATAATAATGATGATAATAAAAATGGATGGTAATAATAATAATTTATTCCGTCTTCTTTGATAACAAATACATTATATCAGACAGTCAATATTTTACATGATTCACAAAGGACACTTAAACAATTGAGTTTTAAAATTACATGTTATTAATACATATATTGTTCATGATGCTCATATTCAATTGTTTAATGCATTGTCAATCTGTGCTTTGACGTGTGCATAGACATTTTGTGAGACTTCTAGATTTTAAAAATAATTAGATTTCTGTAAGGTACTCATTTGGTTATTTTTTTGGTTTAATAATGTTTAGCGTTCAATAATAATTTCATGTAAAATCTAAATGTGGTTCAAATCAGCATTACATTAGTTTAAATAAGTATATTTTACTAGGAAAACGCAACATATGCGTTGTTGGATGAGCGATATAGGCATATTCATATGCCATGTAATGGAACGTTATATACGCACCTTGAGTTTCAAAAAATTGTGTCACTGCCTTCCTGTTTTATTCATCAATGATTTTAATCATTTTCAATAAATTGGTGGTACTTGATGCTTGGTTCATTAATTACTGTAGTTTCTTAATAGCTGTGATTGATATGTTAGAAAATTACAGTAAATATTTTTTACTATCGAAACGGCTGATCTGATTCATATGAAACTTCGAAATAATGTGTATCATTATTAAATCAAAATTCCGTGAAAATTTGAATCCATTTGAAGTTCGAAGGATATTTTTTACATTTTTTTTCCTTGGGACTATTCTCAAGAGGTTTTTAAAAACTTCGAAATAGGTTTTCTCAAAAGTGGTGAACGCCTCAAAACTATGCAGGAATTAATTAGATAATGATACTTGTGTGTGCCAAGTTTCAACCGAATTTGTACTTCCGTTTAACCAGTGAAGCTCGAAATAATATCGTTTTTTTCGAGTACGGTGAAATTGAGTCTTCGCTTCACTCATTATTTCACCAATTATTTCCTTGTTCTTCATTATTTGTGTGATTTTATTTTGCAAGAATTATGTTCTATGGTTCTTATTAGTGTAGCTATAAGCAGCTCCTTGCAGGGAATAGATACCACAGCCATGTATATTATAATGTACGACATGTCCATGTTTACTCCGAATAAAAATAGTAGTGGGCGTTTCCTATATTAAAACGAACGAGGGCGAATGAAAGTGACTGAATCACTAGATCTGTGACGTACCATGTTGGGGATGGGAAACTCACAGGGTGATATCATCAACTATTTCCTGCATGACTGTACAGCCTATTTACCCGGGGCAGACTCACATTATTTCTTAGTTAGCATTACGGGTTGCTGGAGGTCATGCACGGTGCTTATAAAAATAGACACATTTTTTTTTTCTATGTTCACGAACCAGTGTCATTGAATAAAAAGTATACCAACTGTAAGATAATTTTAAGACATTCAATTAATTTGACATTCCATTTTTGTGAATTCAATTATTGGATGAGCGTAGCGAAGACTCAATTTCACTGTACTCGAAAAATCGAATGTTTTTTTTTTTTTTCTTCGCGCTCTACAGGTCAAACAGAAATTCAGATCATGATGAAACTTGGCACAAACATGAACCCCTATCTGACTTGATGCTGTATAGTTTTGAGGCGCTATCGGTTGAACCACTTCTGAGAAAACTTATTCCAAAGTTTTCAAAAATCCCATTAGCATAACCCAGAGGAAAACATTCGTGAAAAATATTTCATCTGAGAGGATTCAAATTCTCAGAGAATTTCAATCTGATAATGATACACATTATTTCGAACTTTCACTCAAATCATATCAGTCGTTTCGATGTAAAAAAATATATAATGTTATTTGTGTTAATTATTCAAAGCTATTAAGATACCTATTAAATAAAAGCAACAAGTGTCACCACTTGATTGTAAACGATTAAAACAAAGCCTTCTTGATTATCATATAAATTATTAATGGAAAATTCGTGATTAAAAGCTAACCAGGTGGCAGCACTGTCGAAGTGGGCGATTGGCCGTCGGGAGGCAGTTAGGCCAAGATGTCGTGTTGTTGTATGCTTACACACATTATATTTGTAATTAATATTGTAATTTTGATAATTAATAATTTTAGTAATTTCAATTTTGTATTTTATATTGTAATTACGCATTAATTAATTTGTATATAATTTGAAAGTATCTGCCTCCGCCTAGTTCACTAAAACATCCCCAGATGTCAGCCACTTTGCTTTTAATCGCGAATAAGATGGCAGTGATGTAATGGTTTGGATCTCAAGGTGTATATATATATATATATATATATATATATATATATATATATATATATATATATATATATATATAATAACCAATCCAAAGATAAGTTGATATGTTCCAGCTCATCCATCAACGCGGAAACACATAACGCGTTTGCCTAGTTTTAAGGTAATACGTCAATGAATACCAAGAATGTGATGCAATTCATTGACGTATTATCTTAAAACTGATCGAATTCACAAAAATAAAATATCATATTAATTAGAGAGAATACAATTGTCTTGGAGTTCTGATATGCTTTATATTCATCCAAAACTGGCTCGTGAACATAGAAAAAATCGTAAGAATGAATTTCTCCATTTTTAAAAGTAACGTTTGTACACTCCCTTAAAGGGACATATCGGTTTTCAGTTATAAATCGGTAGGCGATATCAAAATTCTGAATTATCGACACATGTCACACATGTCTCTTTAATATCAATACAAGAGACAAAAGTGTATGTAATGCACTAAATTAACTCAAGTTCGTGCGCTATTTCAGTTAATTTACTTCATTATATAGCATCAACTCAAGCATGCTTCAGCGTCTATACTCAAGTCACTGCTTTTCCAAAGTGCTTCAAGGTCTATAATACCAGACTGAAGATGTTTCTTCCGAAAATAAACTGAGCTCTTTGTTCAACCTTGAGTTCAAGCTAGGACTATAGATATAGCACTATAGAAAACTAGGACTTTAGCAATAGTAGATAGCTATTGTCCTAGGTTCAAGACTGTGCAGTTATACAGTGTTCTTGTTTGTGATTGGTTGCAAAAAAAACTATACCAGGGGGTATCACATGTGCGTGAGTAGTCAACGTTCTTATGAGTATGTTTATTTAATCGTTGACCCTCTTCCGAAATAATTATTACATAGTACATAAGTAAAAATATAGATACAAAAAATACGATTCAATGTAAATTTACAGTATAGTACAAGTTTATCATAATGATTTTCACCTCACAGTCAAGATTAGGATTAGGACAAAATTAAGAGCATGATAATTAATAAAAGTAGTAAATGATAATTTTTATTTTTTTTAATTAGATTTGAATAATCATAATGATAATACATCGGGTGTTGCTCAAACAGTTCATAGCCAATATGAGCACTTCTAACGCTGTAGATGGTGTTGTTTCCGAGTGAGTGGGCTGTTGAAGCCTTCCTTCCTTCCTAAAGTGCTTCCTTCCTTCTTCGTCGACTCAAAAAAATTGTCAATCCTCATACCCTCTTACTTGTCTACCATGCCTATTTCCACTCTCATCTCTCTTATGGACTTCTCTTCTGGGGTTCCTCCCCAGGAGCTAAGCGAATATTCATTATGCAAAAACAGGCAATCCGCATCATTTCCGGTATTTCTCGCAGTTTCTCATGTAAATCACATTTCACAAAGCTAAAAATTCTCACCCTCACATGTACTCTTATTCAAATTGCCAGTTCTTATGTTCACTCCAACTCTAGCCTCTTTCCCAAAAATGCTTCTATCCATAACTACCCTACCAGTCACAGTAACTCTATCCGTTCTCTAACACACTTCCACGCTTTTTTCAGACACAGCCCTCTCCATCTATGCACAACCATTTACAATAAACTACCTGCCCATATAACTAGCCTCACCAAACTCTCATCTTTCAAATACAAACTTAAATATTTCCTACTTCAGAACCCCTTCTATGACCTCAACGAATTCCTAACTTCAAAATCTCATTAGACCATCATTGCACTACTATATATATATCATTCTGTCTTTTTTTCAATCCATTCTTTTATCTACTAATTTTTATATCTAGTTGTTAGTTTTTATACTTCCTATATTTGTGCCATGTACAAATCTTTGGATTAAATAAAATAGAAGCAACGAAGCGTCAAAACAAAACAAGGCACCTCCACCCATGTTATTGTTACATATTACGCACATACCTTTTAAAAATATCTACATTTAAAAGTCGATTCATTTTTAAGTGAATTTAAATGTTAATCGAGGGGCTAACAACTCCTGAAATCAAGTGTACACTTTTCATGAAATCTTCCTGAAATCCTTTGAAATCTTCTTGAAATCCGCTGAAATCTTCCTGAAATCCCTTGAAATCTGGAATCAGGTGTACACAAAATTTATTAGTTGTTTACCCTTCGATGTTAATTCATCAAAAAGAACGTTCCTATAGCTTTTCGCTGGTATGTTTGGTGATGATGTATATATTTCTCATCTCGTCATCAAGATGACGTAAATAAGCCAATCACTTCAAACCTCTTATTCCTCTTCCTTCATCTTGTTAGGAACTGCCAAAAGTTGGTACCACTTAATCTCGTGATCGTTCATCTGCTGGATAAAAGGAAATATCACGTGGGCTGTTGCTCCAGTTTTCTCCAGCACGACGAGAGAAGGGAGAGAGAGAGAGTTGGTCGATGGCCGACCCCGCGTCCACAAACTGCTCTAAGGGAACGAACGGGGTGAATCGATAGAATGTCTGGCTGTGTATATGTATGGCAGGAGGCCGACACACTTGTGTGCCCATGTTTTAGACGTTTTGTCGTAAAGGTAAATTCTTCCCTTCTATTCCCGCCCATGCAGACTATTTCTGGACTCATCCACTCACATCAGACGGTAATGTAGGTCTAGGACGAATGAGAACAGGAGTTTGTTGCGGGGAGGAGAGAGTTGATATATACGAGCTATAACACCCAGCTTGTAGTATAATAATATAAACTTCTATTTTGAAAACAAATCAACAGGAGAATGAATAAAATGTGTGAAATTAAATAAACAGTAAATTTTGTACCGTATTCTTCTCTGCAGTATTATAATATATTGCGAAAATAATAATAACAATAATTATAACAGTAACATAGACAATGGTATGAAAATCACGTTCGCGTTAGGGTTGATGAGCTGAAATAAATCAGCGACAAAATTACTTATAGTGATGATAGTATGTGCCACAAAAGTATTTCTTGTGTATATTAAAAAGATATTTGAGTATAGTCGGAGTGATCCATTGGATGAGTCAAGCAAAGACTCCCATTGGGTCAGAGATGTCTCTTTCTGTTTTTTTTTTCCGCAGGTTGGAACGTTTTGATCAATATGATTTTTTTGCGGACGCACATACTTGACCAAGTCAGAACAGTATAGTTTTGTAGAGTAATCGGTTTGAACACTCTCGAAAAATTGAGTTTTTGAATGTTTTTGGACGAAAATGCGGCATAATGCACTCCACAAGTCGAGGGACGATCAGTCTGATTTTTTTCGTGAAAACGCTGACGGCTGACTCATACAAGTCAAATGGGTTCAGTTTATGGTCCTGATATCAAGATCTTCTATTCTACACATTCAAACTGTACGCAGTAAACGTACGTCTTATGTTGGTATAGCAGAAATATTTCAACGATTTTCAAAACAAAAATACAACTTACTACTTTTCTTTATATTTTCAAAATTATCTTCATTTTTCGAAATATTTCAAAATATCTTTAAAAAAAAAAAGATATTTTTACTATTGTCATTGCCAATCATTCTACTGGATGTGATCTGGTCTGACACAATCTTAATTTCCTACTCAATAATAACTGAAGTCACCGCTGAGCGTGGGTTCGAATCCCGCATAAGGCATGGATTTTTGTAAACGTCCTCTCACTTATCATCAATTTATAGTTTCATAATCACCTACTCATTCGTATCCCCGTATAGCCTAGCTGTTGTTGGGGTCGTTAAGAAAACCTAAAGGAAATATTCGATAAGTAAAAGTTAGTAATAATGTCTATCAATAATCTGTTCGAATTGTGTAGAAAATAGAAATTCAACAATTTTTTTATTGCACATTTTTGTAAAATATTTCTTCCCTGGGTCATTCTCATAGGGATTTTCAAAATTTCGTTATTGCACATTTTTGTAAAATATTTCTTCCCTGGGTTATTCTCATAAGGATTTTCAAAATTTCGTTATGTTTATTTTCTTTAGAGTGGTAAAACTGATTTTGCCCCAAAAGTCTATAAAAAAAGTCATCATTATACAGTGGGTCGTTAGATCGAATTATAAAGAATTATCTTGTTTTATGTGCATGCCAAGCTTCATCCAAATTTGTTTTTTTATATTTTTCAGTTTAGATCTATACCGTGAAATTATGTCACTCGTTTATATGCTCGCTCAATTATAACACAATATCATTATTGTTTTGTTTTAAAACTTTACTACAAGTACTATTTGCATTATCCATAAATATAAGTACACGTCGAACGTTGTTAGCCATTTCGAAGTTCTCCTCAATGCTATTTTGTCGCTAACTTATGTATTATTGTCCGCCTAAGCCAACAGGAAAATTCAGAAAAAAACATGTAGGCTTACGATTTTCTCGAGAAACCAGAGCAAAACAAATATATGACATTATTTTACTCACATTTGATAGTTTTACAAATTTATTCAATTACATAACTGGTGAGAATGATAAAGTCGACTCGGTTGTGTGACGTGGGTTTATTAATCGGTTCAACGTTACCGGAACACTAACTACATTCCATTGAAAAGTACCCCGAAGCCCATGTCACACGGCCGAGTAGACATCATTCCGGTATACGCTCGTCAGCGCCCCCGACAACCGTCAATATACCCTCAAGCGTTTGCAACTTTGCCTACTAATTATAATTACCCAACTAATCACAAGCGTTAATCATGCAGTAGGCCTAAGTTCTATAATCACCTTACAAGCTCGTCCCTGGTTGAAACTGTGTCATCACATTTATTTGATTTTATCATTTATACTACCCCACAATATTTCAATAACCATTTACACGTTATGAAACAAAACCACGGTTTCAAAATCAAATAGATCATGCTATAGAATTGAGCACTTTCTTTTCCCCGCCCCTTTGACGTCACAAAACTTAACATACAATCAAGTTGGCTGTTTAAACTGTGGTATACTTGACATATTCAACTAGGGCATCTCTAAATGACTACAAATTATATAGATCTACCTAGCTGAATGATAAGCCACGCCCATGACTTATTTAATCGTCCAATTAAATCTATATCATTTGTAGTCATTTAGAGGTACCCTGATTGGATATGTCAAGTCGTAGAGAAATTCTCTATAGTCAAGTTTCACACAGTTCAAACAAATCAATTGATTGGATGTTATGTTCACCAAGAAAAAATATGACATGATAACTTATATAAAGGTAATATATAACAACGCAAGGCCACCCTCAGTAGCTCAGTGAGCTGAGCTACTGAGGGTGGCTTCAGAAACTAAAGTCACCGTTGGCGTGGGTTTGGTTTTTGTATAAACGTCCTTTCACTTATCATAGTTTCACTTATCATAATCACCTGCTCATTCGTACCCCCGTGTAACCTATAGCGTTGGTGGGGTCGTTAAGCAAACAATAATCATCATAATAACAACGCAAACGCCAAAGACAAGAAATGGAAAAACTGACAACAATGATAAACCAATGAGATTTTTGAAAAGCGCTTATGCAGTTCGTTCTATGCAACAATCACAGGATGCAGCAAGGCTGTCTGAATAGAACGACGCACTGATAACAAACCAATACAGCAAATAATTAAATTAATTAAATAGGTGTGAATGAAATGTTATCGGAAGAGGGGTTTATTGATTATGAAGTTTAGCAGGTGTCGCTATACAGAGAGCAAAGCCTCTCTAATGTGACAGAGTATTATTCACAGCCGCGGCGTGGCTTTGGGGACGAGATTATAACCGATCAAAACATAACCACACCATACAGATTATTCTAAATATTTAGTGTCTACAGCCAGTAAACACTACATGTACCATAAACTATATTGTGCATTGTACAGAAACTACACATACATATTGAAACATGTTGTAGCATAAACTACAACAAATATGCCCTTATTAGCGCAGTCAGCTGAGGCAACGTTTCAGAAACTGAAATCACCGTTGGGCGTGGGTTCGGATCTCGCATAAGGCAGACGTTTTTGTGAACGCTGTTTCACTTATCATCACTCCATAGTTTTATATTCACCTGCTCATTCGTACTCCCGTGTAACCTAGCTGTTGGTGGGGTCGTTAAGCAAACAATAATCAATTAACAATCAATAAGAATATGCTTTCATTCACACTAGAATTGACGGTTGTCTATACGCAAATAACAAACATTAGATCAACCTGATTGTGTAAAGCTATGGTATTTTGAGAGTCGATACATTTTTAGGGCGAGATTTACGATTTAAGCGCGATTACATCCTTCAAACGCGTACAAGTTCAAAGCTTTAGCGAACCTCCTCTTTCGAGTTATTACAATTTATTTAGTTGGCAGACCACCGTCATCTCTCGATGGTTGAAGGATTTTTTTTTTTCTTGCAAAGCTGAGAACATGGAACAAACACTTGACATTGTATACAAGACCTCCATTCAACTTCGACCTTTGTATTGACAACAGAATAATCTAAACCATTTCATTGGCTTCTATCAGGTCCGTATAACAAATGACTGTCAATTATTACCTATAGTAATACAGAGAACCGATGAACTACCACGCTTGTCATTGATAAATACTAGCCAAACGCAACATAAGCGTTGTAAGATGAGTGAGATATCTGATCAGGTATAATAGTCGTTAAAGTAGTTTTACCCTTGCTACTTCATAAAATCTGGTATTCTATACACCTTGATGCATATAACGAAGACTTCATTGTTGGGCAAATATTGAATCTAGAAAGTAATACAGAGAACCGATGAACTACCACGCTTGTCATTGATAAATACTAGCCAAACGCAACATAAGCGTTGTAAGATGAGTGAGATATCTGATCAGGTATAATAGTCGTTAAAGTAGTTTTACCCTTGCTACTTCATAAAATCTGGTATTCTATACACCTTGATGCATATAACGAAGACTTCATTGTTGGGCAAATATTGAATCTATAAAGCAGTGAATCTCGGCAACCTGAATCTGCTTTAATTTCTATAACAATATTTTTTGATGAATAAAAACAGATAATTTAATTATTTTCTTCAAAACGGCTGGTTCGAATTGAATAAAAAACTTGATAATGTGTATCATTCATGTATACACATTCACAGAAAATTTCATTCCATTTGGAGAGATTTTATTTTTCAATTTTTCTTGCCCGGCCTAATCTCATGGGGTTTTTAGAAACTTTGAGATGATATTTCTCAAAATCGGTTCAACCGATTCATCCCAAAAACTATACATTTTTAATTTGGATAAGTTCGAGTGTATAAAAAAAGTTTCATGTCGATCAGTCAACCCCTGCGATCTGTGCAGTGCCACCCCCCCCCCCCAAAAAAAAAAAAAGAAACACAGACAAAGCCCTATAAGAGTGGGATGGAATCTTCGCTTACGCTCATCCAATCAATTGGTGGACATTGTTGTCCGTCTTTTTAAAGAATAATTGACACACTTGACATAATCCTTATGTTTCTGCAAATATCAGTAGTTGTATGACCGTCCTATAGAACTTATTCGTTATCTTTTCCCATTTTCCCTCATTCTTGATCGTTTGAACAGCTTCGGAGTGAAACTGAATAATGTCCTGATAGCCGCTGCAGTCATATGTATTAATTATGATTTAGCTGATGAATGATGAATAGATCAAATTGAATAAAATGATTCTTGATAACTGGTCTCAGTTTTTATACGATTGTAAATATAGGTTTTATTTGTTCACGGTTGTTGACGATATGTGATAAGTAAAGCTATGATATTATGTCATATAGATTGAGGTCAAGGGATGATGTAGAAATTAATATTGCTGATTAAAATGAAAACAAGATCACAATCAACTGATTCTATCCGTTGATAAAACAATAATTGAATTGAATGAGCGAAATGGTTAAAGTTGGTATACCTTGAATGTCCCGACTGTATCCACACGAAAGAAAAAGCTTTCATCCAATTTAACAAACACAAATATCATCGTTAAATCTGTGGTATTTTGAGGCTCAACATTTTTTCAGAATAATGTTTATGATAATGAACGCAACTACTTCTTTCAAATGCGTTAAATCCTTAGCATAATGATGATATATGTAAGATTTCACAAGTATTTACTTGGTATACGGTCTTCTTTTACCAATCAAAAAAGATCTGAATACTATTATTCATAATTTTTGAACTAAATATCATAGAAAAACAATTCTGACTATCTTTCTTCAAGTGATGTCAAGTGAACAATATTGAGCCCAAATTATGTTTTCTAATCACAACTGTATACTATGATAAAATAGGTTGGTATCACTACATCGTGAACTTGCTATCCTCAACTGGTTTCAAGTGTCAATATAGAGTGAATTGTTGTTGTCAACAATGAAATCCAACACGATTGCTTCAGACTGCTTCAGACGTTGACTTTAAACTTCATATCAAGATAGTTGAGGCTATATCTACAGTCTACACCAAGATGCATCAAGGGTTGCGTTGGTTGGCTCAACCGGCAAACCAACGCAACCCTCAATGCATCTTGGTCTACACACCGAGATACGTTACTCAACCACAGTATATATAGCATAGCTACGCTATGCTTCAGTAGGGTCACTTGGTAGCCGTTTCTGCAGTAAAAACATGACCGCGCATGTCAAGTCGCTCCTGGTGCTCAGTCACAGAAACACACGTAGTTGCGCGCGCATTTGTGTTGCCCCTAGCAACTGCATACGTCGTTTGTAGATGTAAACAATTTTCAAGCGGTCGCAGGCTGGCTGTAGTTTCATACGATTTTACAACAATGACTTCTTAGATCTACGAAATAAAAATCATTCTCCACCTTGGTTTGTTTCTGAATTATAGGCCTACACTGTTAGTTCTATAAACTTCATCAAAATGATGTTTCGCAATTAATTTCAAGAACCTACGAAGAAGTAGTCCCAATTTGAGCTTCCAATTTCCTTTGGATACAAAAAGGTGAGGCGGAACATCTGTAGAACATATAGAAATGAATAGGGCCTAAGCCCAGACCTGATGTAAAATATGCGGTGTAGGCCCTAGCCTTTAGGCTGCGAGATGGTTTTTATGTATGAGATTTCAGATTTTCAATTAACTTCAATAATTCACACTGCATGTGGGTTGATTGTAGGCCTACATTGGAACGTTGGTTGCTGTTCAAATGGAAAAAAATCAATCTCTTAGTACCGTATTTCCATAATCATGAAATACGAAATCAAACAACAGTGGTTTTCTATTCAATATCTGTTGACCTTCAACATGAGTAACTGTTGTAGGCTACATCGCCTTCAGGCGATTGAATATTTTACATCAGGTCTAAGCCCAGGTCCTACTTATTTTTATATATTTTACAGATTCCACCTCATTTTTTTTGTATCCAAAGGAAATTTGGACTACCCCTTCGTAGATTTCTGCAATTAATTGCGAAACAACTCATCTTGATAAAGTTTATTAGTACCAATAGCCTAAAGTCCGGCTGGTACAAACACTGAAGCTTATGTTTAGAGCTCAGGCAATAATATGATTAGTTGAATTTAATACATTTTCCAAGTTCCAAACCCACGAATGTATAGGCCTATAGGGTATGAAACTTGCCTACATTCAGTAGGCTAGACATAGGCCAGCCCACCTAAGCCATTGAGTTTGGAAGATTTATGGTATGACAAGCTATTTACCCAGCCACAAATAGGTCTACTATGCGTAGCCCTGACACTTATTTCAATCAAACTGGGCCTACGATTAGTCAATCTTATCTGGGCCTAGCGTAGAAACAGCATCGGGCACAGGCCTACAGCTTGTAATTCGAAGATTAGGTTTACATTGGTTCAACAACGCACTGTGGGCCTACTGATGACTAATATAGAGTAATTGGAGAAATACACAATTTAATCATTTGAAAACGGGTTCAATCTATAGCTTTAAGATACTGAACTTCTTCAATACTAGTTTTGAGTGCGAATAAACACACTTGATTGATCTGTTTAGACTTTACATCATCTTGACTGATCACCAGTAGTGGGCCACTAACCCAACTTTCCTAGAACCGCACCGAGCCTTGTTGACATAAGGTTATTGACATTTACGTATTTGACATTACATACCGTCCCCCCCATACAGAATCTATGACGGTTGGATGTTTCGAGTACAATAACCGTTCACAAAAAGTACTGAAATATAATGATAATCCGAATCAATTATCATGAGATATAGCAATTGTACGAAGGTAAAAGAATGATATTTCGTGTGACAACTTTATTATTTGAGTGAACATACATTTTGCATGAGTAAAAGTAGATTAAAAATTGCATTTTAACACACGGCAGTATGGCAAAAGTGTTATTAGAGGTATTCGACGCCGCAGCGGCAATAGCGCTAATGTCGACTGCGTGATCATATTGGCTCACGTTATTGTTGTCAAAGAACGTACAAAGTCGTTAGATGGTCGAAATTCATTTCGCTTTTGCAGCAAGTCGTCCCATTGAGTAAGTATAGGAGTGACGGTACTAGTTCTCTTTATACTATGACTCAACGTTAAGAAGGCGTCGAGGTATTTGTGTCTTGGCAGTAGCTTCACACCACTCTGCAAACCGAGAAGTTTCCGCAATATTCGACATTATATTAGTGATAGTTTTGTACTACTTTATCGACTCTGCTGATTTGTAAATGTCTAATATGGCTGCCGAGATTGGAACGAGCATATGTCGCTATCGGCTGCAGGAGTAACGTATCTCGATTCTCGGTAATGTAATACATATATATTTGCGATTCCATTTGAAAAGATTTTATTACAGATATCGACAATTATTTCATGATATTAATTTGTTTAATCGAATTTTGAAAAACTCACCTCATGAACTAGTATTATGTTGAATTAATATTTTTTAGTGTAAAAGACAGTTTAGTTTCACCAAACTCCGTGTCTTTTAGTTTCGTGTTGAAGTATCACTGGCATTCTTCTTCCATAATTCATAAACAATCGTACTTTTGTGTCTTGAATTTTCTTTATAAAGTCGAGTTATTGCGCATTGTACTGTAACTATAGTAACAGCACGTACCCTCTTTCTCTCTCTCTCTCTCTCTCTCTCTCTCTCTCTCTCTCTATCTCTCTCTCTCTCTCTCTCAACATGACACATTTGATTAAAACGTAATCTCAGTGCACGACCGAAAAAGTAGTTATACAATGCCACGCATGTTACTTCTGCTATAATATTCATTATATAGCTACAGCAATACGCGTTAGCTACAGCGAGGTTATAAGGTACATGCCCGTACTCGCAAAGACATTATATTATATCCATAAAGGTTACAACCCCTTAGGGTATTGTCTTCGGTAACAACTGTCAACAATAGGATGTTTAAACTATATTACATTGTTAAAATAACAGAAGCCTTGTTTTCTATTCGTAGGCTTCTTCCAAAGACCTTTATATATATTACTTCGTTATAGCTTCTTCTAACTTACCATGTGACATCACAGGGCTGCCATAGAAATAATAGGAAAGAGCTATCGTTAAAACTCGAAATACAAATTTGAATCAGGCAGAGGAATTTTGCAGAGGGCAGTTATTACCTTTGAAAATAGAAGTCAACGATATTGGAGTCGATAGCAAACATGCCTTCCCCTCTCAGCTCACCCCTAGACTTCGTCTAATGTCTCGTTTTCATAACTTACGTTCCGAGTAGATTTTCTATGAGATTTTTTTTTCTTCTGAGTAGATATTCCAATTTCCGATGTTGTTTTCTATCGTAAGTTCCGCCTCCCTTCCTCCCTTTCCTCTCTCTCTGGTCCACTCAATCATCTGATCGGTTGGTTCACTTTGATCCTCCAAGAGCAAATCCTTTTCCTGACACATTATGTTAGTATACGTCTAGATTAAGGAGAGGTAAAAAAAGAAGAAGAAGTAATAAGCAAGAGCCAATTGACATACAGTAGTATAGGAATATAGCATATGTAAGTCAAGTTACCATAATATAGCATCTAGAAAAGTTGAGGGAAGCCAAAGTACGGGGAAACAAACTAACACTGACGTGTTGATAAGAAACACTGGTATCCAAGCATAACAACGTCTCCTAGAATCATTTCAAGTCGTTTTGCTATAAGCACTTTGGTATAAGTGTGACCATGCGCGTCCATTGAACTGGATTGGCCCAGACGGTGCGTCTCTGTTTGACCCAAATATCCTGACATCCTCTCACCCTCTCACTCCCTTAGAGAAAGTGAGCAGCAACAATGTGTTTGCAGCTGGGTAATGTTATTCTAGTCTCGTACCAGAGGCAGGACGTTGTATCGATACGTATATACTGGCCGATCAATAACATGCAATGACAGGTGATTTGTCCTGGAATAAACAAGCGTAACAAACGATGTGAAAGAAGAATAATGAAGCAATTATATACAACAATGATTTGACAACAATGAATCAAAATTATCAGAATAACAGAATGATGAACCAATAGAACTATGATGATTCAGTCTGCGCATTCATGCAGTAATTGCAGAGAATGTTTAGAGAACATATCATATTAATGTATTTTAGATTTAGTTTTGTAATCTACGCAAATAGAATGTATATTTCACAAGGGCAAGGTCAGTCAATCTTCATATTGATGACCATGGATTCATTGGGGGTATTTATAGCATTATTCATACAAGTCATACGTAATCATAAGTAATTAGTCATAACTATAGATCCTATGACTATTCATAACGTAACGGGATAAGCAACATGGCGTAAGTCCTATCCTTTTAACATTAGGCCGTTTTCACCATGATGGAATCAGCGCGCTTTCATGTACATTTGTGAGATTCGCAATTTCAAATCAAATCGCACGTTTTAGGCTCGTATATCAGTGTATAGTACATAGTTGTATACTTGCATTGTTTCTGATCTTTCTCGTAGATGATGAGTAATTATCCAGTTATCAAATGGTGAATATAGCAGTAGGGCTCTTGACTAGGGGACTAAATGCTTTTACAGACGTATTTTAAATTTAGATTGGCCAATTCAAATGAAATTTATTCCAATATTGCTTACTGCAGTTTGAAAGAGCTGGATTCACAGATTGCATTACATCTATTACTTGTATAGATCAACATACAATAATACCAGCAAATCATAATAACATTTGTGAGGCGGCATCCCTTTGTTATACGTATGGTGCGAAAGGGAAGCGCCATGTTGCTTATCCCGTTACGTTATTGATAGTCATAGCTAAGTTATACTAATGACTTTGATTCAAGTAATGTAATACAGTAAGATTGTTGTAATAAGTGAACAACAATGTCTCCCAAATAGTGTTCTACAATCGCAAATTCAGTATTAGTTTGTTTGTACCCACCTTTTACGGTTGCTACGATAACCGTACAAACAAGCCATCTCCCTGTATTCTGTTGGTTTAGATAAAACCAATACGAATTAATATGTATAAAGGTCTTTGGATGAAACCCTGTTAATGAGCACAGTTGATGAAGCAGGAAGATTTATTTAATCGTTTATATAAGCATACATTGCAAGTCTTTACGTTATTATATGGAACAAATTGAAAAATATAAGCAGTTTTGTTCGTTATTATGTTAATTTTATTCGATAATCTTCGTTATTATTAATCATAATTAATAATAAAAAATTAGAAACATTGATGAATTGATACATGATTATTGTACGTAAACAACAAAAATATATTCTTGTTGACCCAAGACTTGATTGTTAGGCTTACCAACTAATTCGTCGTTATAAATCATTTCTGCCAGAAATATACTATGTACAAATTCAATTATGATTGATATTGACTAAAAAACCATAGAAGGAGAAGATTCAATCCATTTCCCTTAACTCTCAAACCGAGACAAATTTTTAATACATAACCATACCGTCTATCCACATCCATCAGGTCTACACTGCACTGCTGGCAAGAAACCTGGCACCTCCATCATTATAATATTTGTCTGTTTATTTATTTGCTTTATTCATTATTTATTGTTTTTCAAATATATACAGAACATAAAGATAATAATACTAACTATAATAAACATAATTGTTGGATGAGCGAAGCGAAGACTCAATTCACAATACCCGAAAAAAAGTGCTTTTTTTTAGGTCAAACGAAAATTCAAAATCAGTTGAAACTTGGCATACACAAGTACCCTTATCTAATTCGATACTGTGTAGTTTTCAGGCGCAATCGGTTGAACCACTTCTGAGAAAACTCATTTCAAAATTTTCAAAAATCCCATAAGAATAACCCAGAGTAGAAAATCCGTGAAATTTTTTTTTTCGAGAGAATTCAAATTCTCAGGGAATTTCAAGATAATAATTATACATATTATTCCGAACTTTCTGTCGAAGCGGATCAGCCGTTTCGATGTAAAAAAATATATAAACATATTTTTAAATCACTCAAAGCTATTAAGATACCAATTGAATCCCAGCAACAGGTGTGACCATTTAATTGAAAACGTTTAAAACAATGCCTTCTTCATTATTGAAGAAATCAATTAGGAAAAAATAGGGCAGTGATGTAATTGTTTGGATCTCAAGGTGGATATATATATATATATATATATATATATATATATATATATATATATATATATATATATATATATATATATATATAACCGATCCAAAGATATGTTGATATATTGTTCCAGCTCATCCATCAACGCGGAAACACATAACGCGTTTGCCTATAGTAATACTAATACATAACACATTGGTCTGAGATTGCTTGATTATAGCTATAACAATAATAACTCAAATTCAATGGTTGAAAATATAAGAGCGTATTCCTATCTTATATTGTATTATTGAAAAACAAAACACACTTAAGCCGAAGTCTGTGTGTGGAAAAAGAAGAAAAGTTAGTATATTTGAAAAGATAAAATCCAAAAGGGAAGGTTCACAATAGATTATTAGTGCATAGATTTGTATGCTGGTTAGATTGCATATATTTAGAGAGAGAAAAGTTGAATTGAAAGATGAATTATGAGTGGATATCACTGTGTACACTGTATCACTGTACATATATCACTGATTCTTCTACGACAGTCTTACATTAAAAAGTTACCAGAGAATTTTTCAATAAAAATAATGTTATTATAGTTGTTTATTATTAATAATGGACTTCAACTTATATATTTACTGAATTGAATTGATTGAAAACCCACTTACAGATTTTTTTCAATTACCTTTCATATGATTTAATTTGTATTAACACTAATGAAAATATTTTTGAAATGTAGAACAGCAAATATTACAATAATTTTTCAAATGGTGACAGGAATTGAGCAAATATAATCAACGTACATTTGATGGTGACTAATTATTAATTTTCAGTTTGAACCTGATTATGTTATTTGAAAAAACATGAAATTTTCAACACTTGCATTTGGACCATGACTTGAATGAATATTTTTATTTTTATATAATCTTCATAAACTATGATACTGGTATGTGAAAAATATTTTCTATGCATTCATTTAATACTAGGAAAACGCGTTATGTGTTGCCGCGTTGATGGATGAGCTGGAACATATCGACTTATATCTTTGGATTGGTTATATACATTCACCTTAAGATCCAAACAATTACTTCACTGCCATCCTATTTTCTAATTAATTTCTATAATAATGAAGAAGGTCTTATTTTAATCGTCTCAAATTAATTGGTGACACCTGTTGCTTGGATTTAATTGGTATTCTAATAGCTTGGTGATTTAAAAAATTTACATTAAATATTTTTTTAAATCAAAACGGCTGATCCGATTTGAGTGAAAGTTCGGAATAATGTGTATCATTGTTATATTGAAATTCTCTGAGAATTTAAATTCTCTCAAAAGAAATATTTCTTACACATTTTTTCCTCTTGGTTACTCTTATGGGATTTTTAAAAACTTTGAAATAAGTTTTCTCTGAAGTGGTCGAACCGTTGCGCCTCAAAACTATACAGTATCGAATTAATCAGATGAGGACACCTGTGTATGCCAAGTTTCAACTGATTTTGAATTTTCGTTTGACCTGTGTAGCGAGAACAAAAAAAAAAACTTTCTTCTCGAGTATGGTGAAATTGAGTCTTAGCTACGCTCATCCAAAAACCAAAGTTAAAGTGCCAAATGTATAAGTTTTTAACTATGCTACAAAGACTGGTGTAGTTACAAATGCCAGTTTTAAAACACGTTTTTTAAATCCGTCTTACAAAAATTCATTTACTAAAAACTTTTAGACATATTCAATTCCAAATTTTTGTTTTGATGTTCAAAGTTCACTTAGAAAGAAGTAAAATTGCAATTGAGAAAAAAATCTTAATCGATGATCGAGCCAAAACAAATTAGAAAAAATCATCTTCCGAGAGTTTGAAATGCCTATTGCATTCATGAGAGTATAACCCTATTGTTTTGTGATCAATTATTCACCTCAATTATTTATTTATCAATTATTTAATTATTTATTTAATTATTTATTAATTATTAATTATTTGGCTCCATTAAAAAGTGATAAATTTCTGTTTTTCGCAGGCCATGGAGGTGGTGCACTCTATAGTTGATCTTGTTTACCGCACCATGGCCCACCAACAAGCGATGGTGAATCCTCGATCGTGAAGATGACCGAGGATTGGGGCGTTTTGGTCCGCCCCGGATGCACCAAAGGCCTCGACTCTTTGCTGGAGTAACAAGTACGCCACGGCCTAGGTGAGTATATGTACCTTGGCTTGGCTATATACTGATGCATTCTGAGTGCTAGAAAATAAAACTTGATATGTCTCAAGTATATTGATAACAATAACAAAAATACCAGGAGATCAATATTAATTTAAATCGCAAATCCTGATCACTTGAAGCTTTAAAAGCATCATTATGAGTATTATATTCGTCCATTTTGTGGAATCAATTTCAACATGGTAATTATAATTATAGCAAGAAAATTTCAAGTATAGGCGTGGAGCATTTTATGTTGTACAATCTGATTTAATGAATTCAATGTAAACATTCATGTTAACCCACCACAATGTAATTTAATGAATTTGACAAATTTTATGATTTTTTCAGTCATTTTAATTTAAGAATTTAAACATTAATAACTAACACATCTTACATTTGGATATACAATGTTTCACCCAAAATGTCCGGCCACAATCCATTTACAATTTTTAACAAACACGATCAGTTTGGATCGAAAGTGTAATCGATTCCGTAAAATCTTGCCGAAACGAAATGGCCTACTTGTGGTAAAAAAAATGAAGAAGATAATTAAAATTAAGTTTGATCACGTTTTAATGCTAACTGTTCATTTTTCCTTTTTTTTTCAACATCATAACTTGACCTAGGCCCAAAGCAGTGGCGCAACTAGGAATTTTGGGCCCCAGAGCAAAGGACTCACATGGTCCCCCCCCTGCCCCCTCCCCCCCCCCCCAAACTATATATCAATTCAAATTATGAAATTTTAATATCATTTAACTTCAACATGACACCTCCATATTTCATGTTTTTTTCAATATACTATTGAAGACGATTAAAATACACTCAAAATTATGATTACAATACTTTCATAATTATGAAGTTCTATAAAGCAAACTGGTTCTATTGAAGATGCTTTTAGATGACACCTAAACTCTTGAGAGAAAAAATAGTTGACTTTTCACCAAAATGTAGTCAAAGTAGCAAGCTCATATTTATTTTAAGTGGTGTAAGTTCAGCGAAAAAATATGACAGTGTTTCTGATACAATTCGTGTTTAAGAATATACTTGTGTAACAGTTTATTTTGAATCTCTCCATTGTAGAATCATTTCTAAAATTAGTCGGTCATTTTTCGAGTGATTTCTGATAATATTAAAAAGATTTTTTTCCAGTTATATAAATACGTTCATTATTTTTCGGTTATCGTTGAAACATATTTCTGATGATACAGCATGGCTCTATTTTTTGGCTGCCCCGGCTGCCCCTGCGGTAGTTACGCCACTGGCTCAAAGTAATTGTTTCCCGGACAAGTTGACATCAATGACAATTGGGCCTCACAGGGGGCCATCTTACCATCCCAAAGAAATAATTGGAAATTTAATAGGCCAATAACTCATTTGATAAAGTGTAAACAGTTGAAGGGATGATGGCCAATTCAACAGTTCAAAAAACCTTCAATTTTTTGGGGAATTCACCTTCTTTTCCTTAAAAATTCTGTGTCTTCTCTCCTTCCAAATCATCCTTTCTTCTTCCATTTAATATTAATTGCTAACATAGCTAACAGTAACACAAAAATGTGCTTTAAATAATTGTGTACTATGTGTCAAGGCTCCGGGGTGCCGACACCCAGCATGGTGCTCATTAGAGAATGAAGAAGCAAAACGTCCGGACTCTGTCCTTGATTGTCTGCACGTTTACATACCTTCTTGTCGGAGCCGCTGTATTTGACGCTCTCGAGTCTGAGACGGAGAAGCTGCGCAGGGAAGCACTAGAAGGTAAGCAGTGATTACTAGCACAGACTATAGCTTGATTATAGTGAACCAACTTTTAATTTTTTAATTTTGTGTTGTCTTGTATTTCGTCTACTCTCCGATGCACTCTCGAATGCTGGGCTTCCATACCTGCGTTATTCGGATTGCAAATTCGCTAAGCGTTTTTTTGAGTTGCCATGATGATAAAACGACCAATCAGTGACGAAAGTTATACGATTTCTGATTGTTGAGTTCGCCTCAATTCCACCGCCTTGCGAAAGCGAAACGCAAATCGCGGGCATGGAAGGCCAGCATAATATTAATTTCATCATAAAGTGCATCAACACTTTTTGAACAAAAAGCAACTCTGATCATTTTGAAATTCTCACAAGTATGAAAAATATGTCAAAATGTGATCTAATTATTAATATAACATAATATATCACCTAGCTATATAAGTATTTCCAGTATACATTAGGGAATAGGTCTACAGTGAATTTTTGAATATACGGTAACAAGGAATATTTTTTTAGAATACTAAATTCAAAAATCCCAACTTTGATGGCTTCAAGACTTACAAGTTCACTTGGCAATACCAGGCGTATGGCTGCGTTTCACGAAAAATAAAAATGTGTCAAATAAGCTAATTATTTAAGGTACAAAAATACCATTGTTAACTAAACGTAGGCTAATGATATGTTAATTTGCTATTAATAGCTTAATGAACAAATTTATTATTTGTAAAATCAAGCCTCGGTAGAAGAAAAAACAAAAGATAGAGCACTCTAGACTTGATGAATTGGCAATGTACCGTATCTACTGGAGCAAATTGGAAGCTTGGTGGTAATATAGTATACCAAAGAACTCAACTAATAATTGGGGTGGTAATTTATTATACCAATGACCCCCTGTGGAAGGTTTTAGGCTCAATACTAATAAGATATATTCTGATTTTTCAGCAATTGAAAATATGGTCATCAACAAGTACAACATAACGGTGGATGACTTTCGGGTGATGGAAACTGTTGTGTTGAAAACCGAGCCACACAAAGCTGGTCAACAATGGAAGTTTGCTGGAGCGTTTTATTATGCGACAACTGTTCTCACAACAATAGGCAAGTTTTCAAAAGAATATCATTAAATACTACATTTCACTGTCTCATTCTATTATTTACAGACTTAGCAAAAAGGTATACTCACTTTTACAATGTTAGTAAAAAAACAAATTATATTGTCTCGGAAATATTCGCAAGATTGATGAATAATAATTATTTCCGTAATAAAATCTTCAATCTTATTGCTACCGGTACGTGGCAAAATTAACAGTTATTAAATAGTAAAAATTGAAATGAATGAAAAAAATTATTAAATAAATCTCAATATTTTAACACGTTTTTGATAGGTAAGTATGTTTAAATATTGGTTCAGACAATTTTTACAGTCTCTATAAAAAAAAATAATGATGTAACAATTTCAGTTTTATTTCCATTCAAATTGTACAGTAACAAGACAATATACCCCTTCAAGTATTTCTCTTATATACAGAGTTAAATAAAAATATGTAATAACTACGCTATAATCGGTGAGAGAATGCATACTGAATAAGAGCTGAAATAATTTTTTTTAATAATAGCAGTTAATAGCATATTAAACTTGATACAAAATTCAAAATCATTGTTCCCCAATTAAGGAAATGATAAACTCTTGTGCCAAATATGGGAACTGATCAATTCAAAAAATTGAATTTGAATTCAGAATAAAATAATTGAACTTACTGAACTTTTCTACTTGAATGTAAGTCCTGTTGAACACTGGAAGCCTTGTTCGTTTCAGGTTATGGCCACTCGACACCCAATACGATTGGCGGTAAACTGTTCACGATGTTCTACGCCATCGTCGGTATTCCCCTTGGCCTCGTCATGTTCCAGAGCATCGGCGAACGCCTCAACAAGTTCTCCTCCGTAGTGATACGCAATGTCAAGCGAATGTTGCATTGTAAGAGTATCGACGCGTCAGAGATAAATCTCATCTGTGTCGTTACCACGTTGAGTAGTTTAACCATCGCAGGCGGAGCCGCTGCCTTTAGTCGATACGAAGGTTGGACATATTTCGATTCGGTCTACTATTGCTTCATAACGCTCACAACTATCGGTTTCGGCGATATGGTTGCGCTACAAAAAGACAATGCACTCGATGATAAACCAGAATATGTGGCCTTTGCACTAATCTTTATTCTGTTTGGTCTCGCTATTGTTGCTGCGTCTCTTAATCTACTCGTGCTGAGATTCGTAACAATGAACACGGAAGATGAAAGACGTGATGAAGCGGAAGCGTTACAGGTATGCAGCTTCATATATTTACAGTTGGTAATCGTTATGTTGATGATAAAAAATTATTGGCCTAAAATTTATGTTCAACATGTTTAGTAAAGGTTTAGATTACAGGCTGCATAAAAATAAAATGACCTGTAGTTCTGGATGGTGAGTGATTGGACATTTTAAACCATCAGGTAGTCCAAGTTATAATACTATAATAAAATTGATGAAACAACGAAAATGTGTCTTGTCGTAAGGTATTGGTTGCATAATAAAATGTCGAAATACATAATAGTAAATAGTTACCAAATAGTAATAGTTGTAAATTTTACGAAAAAGATTCATCCCCTAGATACTTCTCCAACTTTTGTTCTATGCTACCAATATCACAAACATAGACATACATAGGAAAGTCATAACAGCATATCTTTGCTGTTTAAATAAAATGATCAAGGCTGTTTCACCATATAAAAAATGAGAAAATTACTTTTGAAAAATAACCATAATGAATTAACAAATGCAGCACTATAAAAGTGAAAGGATATTAAACTATACAAAATAAAAATCAGAATACCGTATTCTGTCACTTTTTCTCTGTGTACCGGCGAAATAATTAGTAACGATTGTGGCCTGAAGGAATTCCACAAAAAATATTTTGAACACTTGAAACTTGCCATAGTTAATGATCATACTATTGAGTAGATCGTCAGTTGAATGGAATTTTCACGTCTTGCCATTTAATTGGTATTGATATGGCAAGAAATTGTTATAAAATTTCATGGATTTCATATAAATCTGTAGCAATAAGACGACAAAACTTACGAAAATTATAATTATCTGACAACCTGCCATAGTATGAACACCAGCAACTACATATTCCGAGTGTTTAAATTATTTTCGCAGAATTTCTTCAGCCCACAAGCGCTTATAATTATTTTGCCAATATGTGGAAAAAAGGAGACAAAACTTGTTATCTACAATTTTTTTCACATCACTCTAATAATTGTGTATCATTTCGTACATATCAATATAGTTATTTTGTCAGAAGTAGTTGAATACTTCCATTGAAGTGGTTATTTTTATATGTAGTAGATCAATGAAGTTTAGTAATCGCTATAACACATGTGGATTTAATTCTCTCACATTACTCAGCATATTTCACTTATCGAAGAAAATACCAATGAGAGATGGTATGGGAAAAGTTTGGTAAATAGAGCTAAATAAAAATAGTAAAATGCAGTCACAAACGAGTCTGTAGTCCATCGTTTGTGACTTGGATATATTTGCAAAACATCATGTAAAGGATGGATGTAGCATGCAGTCAAATTTTTATATTTTCTTTGCAATTTTTTTACAGAATAAACTTATGCACTCACCTTGATGTTCTTACTTCTATCAGTTGTGTTTGAGAATGGTTTGATTGTGCTTGTTTGAGAAAGTCAGATTGAATAACAAAATACAAATAACTAAAGTACAAGCAGAATTCAAAACAAATTAAAAGAAAATAATGGATGTACTAATATGTAATTCAGAACAATGCAGTATGCACTACAATAATGTACTTTTTCTAGTTGCAACTTCAAAAAAATATGAAACTTCATTTCATATCTCATACACTAGCAGACGTCATGGTCAGGTCTTCTAATCACTGTGTAGTATCAAGTACACAAGATGCAAGATGAACGGTGATTAATTTTCTGTTTCTTACAGGCAGCTCAAGGTGCAGTTAGGCTTGAAGGCGACGTTATCACAGCCAACGGCTCCATACTCAGCGGTCAACTTGGCGGAAGAGACTCAATTTCTTTCGAGGACGGCGCATCGGTCTGTAGCTGCAGTTGTAGTTGCTTCCCTGGACACAATCGAGCCCGCCACAGATACACAGTCCGTCGGTCGCCGGGCAAGATATCGCATTTACTCCCTTTACAGCCGCTTGGAATCAGTCTTCCACCAGTCCAGGGTGCACTATTGTGCAAGGAATGGCCACCACTTCACACACATCGAAACTCTATCTGACATCACCCCCGTGTGTTCACTGTGCCACACTTCCCTCCAAGACTATCCACGCTAACTGAACTCTTTAAGAGAAGTTATCTAGTGTTGTTACTAACGGACGCCTAAGGTGCTGATAACATGCTCAGATGTAAATAGACGTACATACCATTGATTCCATAACGTTTACATATTTACATTTTAAACTATGTTATTCCATATTTCTTATTAATTTCATTATAGTGTTAGAAATGGGATCGCTATTGAGCCCTTTTTGAGACAATATTCATCTATTCGATAGTAAGCGCTCTTGTTTAAGAGTTGCAAGAGAAAAGCTTTTTGAAAAATACATTTTTGACCTTTTGAATTTTTATTGTTATTACGGTACTACATATAATTCATTAAAGAGTGCTTGATAGCAATTTTGCAGCAAATATACAAACCTTAGCTGAACTACGTTAATTATTGAGAATGATTTTAGAAATTTTATTCATAGCTTCAATTTTTGACAAGGTTGAATAGAAATGTTTTCAAGGTTTATAAAATTTGGTTGTGAATAATATAAAGACAAATTGAAGGTGCCTGATTCATCAGTTACAAGGACTTAATATTTTCAGTAATTCCTTATCGATTGTCGAATGATAATTATCCGAAATGAAACATTTGTTATCACTGACTTTGCTGCAAGATTATATTATACAAAATATATTATAAAAATTCAAATTTGATTAACGACAGATTTTGGAAATTAACTACATTTTAATAATTGCATTATGAATCCTGATCAGACTATTATATGCCATTTAATTCTATTGACTAGCTTGGAAAACTGTTGCATGAATGACGGTGCTGTGTTTTTCCTCATCTCTTTCTTACAGTATGATATTGTATATTATGCATATTGCAGTACAGAGTTGCCACCCTTGTAAATATGACGGCCA
The DNA here is from genome assembly GCA_964007535.1 of Brachyptera risi. Lineage (NCBI taxonomy): Eukaryota > Metazoa > Arthropoda > Insecta > Plecoptera > Taeniopterygidae > Brachyptera > Brachyptera risi. The sequence continues at coordinate 40,811,971 of OZ023328.1, forward strand.
GGTGGTGACTGACCAACAAGTGTTTTCTGCCGTAATAAAGCAGTTCTTTATATGATAAACCAGCTACAATACTGTTCACCAGATCACCTTCCTTTCACTCCAGTAGTCTCTATAGAAGCAGATTGTGCACTCAAATCAAAAATAGCATTTTGTATGTATCTGACTTGAAATGCAAGCCTTTCAAGCTGAATTGTGTATACAAATAACAAAAGGATAGACTATTAAACTGTTGAATTATTATTTCAGACTATATTTTCAGTCCAATCGCAAATAGGGCACACAGAATAATCACACCCGACAAAAGTTGGGACAAGAATCCTTCGATGGATTCAAGAGATTGACATTATAGAAAATATTTAAGAAGAACAAAATATGACTGCATATAAAAGATAAGACAGGCTGGATAAAAACACAGATTCAAGTATAATACAGACAAGTATTTGAAGATAACCATGAGTGACTGTTAAATGTGGCAATCAAGACATTACTTTCTTTAGCTACGAGGTAAATAGATGAAGGCTACGACTGCATGGCTGAGCCTCAATGGTTCAGAGATCAGCACTACCGGTATTTTAGAGGGCATAAAGGATCTTGTCTTTTGGCACATGGGCAAAAACAAATCAGGTTTATCGCCGATTACGTATTACAATTCATTTATACTTCAGCGTTGGTAGTGAAGCCAAAGAGTATTACTACAATTACTGATCAAGTTTCACGTAACATGGTAATAGTTTTCAGTTTTCCCGATAAAAGAGCAGTTCCTCCCCCTCACGGCTTTTTGGGTAGCTTTGTCCATACAGAGCATCCTACTTTATTAAGAGTTGCAACGATAACCCTACGACACGTGCTTACGTGGATTCCGAGGAAGATGGCTCCATTCTACTATGATTTTATATTGAAGTTGTTGATTAAACAACACGCTTGTCGACACACTATTATTATTATTATTATCAACTTCTTTATTTAATGAAAACATTAAAAAGGCGAGGTTCGGACCATCAACCGCTCTACCCCCCCTACTTGTTCTGTAAACTAACATTAAAAAGAAGTATTGAAAAAATAATAAATTAAATAGGATAATGATATAATAAAATTGTAAAAACTATTTGTGATGAATGTCAAGTAATGCCATGATGGTGAGGAGATGAGAGTGAAATACAGAGTGAAAGTAGTGATAACTAAGGGTGAGAGGCAGTTTGACTAGGTGTTGATAGGAGAGATGAATTCATTAAGGGAATAGAATGCCTGGTCGATGAGGAATGGTTTGAGAGAGGATATGAATGCAGGATATGTGGGAGATAATTTGATGCGATCGGGATTGTAAATGACTGAACAGAGATGTTTTGGACTACTAGCAGAGAGGGCAAGGTTGTGGGGGAGGGATGAAGATATTGAGATTGGATCGGGTAGAGTGGGAGTGAACTGATGAGATGAAATTGCTCAGGATGAAGGCGTACGAATGTGATTGCTGTTCGTATGTGTAGATGGAAGAGTAAGGAAGTGAAATGGTGTTTGCAGGATTGGCAGCTTGACAAACTGGCAATTATTCTGACGGCACGTTTTTGAAGGATGAAGATGTGGTTGGATGCTGGAGAAGGGCCCCAGAATAGTAGGCCATAGGAAATCAAGGAATATGAGCGTGAAAGACAGTGAGGAGAGATGAAGGGTTAATGATGAGTTCCAATTTTCGTAGCATGAAACAACCGCTCAAGATACGGGAAGAGGTAGCATGGATGTGGGGGGACCAATCGAGGGTGTCAGTCAAGGTGAGGCCAAGGAAAGAAGTGGACGAGGCTGAGGAAATGCTGTTGCCATTGAGCCGGATGAGAGGACTGGAGTTGAACAAACTGGATAGCAAACAACGACTGTAGAAGAATACATGACCGTTCAAGGAAAAAAGTAATGAAATAAATTCACAAGCTGACGAAAATCTTATGTAACTCAACTGTACTTCATTCATTGGAAAGTTCACTAGATTTTATTTTACATTGTCTGAAAAGAACACGAACATGTCACCTAAGTCTTCTTTCAAGATAAAGTTTTCATCTTAAAAGCTACTATTATCAACAAAATAACTAAGTAGCCTACTTCAATTACAAACTTGAAATACCTGGTAAGCAAGTATACAGTATGACCACAACAAATACCTATATTAATTGAATTTAACGTTCAATAACAAAACTTTGATATCAAATATTGATCGAAATATATCGAAATTATCAATTTTCAAACGATATCGATACGAATAAAAATGTGAGTTTGAAAGTAATCTCAACAATTTGTATAGTCGGTAGTTATGTATAAATATAATCTACCGTATATAACAAAGTAAACACTACAAGCTATGTGTGGGGGAGAGATGAGTTTAAAATTGGGTCTGCTCCTTTGTTTACCAACAAAATAAATACAGTAAAATCTCTATGAATTGTTCCCAGATACATCGTTTTCCTGCTTGTATCATTCATTTTTTCTAGCCCAACCCCGAATTTAATCAATGCTAAATTTTCCTGGATGGATGGATTTATTTTCCTGGTCCCTTGAGAAACGATGGATAGAGGTTTCACTGTAATTATTTCCTTAAAAAATTACAATATTTTGTCCGTTTCAACGATACACACTAATGTAATACTGACAGCAACGGGAGACCGTGCGAGTATCATTTTATCAATTTTAGGAACGTTTTATTACCTAATTAATTCTTATTTCTGTTATAAACAATTTTTCCTATCGATATCGATTATTATTGTTTCGATATTGATTTATTGATTTAATTCAATTTTGAATCAAAGTTCTAAAATATTAAATTAATCGAACATATTGAAACCAAAAGGCAATCCTAATATTATTAACATCTGAGGAACTCGGCTAAGAGTTCCAAAAATAGCAGAATTGTACATATTATTTGGTATTGAAATTCCAACTTCACAGTATGGTATGGAATACATCATTAGTAGATAAAAAACCTATCCATGCACTTTTTGTTAGTAATAATTTACTGCAGTCACTGCCGATTAAATAACTTTATAAATAATATAGCTCAATATTATGTACGACTAAAACATTGAAATAATACACATACATTTCACAGATAAGCAGCTCATCAACAATTGAACAAAGTAACAAACTTCCTATAATTCCCCATTGGACATCTCATATCACGGACATGTCATTAATTGAACCAATAATGTAATTTGTCGCTTGAGGTAATATGAGTTAACTGGAGCCTGGTAGTCCAGAAAAGCGAGTGCAAAGTCAAAAAGTTGTTCCAATATTTAGGCGCAACTCCGCTGGATTGTAGCACTTCGTACTAGAATTCAGCTTGATAAGTCTGCTGACTTGGCACATCTAGCGGCACTAAAAGTTGTCAATTTGGTGATAATTTTGACTGACAATCAAATAACATGGCAAGATTTGAATGGTAGGTGAGGATGAAAGATTTGCAGATCGAGTATGAGACTGAAATAATAATGATGACCGTGGATGAAGATAAGGCAGATCTGCCAAATAAACAAATGGTGAGCTTAGATATTTAAAAATGTTAGTTCAATACTTGCTGACAAAAAATACAACATTGAGGTACGTAATACGACAAGGCCAAAGTTAACTTCGCTCCAAACATAATTTGAGTTTCTGCCATTGCTTTCATTGCTACATGCTAGTGATTGCTTCAGAGTTGCTAGCTAGCAGGTCCAGCTTAACGTCAAATTCCACCAAATGAAACTTTTCCCCGCTGAATTCAGGAACACCAATACGGCAATACAGTGTTGAAAACGGTATTGCAGGAAGTTTTACTTTGTATAATTGTGATGGTGAACAGAACAAAATTTGTCCATTTCATTTAAATTCAATCGAATAAATGAGATGCACCATTTTCAGTCTGATTAATAATCATAAACAAACACATAAGGCCTACAAAACAACTGTGTGAAGACAATGCTAGGAAAATACATATATTTACAAACTATTCAACTGAGAAGAAAAGAAATTGATTGAAAAAGCGTGAATCTCAGTTAAAAATTTGTTCTCAACAAAACATTCTCAATTTCTGTGTGACATTATATCAAGGTACGTAATGAGACTGAAAGCCTGCAAGGGTATGAGAATGGCAAACAGCAGTTTGACAAATTAAGAACGGTGTGCCATCTTACTGCACATAAATATGGACTACCCTATCCTACAATAACACTGTGATGCGTGGATGAAAACCAACGCAAACACCAGACTATATACAATAAATAAAATAGATTAGGAACATTACTTGAATCGTTTAGATTTTAGTTACCTTCAATATACAGTTTATCATTTTTACTAGTCAAATGATCTATCTGCGCTTTTAAATAAATGTCATGCAGGCATATCTTAATTAATAATTACTCTCCATCAGAATTGATTATGTCTATACGTACATGGGTTTATATATAAATAATGCTTCAAGGTCAATACTCAACAGGTACACAAAGTGAAGACCAATAATTATTCCTTGATCCCACTTAATTCTGGATGATTCAGTAGAATATGTTGATTGATTGCTTGGGCGTCTGCGTAATTGCGCGAACAAAATGGGCAGGTTATCTTTGCGGTTGGTACCTTAGTCGCGGTACCTTCATGTGATCTTATATGCAACGCTAGGCCTTGCTCGGAATGGAATGTTTTAGTGCAGATACTACACTGATAGAACTCGTTCTCGTCAAACAATGTACTATCGTGGCTGTAGTAAGATGGCGCGGGAAAATACTGGGGTACTGTGCCACCTGGATTTATAGAAAACGGGGGAGGAATTAATTCGGGAATTTCGGATACTATCGGCCTTTGCTCAAGCGATGAGCTACCGGTATCTGAAAAAAAGAATAAAACAGTTTTAGATGTGCACTAAATGTTGATAACTATCTATTAACAAGGGATAATATTGATCCTGAAAAATCAAGATAAAATAATGGAAGCATAATAATTCTTTGCGATGAAAGATTTCCACTTGGAAGAAATGTCATCAGACATCAATCACTCATTACTACTAAGTACTAATATCACTCAATAACGAAACAGTCTCGAGTGTTCAGTCACTCCAGTAGGACTGGCCACAGCTACATCATATTTAGTAGTACCACTACTTTACGATGTCTATGAGACTGGCAAGGCAACCACACTTGAATATAAATATAGTACATCAGTTCTGAAGGACAAAATTTGAAGAAAAATCAGTTTCGGTTTGCTGGGTAATAGATCTTTAATCGATCCACAATTGATTTGCATTCATCCTACTATTAAGTACAGTACACCCTCGTTAATCTGAAATGCAAGGGACCCCGAAAAAATGATTTCAACTCATAAACATTTTGATTAGTTCTAACCATAAACTCTTTTTCCACAAAAATCATCATTTTTCTCGGTTAGAATTAGGGCAATTTCATATTGCGCGCGAGAGGAAGCTATGCCACCGGCCCAAACTACGTGTGAGAAATCGTTGAGTAGGGCCTCACTGATCATGTGTATTAGGCTAGCTCCGAAGACGCGTGATCGTCATATGCGATCGTCCCAAGTCTGCGAGCTCAAGAGTCTCAAGAGAACAGAACACTTTGAACAGGTTCGTCAAGATCAGACCGCACGAAGTCGGATGACACACATAAAGCAGCAAACAGCTAGAAGTTCTTCGGTTCATTCTTAAACGTAAAAAAACAAGGGTGAAAATTGGAAAAATGACAATTAATTCAAGGAATCAACTCAAGCTATTTTGAATCATCCAATCCAAAAACAGTTTAAGTAACTGAAATGTCGAAATATTAGTTTGGAGTATGGTTCAACTGAAATTTGAATTAACCATATTAATTAACATTGAAGTGCCTTTACCTTCAGCCGGGAACCGTCTCTAAGTTCGAAATATATCAAATTTCAGATTAACGAGGGTTTACTGTACAGTAAAATTTAGTGAATATTTTATAAATCAAAACATGTATTACCAATGGAAGTTAATCGTCGTAGGTCGAGAGGTGTAAAGGTGCCGCCACCAACAGCGAAGGGCGCCTCATCAAGAGTACTTTTATGGTGAACGAGCTTTGCAGTGGCTTCTTGAACCAAACTCGGGACTTTCAGTATATGTTTCTTCTTATGAACCTTCATATGAGAATTATGAGAGAAACAAGAAGCAAATGTTGCTCCGCATATTTTACACTTGTATGAACTTCTTTTGGTTGGAATCTTATTAAAGTTACGTACTTGATACGACATTAGCGTACCGTCTCTCTGATAGTACTGGCATTTGTGGTCTTTGTCAAGTGCAAACCCACAAGAAAGGCAGTTTTTAGTCTTGTCAGTAGGTATCTCATGCGCAATAGGTTGTTGGTCTTCGTAAGGTAAAGAATCAAACGGAAGATTTTCCATTGGCATGTCTCTTGTAGGCGATTCTGCATCGTTCATTGTCAGGCCTACACTGTTAGGTGTGCACGAATGATTATGCAACGTTTCGATCTTGAAGAAAATCTTGTTGCACACAGCACAGTGAAAGGTCTTTGATAGTGAATGGACAACCGAGTGCTTAAGAGCCGACGCTTTGGAGAGAAACTTCTTTCCGCAAGTGTTACACGGATAAGACGAGTGCATTCTTTTCTCATGGATTTTCATGTGACGCACCAAATTTCGTTTCTTGGTGAATTCCTACAATCAAAGTAAATAACCTAATTTGTAAATATTCTTTTATTGCATTGAATTTTGACCAGTCCATACCCAATACACATGCAAAAGATTATCACATTGTTAAATGGCTTCCCCAAATAATGAATAATTGAATATATGAATGATATCAACATATTGAAAACAACTGGCTCTGCATACGCTTTGGTTAAATACGTCTTCAACTTGGAAACTTTACTACTTTTGACAAGTTCTTACATTTGATTACGTTCGTGATACTGTAACAGTCTGATTAGAGAATCATAGGACCTGGAAGAATTATACTACATATAGCATGGTTAGAAAGATGCTTCTAGTTGCTATCATAGTAACATACCTTAGAACAGATTTGACAAGGCCATATCATCCCAGGCTTGTCTGAAGCTGGTGGTACAATACGGTCAGTCGACTGGGCGGTAACTAGTTTATGCGTCATCAAATGAGCTTTCAACTCCGAGGACTGAGAAAACACTTGGTTGCAATAACTACACAGCAACAGTTTAGTGTTGTCCATGAGAGGATCAACTGGTTCCTTCTTATTCTTCTCGTGAGTCGACATATGAACTAACAACTCGGACCTTGACTTGAAAGTTTGACTGCACGGTCTACAACGATATGCATCTACTCCACCGCTTGCGTGCCTTGTCTTTTGATGATACATCAGTCCCTTCTTCGAGCCAAATACTCTGCTGCAAGTGAGACACCTGTAGATTTTCTTCGGTCCGTGACTTCGCATGTGATTGCTCAGACCTTGTTGCGAGGTAAAAGTTTTCAAACACACGACACACTTGAGACTTTTCTGCAGCAGAGTACGTAACAATCCGTGAGATTCTGATGACTGTCTCGCTGTTTGTTTGGAAAGAGGAGCAGGTCGATATTTAGGATTAGGAGTGGAAACTCTAGGGGGAAATTCTTCAATGAACGGTTTACTACCCGATTCATTTGAAGCTATTGGGGATAGAGCAGAAGGAGCAGAAGGTGCAGAAGGCACAGAAGGCACAGAAGACTGACTTCTGGTACCGGTAGCAATATATTCGGATTTGTGGCAAACTTTCATGTGCCAATTTAGTTTTGTCTGGCGTGAATATGACCGATCACAGTATTTACAAAATGCTCTCCGACCACCAACATTCAACCTCGACCTCTTATAAGGGAACGGTCTACGAATTGAAAGATGTGATGTCATTCTTCGAGATTCGTCTCCATTTACTCCATTTTCAGTACTCATATGCACTTTCATATGATTCCTGAGCATATGGTCGTAAGCAAACTTTTTGTCACATGAGTCACACGAATGAAGTTCTTCTGGCTTTAAAAAGACGTGGACACGGAGATGTGAAATCCAGTGTTGAATTCTTGCCGTCTCCGTTTCGAATTCTTCACTGCATTTGAATTTCCCGCAATTAAAATGCTTAGATGGACAAAAGTATCTCTTATGTTTGTATAATGTACCTCTTGATTTATAGTACTTGTTACATGGCTTACAATACCATGGTGTACAAACTTGTCGTGGTGAACCCCGGGGTTTTACCGATAAATGTCTGAATTCTTGTTTGATTACAACTGTATCTGATACACTACTGCTAGCGGTAGATGCTTCTGATGGAGGGCGCCTGTCTGAGTAGCTGCCGACAACACTGACAATCAATGGATTGACTGACTTTGTGGTTTTCTCCTGTTTAATTCGAACTACAGGCGGGTGGAAGTCTGAAGAGTTGGCTAAAGGATCTGAATTGGAAATTGCACGGTACGAAGCCGAAAGACTTCCAGAGGGCCTTGGTTCCTGATTCCGAGGCGTTGTAGAAGGAGGCCTTGACGTAGCTTGAGGCAACGGCTGAGAATCGGTTCTTGTTTCACGAACTGGAGTCGACGACTTTGATGCCTGTCGATTATCAATAAATACTATTAATTTTTATTAATATCTCTAGTCTCTGCTCTCTACCTATGTTATTGAACATAAAAATATTAAAAGATCTGAAAAGTTTCATCCATAACTTGAAACATTAGATCAAAATAACAATAATTACTATTGTCAATATTGTCAATGCTTTGTTTTCTTTCTACAAAAGCACTCAGCACCATTTTATTAGAACCTCAATCAACCTGTAGTAATTTAAAAGTCGTATTACACCTAGGTTGGTAACTGTCAGGTTTTCTGTCTAATCTCCGTCTCGTATGCACAGTTTGCAAGTACGCTCAACCGCTGAGTTGGTCTTTTGAGTTGGTCTCAACTTCATTTTCCAACCTACAATTAGGTCATGTGATAAAAATTGACCAATTATCAACACTAGCCAATGTTTGCTTTGTAAATTGTACGGTGGGTTATAATCAGCACTGTGAAAATGTTAATTTACGTTCAAGTATTCATTTCGTAGGTCTATTAACCACAGGGCAGTCTGAAAATGATTATTTTGGGACTACTTCACAGCACATCAACTGTATTACAACACCGTTTTTGAAGAAGTTTAAAAGGTTTAGGACGCGGTCAAGTTACCTAATCATATCGTGACTTTCGTTGTGTGTGTGCGATTTGGGTGGTTGGTTGGCAATTTTAAATCAAACAATCGTTCCCAACTTAGTTGTGATAAGGCTAGAAGATCTTACCTGTTGCACTGAGGTGGAAGAATTTGGCAGGGCACCACTCTTCTCTAAAGCCTGCAAATACTGTTTCACAGAGCTACTGTTGTTTTTCAAAGACAACAGGTGACTGGTGAATACGGAATTTGTTTCTACGCATTTCTGTCGAAAACTGTACACCGTATCCAACATAAACAAACACCTTTGACAGATGATTTTTGATAATGGATCTGCATTGTAGAGCTGAAACGAACAATTGCACATTATAAATCATAATCCATCAATTAGATAAGACATTAGTTTAAGTCACCAATACTATCTTGGCATAGTAAACGTTATATGGGCCAAACACAGTACCGTCAAGTATGGTTATAGACTTATAATTATAGCTTCATATAGGTATACTGTATTATGAACTAATCTACCGGTATTTCATTTTATTGGATAGATGGCACTGACACACTAGATAGCCATTGGCTGTTGGGATGGAAACGCATTCCTATTATTAAGCAGTAACTTTTAACAGAATCACGTTACTTTTTATCGGTAACGAAGAACGAAATTTACATCATTTTTAAAGTTCCTTCTGAACAGATTTTACTTCAAGAATTCATATGCAACAACTTGCCAAAGATTGCCTATTTGTATGATGGCAGATGGAATATTCTGTCTTTGACCTTTTGCCTCACATGCCTCAACCTAACCCCTGCTGTCCATACTGTATCTCATTATTCCCACGTATGTATTTCATGGTATTTATTTCCCTGGCTACTTCTTATCATAGGATCTTTTCATCTGTTGTCATTGTCCTAGTTTGATGGCTCCAATTAACAGAGCATCAGTGTGAGGGTTAGAGAAAAATGTACCCAGCTAATGCATTCCAAGAAAATAATCACTTCATGGTGACATCACCAATAGCCAATGAAAATTTTTTTTTTTTAATAACATCGAAACTTGATACAAAATCATTGTTCCCCAATTAAGGCTATGGATGAAAGATAGGATCGTTTGGACGGGGCACCACAAGGGCGATCTTACCACCCCATTTTGATTATTTAAAACTAATGGTCTTCAACACCAGGACTGCGCTGTCTGGGACCATAATTTTTCGCAGTAGATAAAAGTCTTTCAGTATAAACACACGAATGTTGATATCTTCCACTTTGAACTAAGTCTCTTGGGCAATGATTAATTACTTCTTTCCCTTGACAGCAGATGTAAAATTGATCATTATACAAAAAGCACAAATTAAATTAGTGATAGGCCTATAATGTTATAATTAGGCCTATCGCTCTACTAATTAATGGTCGTGGCCAATTAGTACTTCATCCAAGCATTTGCTTCGAGGACTGTGGGAAACCACGAAAAACCACGTCAGGATGGATAAATAATAAATATAAATAATAAATATAAAATTAAATGGATAATAAATTCAATGAAAATGAGATTATTCTCAAGATACATACCGTAGGGAGATTTGTTTACACAAAAGAGACCTAGCTATTTTACTTTAATGTTCCACCTCGACCCTGCCAGTGATCATGATGAGATCATCTAATTAGTAATTATTATATTTAAAAATCAGTGCTGTGGTGGTGTTTTTTCAACAATTATTCAACAATTATTGAATTGATTGTGATAAATTACTGTTTTAGCATTGGTGAGGGGGGGGGGGAGGGGGGCAAACATGGAAATATTTGTACTTTGTTACTCATGAAATTCAAACAAAAAAAACTTTCGAAAGAACATCATTTAAGGAACTCAATTTTTTGTGGAACTTTCGAGTTCCTTTTTTTGTGAGGAACTGTAACGGTAACTAGTTCCTTTTTGAATCGAGTAATGAGAATTGGAACTAGTTTCTTCATTTGAGAGACTTACCCAACACTGACTAAAGCTGTACGGTAGTTTAAAGTCTCGCATTGTACAAATTATAACTTAATGATAATCTAAACTGTTTTCTGTACAGTCGGACCTGCATATAACGAATTTCAAGGGGAATGAAAATGTGTTCGTAAAAACAGAATTTCGTTAAAGAGATTTATTGCTTTTTTTCATAACAGCACTTGAATTTTAGAAATTTATGAAGATAGGCCTACATTTACGACTTAGGCCCTAGTATAGTACTGTATTAGGTGACATATTATCATCGCATCGTATCATCACTTAGTATGTTTGTAGAAAGTAATAGAAAACAACAATGTCCTTTCATAAAGAACTTATCATCTGCTATCACATGACACCACCACTCCCCACTTCTCGTGTTTTATTTCCTAGGTTACAGGACACTATCACGAATGGAAATGAAGGAATGTAAACAAAAAATAGATAAACAAAGTCATTGAAGATGTCACCATCACGTTATTATTTAGCGCGCGTTGCGAGAGTGTTTGGTTTTGGGCCAATCCACTGTGCCAGGGCCGGGGGGGGGGGGGGGGTGCAGCAAGAGTTATGACCACGTGCTGTACGCGTCACCAGATGCTACGATGTACAGTCCGTTCAAAATAAATGTAACCTGAAAATAAATTCACGCAAAATGCTCCGATTTTCGAACATTTTGTTGGAAATAGCTGAAAATAATGAGCAAAATATGCTGAAAAGTGACAAAAAATTCGTAATAACCGAATCTTGAAATATAAATCACTTCGTTATAGGTCTTTATTTAACATTGTAAGGATAGGAGATTTGAAGGGGGATGGTAATTAATTCGTAAAAACCGAAATTTCGTTAAAACCTAGTTCGTTATATGTGGGTTCGACTGTATATATTTTTTTTATTTTTCATTTATATTGGGTTTAACGACGCACTGTACTGATGACTAAAAACTATTGGCATCATTGAATGATATATGAGATGATCCATGGGATGATGAGGTGAAAGGTTATTTCATTAGGTGTTTTTGGATAGTACGGTACGAAGGAGTTGGTCGTGGCCTGTTGTTAAGGAACCATCTCAGTAATGACCTGAACGACAGAGGTAAACCACGAAAAACCCCTGTCAGGATGGTCGACCATGGCGGGAATCAAACCCCAGCCTCCTGAATGACGGTTCAGTGTATTAACCACTCTGCAAATCGTCTCAGTCAGTACATTTGTATTGTTTATAATTCTAGGGTTATTACTTCCCTTTCTTCCTCAACTGATTGGCACCCATTTCTACCTTTCATTTATACATATTATTGTTTTAATATTTATCTTACCCCGCTCCCCTGGCACACAGCAGCAGACGTCACAGTACATTTATGAAAAAGGTAAAGAGTAACTTACTACAATTGGAAAACATGATTGAATTTTATGAGCCACTTCTCGGACTATTCCTTCTTCTCCAAATATAGGTAATTTAACTCCATCATCCAGCAAACACAGTCGACATGAATTCATCCATCTCTGGATCAATTGGCCATCCATGTTCAAGATGTAACTCGTTCTAGTTATTACCGTACAAAACGAAGGTACCGATACCTGAAAAGTAAAAAATTAGGTCAAAAAATATTATTTGTGATCAATCACAAGCTGCATCTTGACAAGTGACAATATTAATTTCGACTGATTGAGAATATCACACATTAACTTGGACTATTAATAGCTAATCAAATACTAATAATATTAATATTAATATTATTAATAGCAACTCATGATAATTCCCAATACAGACTCTCTCCAGACATAGGAAACATGAGGGTGAACTGCTGGACCTTTCTTTTTGCCATGGTGATTCAAGTTCAAATTAGACCTATACTGTACTATGATCCTTGATGTTTTCTCAATCGGGTAGTGCACTGTTTGTTTTAGAGTTAGTGTGAGATAAGTTCTACTAAAAAGGCTTCAATGCAGACAAAAGAAATGCTGGGCGAACAAAATGAAGTGAACATGTATGTAGGCCCACCGTTTATTCTTTTTAGTTTTTACTTTTTAATCACGAGAGTTTATGAACGATACATTAAATGCGTAGCGCAACACGTGAGAAAGAAGTAATTTGTACAGCGGTTGTTCATCACCAAACTCTTCATATCTAAAAAAAAATATATGGAAATGCTTGTATCAATTAGTCACTTGACGGTATGAGTGGTTGCTAGCTTGGATCGTCGTATTCATATAGGCTTGGCATTTAATCACGACTCCAAAAAACACATAAAAAGTGCACTGTTTACTTGAAAATTGTTAATATTTGCAACATTACAACCCCGATAATTAAAATCCCAAATGAGAAAAATCGAAATGGTGAAAACGTTTTTCACGTTTTTGTTCAGAAAAAAGAAGAGAGATCAGAAGAAATCTTTTCAGAAAAAGACAACCTGTCGCGTCGAGTGCTTTATTTCAACTCTGCATCACTGCTGGGTGCCTAGTCTAGAATCCATTCCGCAGTGAAATTGTCTCACTTTCACAGTGATTTCACGGCAAACACGCGGAATGCAAGTCTCGAATCAAATCCACGCGGCAGTGCTCACATCCACCGTGTGGAAATGTTTACTAGGCATTTGGTTTGTGCTTTTGAATTTCACCGGTGAAAGAGTGAAGCGCGTCGCACGGCGTATAGTCGAAGCTCTGAACTGTCAGATCGCTAAAGAATAAAGATGGACGTATTGCTGGATGCATATTTTGAGAATAAATTGATTGAAGGACGAGCCTTTTGATAAGAACGTATTTCTAATTTCGGTTTGATGGTTTGGTTAGGATCAACGATTTCGGATTTATTGATTTATATTGTCTACCAAAGGCATCAATTTGGAATCTTGTGTGAAACTAAAATATGTTACAGACTTTCTTACACTTGAGACCCTTTCCTATATCATGATTCATGCAGACTGGAGATAATTCACTACCTGTACAGTCATTGAGATTGTAGTACAATCTCGATGCTACGGTCAATCCCAATTACTTTCAACCAATTCCTGCCCATTATTGCTGGCAGGCTCTTCCCTTGACTCTGAATAACAACTAATGGTAATTGGTACTTTTTCCTCTTATACTCTACTAAGTATGCCGTAAGGATACTCAGTAGTCGCGATGCCCTGGAGTCTATGACAATTTCACCCTTAACAATTACCAAGAAAGTGAGTGTAGAATCTAAGATGGGCCTACTTATGTACCAACCCTTACTGAAATAATACGGCCGAAACAGGGACCATTGAGTTTCAAAGGACAAAACACGACCGATTCACGGCCGACCATCACTTTTGTTATATATGAATAAAAGAATTATTATTATTATTACTTTGCAGAAAGGTGCAGTTGCATAGCGCCCAAACAGAGCCAAATCGCGGCTGAAAATTGAATGAGATTCTTCGGCCGAAACAAGGTCAAAACAGGGCCGATTCAAGCACTTTTCACGGACAATATAGCGACCACATTTCTGTCTCTCCAAGGGACAAAACACGGACAATTCAGGGACTTTTCACGGACAATATAGCGCCTTTTCACGGCCGATCCAAGGACTTTTTACTGGCTTGGTTTTCTGTTTCTTAGAATCAATTGGAATGTCGAACGTTATTGTTTTAAAAGTAGGCCTACATATCGCCTTGGGCACAAAGAATATACCATCTGACATGAAGCAAGGGGTTGAATCAGGGTGAATAGGCCTAACCAGTTTTTACCTGTCACACCACATTCCATTGCTGCATTCAGTGTCCACAGTCTATCACTTGTACTCGTTGAGTTTACATTGATGATGAAGAGTGCGATGAAGAGTGCAATGAAGAGTGCAATGAAGGCTACAAAGAATTTGCGAAAACTGTTCGACAACTTATTGGGGGGTGGATTAAGTGATTCTACAATCAAATGGCATAATCCTGACTGTTGTCAAGACTCAAGAGAATTCTTTGCTGCCAAAAAGACAAGCTATGGGGTAACAGATACAGGTTCAGAAAACTACATTGCCGGGTAGGCCTATTGCCCGTTTTACGAGTTACATTTACATAACTCTAAATAATTGCAGCTAGGCCCTAAATTTTGCACCATAAAATAATTGTTGAATTACCGGTAGGCCCTAGACCATTTTTTGTGATGCACTCAAAAAGAAAACATGGTTTTTGGGGGCGGCCTACAGCTAAATGATCGGATAGATGTATAATTTTTTCAAGCAAAAAATAATACCGGTACATCCAGCCGCTCATCTAGTCCTCAAAAACCATTTTCTTTTTTCGCATAGGCCTACGTCTCATGAACACAGCGTAAATCAACACTTTATTCAATGATGAATTGGGCTACATATAATTAAAGTTATGAAAAATCAATTGGCCCGTAGAACAGGAGCACTACTACTTGGCCCAAGTAGGGACAAACAACGGCCGAAACAGAGATATTTCACGGCCGAAACAGAAATTTTACGGCCGAAACCGAGACATTTCACAGCCGAAACAGAGACGTTTCATGGTCGAAACAGAGACTTTTCACGGCCGAAACAGTGGAAGTTTCTGTCCCTAATGACCTGTATTTCGGCCAGCCGAAACAGAGACTTTTCAGAGACTTTCACCAGTTGACAAAATATACATTTCGGGGACGTAATTTACACTTTAATTTCAGTTGGGGGAAATGTTTTAATCTAGTGAATTTTGAGGGTTAGCAGATTGAAAACATGAATGACAATGGTAGGCCTAGAGCTTGGACCAGGCCTTTGCCAGCTGATCCAGGTTAGTCTTAGGAATAGGCTTAGGCCTAGTGATCAGGAAGATGGGCTACAACCACACAACCATGCCTACAACCGGCATCAATCAAGTATTCAACAGGGGCTTGTTCTAAGACATTGAATAATGTCTCAGGGCACTGGCATTATAACCTAACCTTAGAACTATGCCAAGAAGAACTTCCTAGAAATGTAGACTAGGGCATAGGCCTAGGCTGAAGGATGTCAAATCATAATGGTCAAACCAAGTTTGTTGACACCAGAAATATTACTACAAAAAATAAATTGGTAGTAGCACTTTATTCACCATTTTTCATATAATATTCTACCATTTACAACCCAAACTAATCCTCCATTAATTATAAAATAGTTTACCTTTCAATTTTTACATTAGAGTTCGTCTAATCGGTCGCTTGTCTTCACATCTTTCCTTCAGACAAGCACAAATTGGTTATGGCTGCCATGTACCAAACTACGCGAGTTGCGCAGTCGCACTTGTTGAACCACCTCGTTACTCGTTGCCATCTTTGACTCGCTGTGCTAAACCTACATTGAAGTTGAACGAACTACTCTGTTGTACAGGCAGCTTATACGTCATTGGTGCAGCTGTTCTTCCGAGCACAAACAATAACAGTATTGAAATGGAACTCAACCTTCTGAGTGACCATATCCAAAATTGAAAAGTCAGCTCAAAATCTCATGAGCAGCAGACCCAGGAATGTATCATTGATTTCATCAATTCAATGTAAAATGCAGGTGGGCCTCATTAGAAAAATCAACTTCTGAGATATTTTTCACGAAGTAAAAGTATCGAAAAGTATACCCACAACCCACATTATATTGCCTGCCCTGATTTGAACTCATTTGAATATTTAAAGGGAAGATAATTCAACAAGTGTTGAATTGTTGTATTAGTATATATACTAATACAACTTAAGACTTTAGATTATAGCATTGAGTTTATAGGGTGATTATAGGTCCTATGTTCTATTTTAATGCTTGCTTGTTTGATTTTATTTCAATACACAGGTATATTTATCAATATACAAAAACACTATCTAACAATAGATAAAAGAAGGATTGATGCTTTCATCATTCATTTGAGCAATATTTTTATTTTTTTATGTAAGGACATTCCAGTCATGTCACAAGAGGTGCCAAAAATATAGCTCAAACCTCTTTGGCTCAAATAAGAATGAGACTTGATATGATTGAAAATGACTTGCTACAGTCATACTATAGTTAGTACAAAGATTTGTAATTCTAGTGTGATACAAGAATCGTTTGTAGAGACCGGGTAGGACCAGTCAATACATGAAAAGAAAAAAAAACATTGAATTACGAAAAAAAGCGTACTTATTAGATATTTTTGTTTCAATTGATTAATTCGAATTCCAGAAAAAAAATGTGCAGCAAAATTGTCAAAACTATGTTACTTATTTCATTATATAAAATCATTGATCGGCTTTTTTCCCCTATTCTTAAGATTATCAGTCAAGGGTCGAACTATAGTGATGCGTCACACCAAGGTCAAGGTTCTACACTTGACGTCGTCAACTGCAAGTGGGTTAGATTATCTTGTATTATATTATTAACTTATTTTTTGATAAGTTATATATGGTAAAGAACCTTTCCATACACCCTTAATGGTATATCATAAAGGGTATGTGTTTATACCATACCTTGCCATATGTGTTCACACTGTGTCATGTGTAATGTACAATTAATGGAAATAAAACTTAACTACTAACTATACTTCTAACTACTACTATTGTATAATAAATATTTCTATGGTTATGAGTTTATTTGTTTGTTTGTTTGAAGAGATTTATTTAGCAATTAGTATCTGCTAATTAAATTACACACTTCCTTGTTTTATTACAAATGTACTAATCTTATCCATAAAATTACTAAGTTTGTCCAAATTCTTAATATCATCAGGAAGTGCATTATATAATCGAATACCGTTATAAAATAAACTGTTTTTTAAGTTAGCTGTATTGCAGACTTCTAAATATATATTATTTGAGTTCCTTGTATCAAGTGTCTGAACATCATTAACTACAATATAATTATTTAAATATTCTGGTAAATAACCTTTACTAGTATTAAATATAGAAGTATACATGGATATAAATCTATATTTTCTACACAATCCAATTAAGCTCTTTCAGCATACTCTCTTTTGATGCGTCCGTGTTTTCATTCAATATAATTCTCATCACTTCATTTTGTAATCTTTTCATGTCTTCAATGGTTGCATTTGTAAAAATAGTATTGCGTAGTACTCCAAATGAGGTTTTATAATGCAATTATAAATTGTTATTTTTGTTCATCTGGATAGCTTGCTACCTACTCTTCTGAAGTATCATATTTTCTTACCAATTTTTCTTGTTAGGTATTCCATGTGATTCTTAAAGTTTAGTTTACTATCTATAACTATTCCCAGGTTTTTAAATTCATTTACACATTCAATCACAGTATTGATGACTTGTTTTGTATGGTGTCCAATTTTATTCTGCCTCATTTAGCTTTTCAACATATTTATTTCCTAATGACATGGTATAATATTGTTCCCATCTGAAATAAGCTATTGACAGCTATTCAGACTAATATAACGCATACTATGTTTTAGTATGTATCCAGTTATATATATATATATATATATATATATATATATATATATATATATATATATATATATATATATAATATATATATATATATATATATATATATATATATATATATATATATATATATATATTATATATATATATATATATATATATATATATATATATATATATACATATATATATATATATATATATATATATATATATATATATATATATATATATATATATATATATATATATATATATATATATATGGTTTAGTTTATTATTTATGGATAAATACCATTCCGGTGGCTGCAGGAATCAACTCTGCTCTGCGTTAACAAAGTTATCAATATTAATATACAGTAAAAATATAATGAACAATAATGATATAATAGACAATGTAAATGATAATAAACTAAAGGATTGACATATTTTGAGGCCTGATCTAATTTAAATAGTCTAATATTGCTTTCATTTGTGTCTGGTCTGGGAAACTTTCTAGCAGCTTGCACGGGAGGTTGTTCCACAAGCGGGAAGTTCTGCCGATGAAGGAATGCAGTCCTACATTGGTCCTTACATATATATGTATATAAAACCAATTTATAAATACAATGACTTGAAAATGAGTTATTTTGAGCTGCAGTCAAGTATAGTAATATTATGAGAAGAACACTATTACGCTGTATTGTTTAGTGTTGCCAAGTGATATACATTTTGATGTTGTAATGCAATTAGATAATAGGTAGCACAATGCTTTGAAACAAACACTTAATTTTAGGCAATAACTAAAACCACTTGAAGCAACTGCAATGAATAATGGAGTCAATTTCTAATGAATAACCCAATTTCAAAACAAGTACAAATCAGATTAGTTGCAACTTGACAGTTTTCTTGAAGAAGCTTATCATATTATTACCAGGAATCATGTGGGATACTTTGCCTGACTTAGTTATAGCAAAGGTGTTTGGGTTTTTAGATCAAAATGACCGTGTATCTGCTAGTGAGGTTTGCGTGGCGTGGGGGAATGCGTTATGTTCACCAACCAACTGGCGAACGGTTCAGGTTCGTCTCGACCATGACCTTGTTCGAATGCCTGAAGCTCACTTAACACCGGTCGAACCACTCGTCATACATCTGGTACGTCTCTACGGACATCACATGCGCAACCTCGAACTCATCTGGCCGCGACCCGTGATATACCAGGATTGCACAGCACAACGAATACCGCACAAGATTTATGCCGAAGCTGGGGTTAACTTCTTCTTCTTACTCAAGAGTTGCTCTGTACAACTCGAGGAGCTCGTTCTCACAGACTGGGTCAACAGCTACAAATGGCCGAGCCGCAATAAACTTTTACAGGCTCTCATACATTTTTTAAGGTACTCTTGCTGGCATATACAGTTTTTTTTATGGAATTTAAATTTAAATAATCTACACACATTTTACCGTTAATTATTTCACATGCTAGATGTAGAGTATAAATTTATATAGACTGCTTTATATTGCTGGTATATAACACAAGTACGGGTATCGTCAGATAATAATTTACATTGTGTTCACTCTTGATATTAATAGCAAAATATGATACAAAAGAATAAAAATAGATGAACAGAAAGCGAATAACAGGTAGCAGGGTCATGATCGGTCATGGTTGGTCATGGTTGGTTGACCACTTTATGTGACAGCAGGATTGGTGTACAATATGCATTTCACTATACAGATATACTGTTTATTGAAAAGATATAATAATAAGTGTGTGAAACAAATGAATGTGCCAGCAGTCTTGAATAAAAGATTGATAAAAGAAAGGAAAAGTTATTGTAGCTCTAGAATGAAAGTTTTAGTTCAAATCAAAAGTCAAAATTTATCTCATTCAAACTTGCCCATATGCAATAGAAGAATACTTCAAAAATCCCAATTCTGTTTAATCTTTATTCATCTTTATATATCTTTATTTGATATTTTATATGTGACACATTCTAAAACAATGTACATTGTTCCTTGAATAAAGATCATTATCATCATTATTAAAACCATTCTAAGTTATGGTATACCGGTACTGGTAAGAAATACAGAATGCAAATAATTCTCTGAAATAATTCCCTTAGCTACCTGGAGATATAAAGTAAGACTTTATTTGATATTTTATATGTGACACATTCTAAAACAATGTACATTGTTCCTTGAATAAAGATCATTATCATCATTATTAAAACCATTCTAAGTTATGGTATACCGGTACTGGTAAGAAATACAGAATGCAAATAATTCTCTGAAATAATTCCCTTAGCTACCTGGAGATATAAAGTAAGACCTTCTAGAATCTAGACCAATATAAACTTCCCAAATTATTAGTTGTAATTTAACAACAATATTCTAGCTAGAACTTTTGTTAGACCCTTTGATAAGATTATGGATTTAAAATAAAGCTATTGACTATTGTAGAGTATGGTAGTATAATTCTGAAGTTTCTTTTTCAGTTCACAAGACAACCTTGAAAGGTTAAGTTTATACAACGCTTGTTTGGGACTAAACGAAGTGCTAAGACTGATAGCAAGAATATCCCTCACCTCTCCCTATTTGGTTCTGAAAAAACTAGATTTACGTGTCGCTTTTCGAGAATGGAACGTACCTCACGGCAATCCCCGCTTTTTGGAGATGTTTTCTCGATTAAAAGTTCTCACAGTTCTCGACTTGGATTATCCGTCCCTTTCCGACGCAACTCTCAAAGCACTGTCCGAGTCAAACAGTGGCACCCTCTCTATTCTACGCATTGATGTGCGTGATACCGATAATCGTCACCACGTCATTAATAACACCGCTTGGGCTCTTCTTGTTGCTGCATGTCCCAGACTACAAGTTGGAATCAGTATAAGTATGATGAGATAGCTACAAGATTTTTTCTATATATTATAATAGTGCTACAAACTGAATAAAAATTACCATAAATAATCAAAATAAATTATCAGAAAATTTTATAAGACTAATTTTCAATCATAAAAATGTGTTGCCAATGATATACTCCTTGAAGATGAGACTAACTTGCTTCATGGTTTGCTTTGCCTCTAGGTTGCATTTGTGTTGCTTCAATTGTTGAGAAATGAGAATAACTGTTTCGAGTTGCAAGAACAAGGCCACAAGAACACTATGCACAACTAACACAGTATCAGGTTGGAGATTCTACTTAGGATCGATATACAGATACTCGATAGACAAATGATCAAACACAAATCTAATAGTTACAATAATATATTTTCCTAGCTCTAGATGAGATCTTCATCTTCAAAATTGTTCTATCATAGATTCATTCATTTGACGATTCAAGTGTTACCAAGAAGTGGATTTGAACCCTGAACATCTATCGATTGCTGGGAAAATTAGTGTTTTTAGCGCACTAAAGTATAAGCAAAGGTTAAATAGCATATAGTTGATCACTAATAATTCTTAATCTTATCAATCTTATTTTTCAGTCAATATAGCACATTTTGAAGACATTTATTACTTGTTGGTTCCGAGTATTCCGCTGTACAGTTTCCGCTTGTTCGGTGGTACCATCTGGGACCAATCAAGGAGTAGGAACTTCCGAAGTACTATAGGTTTAATACTTACACACTTCACATCAACATTAGGTTTGTACCAAGGTTATTGAAATACATACTTACCAAGTTGTCTAGTTTAGAATTTCGCGAGACCCTCGTTACACTTACTGGTGGCTACTATAAACGGCATATGAATTTGAACTTTACTGTGACTAACCAATCAACAACAAATTACTACCTAGCCTTGCAATACAGACCAATGGCCGAGACAGCCCAGACACCATCTAAAGTTACGCTGACTAGGAGACACTCTAGGACTCGGAATGTTTCGAAAAGAAGAGTCTGATCGAGACTACCGCTACCTAATAAATTTGTGCTCGTGTTATTCCTTCTACGGAACTCCTATGTACTCCAAATTCTAATGAAAATACCCGTTTCTGCAACTACTTGGCTGAGATGGACGGTTGGACCAGTGGCTAACATACTAAACAGTCACTCAGGAGAACGGGGTTCAATTTCAGCCATGGTCAACTATCCTGACAGGGGTTTTCGTGATTTCCCTCTGTCATTAAGGTGAATACTAGGATGGCTTCTTGACAAAAGTCAACAACCGCTTTCTTTCTTCTATCCACAAACACCTAAAAAAAATCAGGGACTCAAAGTGAAATCGGAATCGAAATTCATTGATATTATTGTGGAAGTGAAATAGAAATTGTTATATTTTATTCTCAAATAATGAGAATTGGAATCAAAATCAATACTTCTTTAATAAAACAGAAATTGTAATGAAAATGAAGTTTTCAATAAGATTCCCTGTTCATATTTGTAGGTTAAGCGTGTAGTAACACTTGACATTTTGTAATAAATACCGATCGTCACAAAAGCTCGACATGTCGATCAGTTGCGGTTTGTAATACAGATACGGGCGACGACTTTCAAAAGAACCCTGTCAACACACTAAAACAAGCAGCTGTGTCTGAATATCTTCTGTCATATATTTTAATATTATCAGTTTATTGAACATTGTGAATTTCACAAGTTCCATAATGGGGAGAGATTATCTTTCAAATAGCTTCCGTTTGTTATAATTTGTATGCCAGATGTACTGATAATACAAATAGAATACAGTGTTGTTATTTTTTACTGGATGTTTCAAGAATTTTGTAGAAAAAAAATTGTCATAACCCACTGAAGGGAATGATTGCTACTTGATAGCAACTATACAGATTGAATCTAGGTAGACATACTGTATCCATCTTTTAACTAATATTCACCAGTACGGACATCAGCTGTGGCTCATTTTTCAAAGTGTATATAAAATGGTGAATGTTTTCATCGAACACGCTTGAGATAGAAATTATATAAAGGAAAAATGGAATTGAAATCAAAATTATTGTGATAAGAATTAGAATAATTGAAATTGAAATTATTGCGTCAAGAAGTGAAATCAAAACAATTCCAAACAAAACAAAACAATTTATTCCAATAAATCTGAATCAAAATGAATATGAATATGAATATGAGAAATATCTGAATATGAGCTGAGAGTGGAATTGTAATTGAAATGTTTGGAATCGAAATTGAAAAACAATTCACTTTGAGTCCTTGATGAAAATATAACCCAAATTTACATCTTATCTTCATAAAATCTCATTCATCATTCACCGACGCCAATAAATCTTGATCATCAGTGCATCACTAAACCCAATACAATATATAAATAAATAAATATATATATATATATGTACATATATATATATATATATATATATATATATATATATATATATATATATATATATATATTTATATATATGGGATGTTATAGCCATGTCCAAGAAGATACGCCTCGACCAGGACTTGAACCTGGGACCTTCTTTACGAGGCGTATCAGGAGGTGTTTACACCAATTCTTCTAGGATAGACTTCTTATATCTCAGTTCCTTCTAGTTCCGGGTCTTGCTTCTTCACTACAACTATACTCTGCTTTTTCTTCTTCTCTCTCTACCAGTTCCCTCCATTGTTATTTGTCCTTCCACCATCTCTCTTCTATCACTTCCCCAAATCTTCTCCTTAGTTCTTGGTTGTTTGACCACCCCATACTTTATTCCCTCCTACCACCATTCTCTTGGTCTTCCAACTTTTCTCTTGACACCATTGTTTTCTGCTATCTCAAGCACTGCTCTCGGTATTCACTAATTTTATATTTGTCTCATATACTCTCAACTATGCACACGAGTCTCTCCCTTTTCATTTAAATGACAACTTCTCCACTCCCAGTTGATTCCTTATATATCTGCTTCTCTTCTTCTTCATTTTTGTCATTCCTGCTACATCAATTTCTGCTGCCTCCATTTTTTTTTCTTCTCTCCAGTTTATTATTGTCCATGCAACTTGCTCCATATGTTACAATAGGCAAATAGTAAACATTTAAAAAAAGATTTTTTCCAATTCTTGAAAAATCTTAGTTATATAAATAAAAATGAATGAATAAATAAAACTACTAGTATTGTT
Source organism: Brachyptera risi (assembly GCA_964007535.1). Classification (NCBI taxonomy): domain Eukaryota; kingdom Metazoa; phylum Arthropoda; class Insecta; order Plecoptera; family Taeniopterygidae; genus Brachyptera; species Brachyptera risi. Next base: position 40,836,509 of record OZ023328.1, read on the forward strand.
TGGAACAATTGAGAATGTTAACGTTATTTCAGAGGATGTATATCTACAAATGAAGAACAATCGAGAGGTGATGGATGATCTGCTTATTGATTTAGTCGCAAGTTGCCGGTATCTTACGAATCTTCAATATGATGGTATTATAAGAAGCATGGAGACTGTGCATGAGATCTGCTTGATGCAAGTACTTCGCCAAACAAGTATGTACTGACTCATAATCTACAGCTTAAACTGCATTGGGATAATTTTCCATATATATGTTTTGTAAGTGATGAAAATAAAATATATAGATCTGTATCTAACCTGACAAACTATTAAACTAGTCTTTAAACTATCAACATGTAGAAACATATAGAAATTTGAATATACATGTGCACATTCTGGGACTTGAGCCCCGGACCTCTTGGTATACCCTAACGCTCTACTACACACTGAGCTGAACTGGCACTCGAAATAAGTAGCAGTAGATTAAATACATTGATAACATGCTTAGGCCAATATTTCAAGATACCTATTGAGAAACAATTCACACGGACTGTGTATTTACAGGTCAATTCCGATATAAACAGATATGACAGGTTGTTTTCATTTAACCAAGCTTGGAATTTTATTGAACAACATTTCATAATAGATGTGATTCATTATGAACTGATATGTATGGACATAATAATTATCAAATCATACAAATTTGCTTGAGTTTTCTGTATATCCCTGATGCTCTTCTCCCTGAGCTAAACTGGCAACCAGATTCAGTAGAATAATCTACACTGAAGTGACTAAACATTCAAACATGTACAAATAAGATTCAAAATGACTACATGACATGATGAAAATTCTTTAAAAATGTGGTAAGAACATATTAAAACATCAAATTTGATACAGTGATGGAGATTAATAACCTCAAGTCTGAAAAAAAGTAAACATTTGCATCTATTTTTCAAGACTGAAATTAAAACTTTCTCTTGTTTTAGATTTCCATGCAATGCATTTTCGACCACGATTTATGAACAGCATGAACTGTCTGGCAGTAGAAAAAATCTGTTCTCAGTTTACATACGCACTGTCTAAGATGAAAGTGGATTTCAAGATCGAAGACTATCCGTCAATATTAATGTACACTTGACAAACAATCTCACAGAAAGTGTATCACTTGCTCTTTATACAAAGATAAATACAAATATATACAAATTTTACACAAGTAACCCAGTATTCAGTTGTGGTGACTGGTTAAATGGTGGTTGGCAGTAGATGAGTGAGATATTTGTTCAAGCCGAGTGTAGTGATGTACAGCTTATATTTGAAATTTAATAGGTCATTTAATAGGTCATTTGGAAGAAAAAGTTATCATTGAGAAATAGTTTTACTGACTTTTTTTCAACAATATGAATATGACAAAAATTATTAAAGGTAAAGAAATGAAAAACAACAACACTCGTTTAGTCCGAATAAAGTAAAGAAGATGATTGGTTTGGTAATTTAGTAATTTGGGCACTTGAATGCGTTGCAGTAGATGATAAGATGATTTCATTCTTTCACTGAGAAAAGCATAAACAAAACAAGTACTATCTGGTATCTAGCCTTCAAGCAAGTACACACGTGTTTAGTTTCTATTTAAGACTTTCACTTCTCTCTCATTTTGATACCATTGTTTACCCACACAATATAAACCAAGTCAATGTAGGCTTGGACAGGTAACCATTGGCTAACTATTGGATACCTGACAAGTTGAAACTGAGTCAAGGTAGTCTGAAACAGTCTGCCAAGTCTCAATTACATGTCGCCCATCCTGCCGATGTTGGTGATACCGTGAGACTTTTGATGAGTGTTGAGAAGAGACTTGGAAACGAAACCCTTGCAGCATATCGAACACGAGTATGGACGAGCACCCGTGTGATAACGTTGATGAATAACAAGCGTCGATCGTTGAGTGAAACTCTTATTACACGTAACACAGACATGAGGTTTGAAGCCGGAATGTGTACGTTTGTGAATCCGTAGATAGTCTTGACCCTGTAACATCTCTGACATTAACCTCACAAAATATACTTTCAACAGTCTTGACAGTACCAGGAAGGAACATAATCAGTTTGAAACTTGGATAAGAAATTCAATTTTTCTATGGGTATTTGAAATAATATTTGAACAAAGTTCAAACTATTTGGCTAACTAAGTTTTCTGAAACGTAAGTTGGTTGTATTAGTTTTGAGGTAAGCTGATTGTATTACCGCAAAGGACTTTCCACACTCGTCACAAATGTACGGTTTTTCTCCTGTATGAATTCGGCGATGAGCTTTAAGAGATTCTTGACTCCTAAAAAGGAATATATAAAGATTAAGCATTTCAATAAAATGGTAAGTGGATAGAAATAGAAAGTTCTATTACAAATCTCAACAAAATTAATCTGATACGCTATGAAGAATAGGCCTAGTTCAGAATTCAATTGAAATTAGAATTTGCATGTTCAATCAAATGAAATATTGATAATATCAATAATAATATGTTGATATGTAATAATAATAATAATGTGATAATTAATATGTAATTAATTATATGATGATATCATATTGAAAATTCAAGAAAATTTCTTCAAACTTCAATTAAAATTTAAAACTTCAGTGACTAAAAGTTTTACAAAGAGAAAAATAGTCTGGAAGAGTTTCAAACATTCTGTTATTACAGTCGTAGCGCTAAATGACCTCGCTGTCGATGCGCCTTAAAACTCTAATATTCATTCATACAGTCGGCCTACTGGTACTGGTACTTACTAAATAAGTTTACATTTACTTTACATCTTTCAGTGTTATTGCAAACAAAAAATATGAAATATACCACAATATTGAATATAGTATTCATGCATGACTCTTACATACTTACCTAACTGCTTTGCCGCAGATGTCACACAAGAAGTCTTTATCTTCCTGGAACAAGTCCGTATTACAGTGCGTCGTTAAAAAACCCATTATAATAAAAACAAGTCCGTTACAGATTAGTTATGCTATACTCTAAACATAACAAAATTTACTAACAAACAAATGTGTAGAAACAAACAAACCTGCTGGTTTGCCAATAAATTTATACAATTACTGAAATAGTCTCTTTAGTTTTTAAAAATATGTTCCAATATATTATTTTTAATTGTCACATGATCCAAAGATACAATAATAATGTGTATAGGATTGATAGTGGTAGACATTTGTTAATTTAATACCATAACTATCATAATGACCGTTTTATCTGAGGTCTTGATAGTGACTAATTCAACATTAATAAGTAATAACTGATAAGTATTATTGGGTGTATTGAGAAATATTTGATAATTAAGAGTAAATAATTCTGTATCAACAGAAAAATAAATTATTTACAATAATGATTTTGGAGTAACAATATAAAAAGGAAATTCAATTTGTGACAATTGTAACAGAAATATCAGTATATATCAGTAAGATGTAAAATTATTGGTTTTGGTATCATCAATGGTAGATATGAAAGATAGAAATAAAAAACTATTTTTTAGATCCTGTTTTTCAACAGTTTGTCAAGGAGTCCGTTATACGCTGATCGACTGATTACTGATTAGTCAATAGCCCACAGGTAAAGTTGCCAAGTTGACTTTTTGTTAACTTTTAAGGAACCCACTGAAAAGCCAGACCTTACACCAAGAGCAGTTCTTTACAAGTAGTGGTTTTAGTGCCCTCTTCAATTTATACGTAATGTACTAAATGCAACAAATTGTTCATACTTACGGTATGTACGCGTAAATGTAAATGAAGATGTTTTCGAAACGTGAAGCTTTTACTGCAAGTTGGACAAGTGTGTGGTTTTAAAATAACGTGACCCATGATTTCAGCATGACACAATTTCTTATGACTCGTCAGGTTGTACTTGTACGGATAAGATTTCTCACAGTAGTTACACTGAAAATAATTGAAAACAATAATAAAAGTATTTTAGCAATGAAAACTTTTCCCAATTGGAATTAGATCAATATCTTATTGCGCGTAAGATAGAGCTATGCCATGTGTACAAACAACAAGTGATGAACTGAAGGTAGGAGCCTCATTGATCGTTCATTGGGTTTTAACGACGGACTATACTGATGGCTACGATCTATTGGCGTCGGTGGATGATGAATGAGATGATGGGATGATGAGATGAAAGGTTATTTTGTTGTTAAGGAACCATCCCAGTATTAACCTGAACGACAGAGGGAAACCCCGAAAAACCCCTGACAGGATAGTCGACCATGGCGGGAATCGAACCCCGGTCTCCCGAATGACGGTTCAGTGCGTTACCACTCGGCCACGCGTCTCGGTTTGGTCGTTGATGATTGTTTGCACTCAATGTTTTCATGGCTCGCTGTACAAGCGCGATCATATGGTGATCCTCTCATGTTAACGCTGACTGTTGCGAGCTAAACAGCTTGCTCACTCTCATCAGCATCAAGCCACTGACAGTCACACAAGAGACACAGAGCAGTAAACATACAGCTAGCTACGATCATTTGCCTAATCCCAAATTTTGATTCCTGTACTTATAAAATGTTGTTTTTCAAAACACGTTTCAAGCCAGTGCATATTATCGGATTCCTGATTGCCAAAATTACTACCCAATGTCATCCATAGTCATTATTTAATGCTTCTTTTGATTCATATTATATGGATTATCAAATAAAAAATCTATACTTTAGTTTAAAATTGATGATTAGGCACAAGTGATTGTTAATATCTATATCATTATGTGGATTATCAAATAAAAAAATCTATATTTAGATTTGAAATTGATGATCAGGCAAAAGTGATTGTCAATAAGAAAACAATTGGGAAAAATTCATTTTTCTTTTGCTTTATTTACTGGGTGAATATTCATTTCATTGTGTCAATATAGAATAGAGTAACAACCAATCTGGTGAATTAAGGTATTGAATGATTCATTAAATGTGCGTAGGAATATTGATATTCACGTTTTATAATGTCGTTTAACTCTTAGTTTAGAATCTCTGCTCGATTAGTTTATTCTCACCTGAAATGGTTTGAGTCCATTGTGTACATTCTTGTGTTCTTCTAAATCAGTCTTGGTATCTGTTGAGACAATATATAAATATTAACAGTTGGTTTATTAAATATTCTGAAATGAATAGAGGTATTAGATTTTTCATTATTATTATCACTCACAAAATCCTTTGTCACATATCGGGCATTTCATTTTGAACTCTCCGAAATGTCTACGTCTATGAAATTCCATCTGGAAAAAACGAAATCAATTCTCACATGATGGTATGATCATTCTAATCCGATGAGGGCAGGCCGGCCGGGAAGCCAAACCTGACTGAAAGCAAGCGCAAGCCAAAGCCCGAGCAGGCCGGCGAGGCTTGGCAGCTGATTATACAACTCCATGGTATGATCATTATATAAAACTCCATGGTATGATTCACTCTGTTTATTAAATTACTGCATCAGCTTGTTGAGTGGTTTTCAGACAAAGTTTTTTTTAATAGAACCATTAGAATAATACAACTGAATGGAGATTGCAAGAGATTTTCTATTGTGCTAGGTCTATAGATTTAATGCTCATCACAAACCTATAAACTAGGAAAATGCAGCATATGCGTTGTATGTAATATGAGCAATATACGCATATTTATGTGAAATATTGTGGAAAGCTATAAACTCACCCTAATTTTAAAACTACCTGTTTCTTTGATTCTTTTAATCGTTCAACGATTTGATTAGTTCACTTGTGAGTCTACTTTCTGATAGCTTTAAAAACTCTTAATTGATTGGATGAGCGAAGCAAAGACTACCATTGGTTCAGAGATGTATCTTCCTGTGCTTTTTTTTCCGCTCTCCACGGTCGGAATGTTTGATTGATCAACATGATTCTCATTATGGACGAACAAACTCAACCAACTTGGAACTGTATAGTTTTGGCAAGTAATTGGTTTTGACACTTGCTGAAAAATTGCGTTTTTCAATGTTTTTGGACCAGAATGCGCCAAAATGCACTCTCCACAGGTTGGATGGTTCGATCGATCAGTCTGATTTTTTATGGAACACGCTGACTCATACAAGTCAAATCTGTTCAGTTTTTGGTCCTGATCAATTCAATCACTTCTGATAAATATCGTATATATATGTGTATATAATTATATATACCGGTATATAATAGTATCATGATAATATCGTAATAGTTTCTCAACAGCACCGTGAATCTCGATCAATATACATTACAGTTTTTTCAATTTCTCCTCTTAAGCAAGGTTATATGGTAGAGCAGTCCCTATCGAATAAGACTAGTTCTGAAATCTGAACCACATTCATCTTTGTATTCTTCATCCTTTTCTCCTGTTCGATTTCATCATAATAAGTATCCGCATTGATTAATTATTATATATCCCTTAAATGGAGCCTACTTTATTGTTGTTTAATGGTAATCAGTAAACGTGAATAAGAATTGCTCATGGTCAATTCATAGTGACGATTTACAACATAAGCCTACAGTATTACTTCAAAATTACTTACATTGGTTTTTTGAGTACTAGCATGACCACATATGTCACACTTGTACGCTTTCTCTCCGGTGTGAATTTTAACGTGTTTATCGAGCTCAACGCTAGGGACAAACAGATTATGATGATATTAAGAAATTTACAAAAATATAAAATAAGACAAGTTGTAGGTTTCAATTGTTGGTAGTTGATCACGAGGGGTAAACAACTAGTAAATTTGGTGTAAGCCTGATTTCAGATGTCAAGGAATTTCAGGGAGATTTCACAGGATTTCAAGATTATTTCAAGAGATTTCAGGAAGATTTCATGAGTTGTTAGCCCATTGGTTAATCATTAAAGTGTTGGCTATGTAAAAGTGATTGAATATGAAATTATTTGCACATCAGCAGCCTTATTATATCCTAGTTGAAATGAATGTTCACTTTTTCTGAACATTTGTTCATGTATTTGTTTACATACCTCCGTTTAAATTTCTTGAAACACACAGAACACTCGTAAGCGCGATCTATGCCGTGAATGTCTTTCAAATGAGCTAATAACCGAGTCTTGAAAATAAATGTCGCACTACACTCGTTGCACTTGTGTTCCGTTTTACTCGTATTATGAGACTTCCTATGAGCTACCATTTTACGTTTGCTAAATGTTTCATCACAGAATTCACACTTTTTATGTCCAGAATTTTTTTTAGTCTTAGGAGTTGTGGTTTTGTCAACTTCTTTTTTCTTCTCTGACCATCCATTCTGAACAAGGAAAGCATAATTTTCAAATGCAGATCTGAAAAGAGAGAAAATTTGCAGGTGAGTATTTAATTATTTGATAATAAACAATATTTTGTATCACGTTTCGATGTTATTAGAAAAAAAAAGTTAAGAATCATTGGTCTATAATTAGATTGAAGATAGCATAATTGAGCATGCATGCAATGAAGTATTTTGAAGTACAATGAAGTCTGCTAAATATGCTACTGTAGGCCCTATTGATGTAAAAATTATAAAAATATTCCTGGACAAGTCAAATGCACAGAGCATCATAAAATGCTCGAATACAGAATAGAAAAGAAATGTTGATGAGGAAATGAATTTAAAAGAGATAACATTTTTTTCCGCAAGATTTTTTACATAATACAAGTAAGGTAACTACCACAGTAATAAACTAATAACATATCGTATAACTAAACAGCTTTTTAAAGATGAACCCAAGGACTCATATTATATATGCTTATTCCGAACAGACCCGACTTTCGTTTGAGCCTTTTCATTCTTATTGAAATTTACAATCAACATTTCTCATGTTTGTCAGAAATAATTGTAGGTCTCTGTGTGTCACTATTCTCTGCTCAAATAACTATTTCCCTCATTCCAATAATTTTCCAAAAACAATCAATTGAAAATATTCATTCATCTTTTTAAAATATTAAAAATCTCAACTATCATATATTATTAGTTTGCATCAATAATTACATATATAAAAATACAACACACAGTAAAACATTTAATATTCATAGTTTTATTGGAACTGTTTTTACACATATTTACATTTTAAGAGTAAATCCCTGACCACAATCACAAAATAGCACAACACAATGCTCGCAAAAACAAAATAGTCGAGTACTGTACCAGTATTCAAAAATGTGAAACTACAAGATACGAGTGAATAAGCTTTAAACTGAATCCTTCACCATGTGATCAATAACACTCCAACATCAATCTCTTCAGCAAAATTGCTTTTGTGATCATTAAAATGACCATTATAGTTCAAGGCCATTCACAGAAACCTGCTGAAAATGAATAATGACACATCACATTTTTCAAATATCGAAGCACTTCATCAATAATAACAAAACAATACATTTAAAATGTATGAAGAGTTGAATTTTCACTAGTTACATTTATGATGATATAGGCTATTTGTATTCACACAAGTAAATGGATTAAGGTAAGATGGGATAAGATTTCTTTATTATTCCAAAGGATTCAACATGACGTGAATGCTATTTCACGCAAGTCAATACGCAAGTCAATACAGACTATGGAACTAGGATATGGAACTGGTGACGTGGGATGGGGAAAGTCGCTCGGTGTCTTCATCTCTCGTAGATTCATGATTATTATAATATTGGAATCATGTGATGAAGATTTTTTAAAGTAATCAAAATATTACACACCCCTAACAAATGTAACTACTGAAAATCAAACTATTTAAATAGTCCAAGTCAGTTCATCTAGTAGAATACCTTGAAAAAAAAACACAACCAACATTCCCAGTGAGTTTAGTGTGAATTGACCACTGTTGTTTCCCCGCATCCTTGACGTCACAAAACATAACATATAATCAACGGGGATTTTCAAACTGAGGTAAATGGACATTCAGGGAATCTCTGAATGAACACACTATCTTTAACCACACCTATCTTTATATCTTTAGTCGTCAATTCAATAATAATTACATTTCTGAAATAAAAATACAATATGGTCCTGTAGAACAATTACTATTGATTTGTTTCCTAACAATAGTTAGTATTAGAAGTTGGTAATTGGAAACATTTGTTTGTAATACGATCCTTCTTCGTGGACCTTCAGGTGAGTATTGAGCAGGGTACGCGAAACAAAGCTCTTATTGCAAATGCCGCAGATATATGGTCGTTGTCCAGTATGCGAGCGTCGGTGAACGACTAGAGTGGAACGCTGAGTAAAACTCTTGGAGCATATCTCACACTTGTGTCTTTTCTCGCCGGTGTGGATTAGTTTGTGTATTTTAAGAGTGTAGTGTGCAGAAAACGATTTTGAGCACACGGAACACGTGAATGGCTTATCTCCGGTATGATTGCGACGGTGAAGTTTCAAAGTATCTTCTGAAAACAATAATAGGAAAATAACATCACTATTCTTATATTATTCTCGTCCAAGAAACAATGTACATAGATTTTGAATGAGACGCTTCAGGGTACATTGTTAGTAGCTGGTAACTAGAGTAGGGTTCACAGATAGTATTTGGTAATGTTGAGGCAGCATAAAGAAACTTCTATGTTTGACAATATTATGGTCATTATTGCAGTATGATCCAAAGCAGATATGCAACACTCGTAGGCATAACAATGAGCCAGAAATTAAATTGAGGACAGTTGAAAAATAAATTGGGGGGTTAATTTCAAATAACAAAAAAAATCTACAATTTGGTGAATAATTCAATTAGGAAATGTTCCATTTCAATTATTCTATGTCTACAATAGACCCACACCTGACATTCGATACTCTATGGCATAGATCGCTAATGTAAGACAACTTACTTGTAGAAAAATTCTTCCCACAATAATCACAAAGAAATTTCTCATTTGAATGGGACTTTAAATGAACCAGCAAACTTTTCCGATATTTGAAGCTTTTCGTACAATTCGGACAGGAATGTGATTTCTCTGTTGGTTTTGCGTCGGGTTCGTGCGTCTTCTTATGAACCATCAGACTGTTCTTAGAAGTGTATGACAAGCCGCATATTTCACACTGATAGCTAGAAATACAAAAAATATTAGTCCAATATAGGCAACAATTAGAACAGTTGGCACTGGTTTCGAAAAAAAATTCAAAATACTCACGGTTTTATATTTTTATGGATATTTTGATGCTCTCGGTATTCAAAGCTTGAAAAGAAGCCTTTAGCACAAACAGTGCATTTGAATATGTAGTCACCTAGAAAAGATACAATAATTGACATCAACGTCTCAACTACGAATGTGTACTAACTACGAAGCAGAATGTGAGACGTATTTAGTTTCAAGGTAAGCTGTTGTGAAGAAAATACTAGTTGCAAATCTGGCAATTAATTTCAATATATTTAAATACTTGAGTTTACAAGATGATCAAACTCATTATATGTTGAACACATCTTCATTGATTAGGACAATAATGTATACAGGGTGCAATAGGGAAAGGACCTTAACTTGAAAATCTAAAATTGAATAATACCGGTACAGGTAACTATAATTTTACTATGTGAAATCAGTTGCTTTAATACACCAAATCGATGAGGTTTTGGTCCAAACTTCTATTTTTATTCATTTCAGATTAAAAGATACTTTTTGAAAATCTCTGATCTATTGATATTGGTGAGCTATTTTAAAAAAATTATCATTACTATAGCGTTGAATGAATGAAAAGAGATGATAGAAGATGAGGTGGAATGTCATTTTTCTTACCGGTAAGTGTTCAAGTGGTCTGTTCGCAAAGAATCATCAGAGTATTAAATTAATTAGAACAGTCGACTACAGCGAGAATCAAACGCTAGCAGGTGATCAAGTCGCTATCTCCCAAACTATACAACTTTCTCAGACCCCATATTACCAATAATATAAATGTGTTGATCAGGCTAATTTATTAATTAAGGTACAAAAATACCATTGGTAACCAAGGGTAATATCAAGCTAATCCACTAATCATCGCTTAATCAACACATTTTATTATTCGTAAGACGGGACCTTAATGTTTTTAGACCTAATCTACTTGAATTCTTGCCACTTTTGAATGCAATGATTCTAAAGCCTCATCTTACTTACCTAGATGTCTCTTCTTGTGTGTTTCTAGACATGCTTTATGCATTGTAGCATAATCACAAAGGCTACATCGGTAGTTCTTAATGTCTTCATGGATTCGCTTATGTTTTGTTACTTCGTACGACCGTTTAAAGCGTCGATTACATATTTCACATTCAAAATTTCTCAAATCGCTGTGACTGCTCATGTGACGTTTCAAGAGTTTCTGGAATTGAAACATTCAAGTATGTAAACAATGATTACAAAATTGAATGATAATTAAAATCCAGATATTGTCCTAATCATAGATAATATTGTTCAAGTTTAGAAAAGCTCTTACAAGGTCATGATAACTACTCTTCTTTATTGGAAAGAGGGATATCTGACTAGAATGCATTACATCTTGACATAGAATAAATAATATAAAATGTGGACATTCTTTATTCTATGGACCTGAGACCAATCACTTGACACTGCTTAATATAGTATAGATCTAGATAAGTATTCTATTTCATAAGGCATTTAGAGAAGGCTAGATAAAATTAATGTAATAATCAGTTAATTATCAATATTCTAATAGAAAAACACAGCATATGCATTGTAAGGTGAGCAAGAAACTGGGTCACTATTTTTTATTTAATATAAATCTGTTATAAATTCATACTAGTATAACAGTATTGTCCTTACATTAGATAAGCACTCCTTCATACAAGTGGTACACCTAAACTCTTTGTGTTTCCCACTGTGTGATTTCATGTGAATCTTGAGTCGAGTTTTCGTGTTATGCGGCGTCTCACATATAAGGCAATAGTGCGGCTTGATTCCGTTGTGGCGTTGCTTGTGGACTAACATTTCTTCATGAGTAAAAAGCTCAGCGCAAACTGTACATTTTTCAAGATCTTTTCGTTTTGGTTTGTGGCTATTTTTAGACCCGCTACGAATTTTTGTAGTAGTTTTCTTTCTGTATTTCAAACTTACACTAGAACTTTCGCTCGCAGATCTGAAAAAGACATTATTTCTCGATTAATACAATGACACATTATAGCAATACGTATAAGCATCCAAGATGTATTACAATCTCTCTAGCCTAATAGATACACCAATATGGATATATCGTGTTAAAACCTTTTACGAAACAAAAAAGGTTTTCAACCACACAATTCATTTATATGATAGTTCCTTAATTATCAGATTCCAGTAACTCAATAAAACAACAAGTTTTCACTCAAGTGATCTATATGAACATGTGACCTAATCCCTGTTTAATTCAGGATGACTTAGTTCAAGAATGATGTGTACTTCATCTATTAATATTATACGTATGCTAGTTACACCTAGGTTATTAATATACCATCCTTCTAAAATGAAGGAACTAGTGAAAAAATGATTGTAGCCAACTATTACATTTACACTGAAAAATTAATATGAGGATCATGAGAGTACTAGTTGTATATTAGTCCTGGATCAGTGGTGTACAATCCACGATCCACCATGCCATTTTTTGTGGCCCACCGACTAAAAAATTCTTAGAATTTTCATACCAAATTTTAAAAATTGATTTTTCCCCTTCTCACAGAATTCTTCTTTTATTGGTTATTATTTGCTAAACGATCCCACTAACAAATAGGTTATACGGGGGTACGAATGAGCAGGTGATTACGAAACTACGAAGTAATGATTAGTGAGAGAACATTTACAAAAACCCATGCCTTACTCGAACCCATGACTAAAGGAGAATTTAGTTTCTGAAGTAATGCCTCAGCTGACTGGTAGGGTGGCTGTTTTCAGCTATTTCTGACCCACTTTTATTGTTCATTTTCTTTGATAAATTAATAATACAACCAAACGATATTGCGCACGTCGTTCTGCAGAAGGTTCAGTGTGACTACTGCCTTGTGACAGAACTCAGTTGTGTCAACGCTCATAATTACTGGTTCTGGTTTGGTTGTTAGGTTCGATTAGTTGAAGATTATCTCAACTTTAAATTTATATTTGCAAGGTATTTTGTGAAGGCAATATGGCAACTAATCACTGATTGGCAGGACGGTCTCAATACTTCCAGCTTCCTTCAATTATTTGGCAATTACTTGACCGTTTGATAATTGATATAGTTCATGAATGCACTTATTCGGAAATGTGTAACTTTCTTGTTTTAACTGTGCTTTTTGTATCTTTTCCTGTATGTTCTTCCAAAATGAATGACAAGTGAATCATACCGAAATTCCAAGTTCAAATTTTGGATAAAAAAAAATTGAATTAATTAAATTTTGATAATGTTTTTCCTAACGCAACTTGGGAGTGACCAGAGTAGGCCCTAACTGGTATGTTTCTATATATGTCCAGCCTCAAGAGAGATTTCATATAATTTGTCAGAACACTTGTAACCTGTGTGGCCTGCAAATAAGTGTATAAAATAGATAGAATGGCCTTTCTGACAAAAAGGTTGTGCATCACTGTCCTTTCTGAATGAAGTTCTAAGTATAAGCTCTGAAAGAGTAAAATGTAGCCGTAGAGTTGTGGGGTGGGGTGTGTGGGGGAGATTGAAAACCTCTCATGCACTCCATAGAAAGTTTGTCAAAATTACCCATTTTTCAGAGTTGTGGTTCAATGAGCAATCTGTAGCTACGGTATAGACACAGTCAATCATCAGGCCTAATTTTTATTCCAGTGCTGGAAAACGTATATTTGTTTCAATCATCCATATCATATTTTTTTCAAAACTCACATCGTCACGCTTTCACATTCATTTGTTATGAATAAATTACTGAAGTTCATTCACGTAAAGTCACAAAAGTACAAACCAGGCCTCGTTTTTTTCCAAATTGGAGATGTAGCAGGCACATCATCATCTGGTAACACAAGAAGAAATCTCTGCTACAATAACAAATTTGAAACCTAAACATTCCCAGAACATTCATGGTTTAACTCCCTTTGTCCTTTGTCTGAAAAATATGTTCCAAGCTCATTTAAATGCAACTAATGAAGATGTAACTTGTCTATTGAAAGTGATTTCTTTTCATCAGTTTGGGTAAATTCAAGAGAAGGGTTGTGGAATGTGAAAGTGAGAAAGAGGGGATGATAATTAATTAAGTTCATATGGTAAACAGATGTGGTTATTTTACTGTGCCACCGTGTACGAGTTACACAATTGTACTTTCAAATAAAATAATATTAATCAGCATTCAAAAAAGCTAAGGTAATTCCATTACTAAAAAAGGGATCTGAAACAGATCCATGTAATAATAAGGCAATATCTATTTTGCCTGTGGTTTCCAATATTCTGAAAGCGTACTATTTTCAAACGACTATATAATTTCTTGCTGAAATATAAGTTACTCTCTGCAAACCAGTTTGGATATTAAAAGAAGAAATCAACAACGCAAGTAATAAATGCTTTACTCCAACGCATATTTTTCAAGTGGGACAAAGGAAATGTGGTGGCCGGCACATCATGTTACTTATCAAAAGCCTTCGACTGTGCGAGCCATAGCATGACGTTCAAAAAATCACATGTGTAGGCCCTTCAGTACTAGGGGCGTGGGAAATCAAGTGATCACTTACGTCCTACAAGTCCTACTGCTCGCCGCAGGTGGTTGAAATATCAACAGAAACATAAAAAAAGACTTGAATAAATTTAGCATATCTCTCAAATGGAGAACTGTTCTACTTTAGAAGGGATCCACTCTATATCCCTCATTATTCACACTGCATTTTAATGATATGACTGAACTCGGCAGGCACCTCTGATGTTGTGTTTGCCGACAATACAAATGCACTCAGTCATCAGTGACACAACTTGCAAGACTGAAAGTCAAAGGGAAGACAGTAATGAAGTCCTTCAATACTTATTTCACATCAAACAGACTTGTTTTGAATGTTGAAAAGACTTTTATAATTCACTTTGAAAATAAATTTAATAAGCCAAGTGTTCGTTGTACACTAGAGAGTGAAAAGACTCCACTATCCTATATCGTCACAGAATGGACATTTTTAGGATTTATGCTAGACGAATATCTCAAGCGCGATACTCAAGAACAACATCGTAGAAAGAAAGTTTGTTCAGTTGCTTTGCAGTTGTTCAGCTACGGGATCTCTTGAGCAAGGAAACTATGAAGACACCCTATACCGTGCTTATTTTCATTCTGTGGCAACTTATGTTACATCAGCCTGGGGTCATTCAAAATCAGCTGGTGATAATGTGTTCAAACTTGAAAACTAAGTCATACGAGTCATACTGAGAAAACGACGACCGAAGAGTTGCAAGAATCTATTTCGTGAGGAAAAAATATTAACCATACCAGGAGCGTTTATACTTGAGTCACTTCTGTAAATTTTAAAATTTAGATGCAGTTTTTGTGTTCAGTCATCTGTCCATAATCATATCACAAGCAACGCAAACAATTCTGTAGCATCGACGCATAACCTGGCTTTTTACGAAAAAGGTCCGCACTATTTAAGGCCTAAGCTGTTCAATAAATTACCACTTATTACATATTAGTACCGTCACAAATGAAACATCTTACGGAGTGATAATTAAATCCCAGCTTGTCGATGAAGTTATCTATAGAGTAATACTGCATGACTATTTCAACATAATATTCTAGTATGCTTATGTGGTCTATAAAGATTTCTCATTATTGTTAATTTTATTTATATTTTGAATTCATGTATTTTTTCTTGATACTTTGCAAATCTTGAATATTTAATACTAGTATTACAGGAGTGCATTTAATAATTGATGAATGAAAATGTATCTGTAGTTTATATATAGTTTAATATCTGTACATTTCATTTCCTTGTTTTATCAACAAGCTCTCCACTATGAGCAGGCCTATTTCTCCTCATTCATCTCAGTAAGCTGTTGTTCTCTCTTTCTCTTTCACCCTATTCATATACTGTATATCCAGTCTCAGGCTATTTCCCTATACACATCAAGTCAATACATTATTAGTTATTAGTTACCAGCATTACATTATTTATCTGACTGCCTTCAATGTCCTTTGTAATTAGTTTGAATGTAGAGGAATGTAAAAGAGACAAACTATCTATCCATCCATCTATCTATCACATTGTTTTCAACACCCACACCAATGTCCCAGTGCCCAAAACATACTAGTAGATTCACTTCATAGAGTATATGGATAGAATAATGCCATCTTGTCAAAAAATCACAGATCCCGAGTACATTTCGTAAGACACGATTTTATGGGGGATTTTGTTTTACCCAAAATTAGTTCTTTTTACGTGAAATATTACATGCATGATATTGGATCAAACAATCCGAAAGATCATCCAGATTACAGAACCCTAATGTGAGACTGTTTTCAGGGGTTTTTGACTCACAATCCAACGTATGAAAGGGTCCATTTTGGGTAAAACGCAACTTACAGAGAAAATTTCCCCCAAAATCTTGTCTGACGATATATATTTGGATTCTGGGCAATTTTCCCTATAAGATGACGTTTTTTCCATCCATATACAGTACCTTAAGTCATGAGGTAAATCCGAAATATTTTGGGCGCTTTTGACCGCCTCGTAAGAAGGCAAAAACCCTAAAAATGTGTACTGAGCAAGGATCAAGTAATAAGACACCATAGTAAACGAAGAGTAATCTGGATATTTTTCAGCATCTTTTGATATCAATATCATGCATGCACCATTCAACTTAGAATGGGGTTCATTTTGGGTCAAATGCATTTTTAAGGGTAAATGCCCTACAAAATCATGTCTAACGATACATACTTGGAATCTGGGCAATTTTCATACAAGATGGCGTTTTTCCATCCATGTACCTTATGAGATGAACCTGGGACATTTTTGGGCCCTTCTTGGTCCCCTCTGTGGGTCAAAAGCCCCTAAGCGGTTTCAAGACACGCATATTGTGTCATACTACATTAATGCGTCTCATTAATATGCACCAAAGTCAATAATCAGAGAGTATGTACCTTACGAGGTTACCCTTTCGTTACCGGCTCTTGGGCTACCGGTATAACTATTGTACGATAGCTTTTGTTATTAGCGTCTACGGTAATTTATCGATGCTCACTTGGCTACTTACGACCATAGATAGGATTACGGTCAGTAATGTAAATGGGTGTCGCTAGCTATATATATATAGCTAATAAATATAGTGTATAGAGAACCATCATGTAGTACAGACAATTATCGGATAATGGACAAAGAAAGAACAGTAATATGTTCGGAGACATGGTTGAAGGCTTGCAACAAAAAAGAATTGACCACATTTTAGAACAAATATTACACTTGTTTATTTATAATACGAACAATGACAATAGTTTAGTAACTTGCATGTACAGGTACAACTTTGTTGTGCAGAGATTAACAGCTCAAGTGGACAATTGCACACAATACGGCTGGCAGCATCATCTTACCAGAACTTTTAGTAGGTCTACATGCACACATATTTGAATTTACTTCATCAAATAATAATCAGAAACATTCGTAGCAAGCCTACACAACTGCATGTTAAAAAAATGGAAACCAATTTTTTTTTAAATACAATGAGAGCCCTTATAATATTTTGATACACATAAATGATGAACTTGACAAGTTGATATAGAAAATGATACAAGTAGGCTAGGATTCAGTAATAAGGCACCGTCAGTAAATGAAGAGAAAGTGCAATGAGTAGATGAGTAAATGAAAAGTGAATGTGAGTTAACAATTAATTGATCTTGACAAAATACCATTTTGCATAACCAAGAATGTTTGAACACAAATATGTCTTGAATGTTATTGTGTAGAGAAGTTTTCTCTTTCTTCTTCAACAGTTGGAACGAACGAAGCGTGAGTTTTCTCATGAGCTGCTAACAACGGTTTCGTGATGAACGCCTTGTCGCAAAGTTCACACTCGAATGGTTTTAGCCCAGAATGATATTTCAGATGTAAAGTCAATGACGAACGTTGAGCAAAACTCTTATCACATTGAGTGCAATGATGATTCTTCTCTCCGGTATGAACCTGAACAATCAATACAATAACTAATAAGCATTTCATTTAGCTATAGGACATTTCAATTTGCCTATTTGCCAATTTACGGGCTCTCCACTATGAGTAGGCCTTTCTCTACTCATAAAGCTTGGTAAGCTGCTGTTCTCTCTTTCCCTTTCACCCAATTCATATGTTTTTTCTACTCAAGCACTACATAAAATAGGAATTGACTACTTGACCAACATGCGTATTATAAAAAAATATCAAATCATATCCCAATTGGGTATCACCAGCAATTATCAATAGTCAAACAGGACTTTATTGAGTGGATTACATGGATGTATTTAAATGTATCATTTTCTTAACCTTCTGATGTGAACGCCAGTAATGCCTTGCAGTAAATGTTTTGCCACACAGAGCGCATACATACGGTCTCTCACCTATGAAAAAAAAACAAGAATATTGAAACAGATACATAAAATGTATGAATGTACATATTCAAATTGTAATAATACTAGAGCATCGCTTGTCGACTTCGAAAACTTACCTGTATGAATCCTACGGTGAACCCTGAAAAAAAAATTATTGCAATTCAAATACTCACTATTATATTCAATATTGTATATTGATTGAAATATGTTTTTCAACAAAAAATTACCTTCAAAAACAATTTATTTAAAATATCATCAACATAAAAAATAGATAATTGGTGGAAAAAGCTAGTCTGACATCTCCAAAAGGCTAAATTTCATAACTATAGTGTACTGAAAAAATGGTAGAGGCTTCAATTATTTTTTCACCTGTTCCATAGTCAGAACAGAAAAATATTACTGTAACTTGAAATAGGTTTTCAACACTTGCACTGTATAATATGGACCTATATATTATTCATTCATAAAAATTATTGGGATATTCTTTCCATCCTGACTTGATTTTGAAACTACACTACAAGAAGAACATTTCATCAGAAATAATGTACATAGACTTAGTTTCAGACTTAGTTAGATACAATAAGTATCCGTAACAAACGTCAAGACTTTTTCAATTAAAAAGTTCAGCTGTTTTCACAAAAATGAAATATATAATCTTTACTTTGGTAATCTAGCAACTTGTAACTTTAGCTACTGCTATATTTTCCAAGTAATTATCTGAAGTCAATGTAATCTTGAGGAAAAATAATACTCACGTCAAAGTATATGAATCAGCAACTATCTTTGAACAGAATTCACATTTATACTTGTCTTTCTCGTAGTGATTTTCCATATGACGCTAGGCAATAAGAAAAATATCATTGATATGTTGGCTTGAAAGGAAAAAAAGTATGATGGTTTGCACAAGTTCATATAAATACTTACTTTGAAGGCAGCATACGCATTGAATTCTTTCCCACATACTTCACAAACTTTCTTTGCTCGAGGAACATATTCATGGATACGTTTTATATGTTTCTTCAAATAGACCTAGAGAAGCGATAAATAATCATCAGTGAGAGATAAAATGAGCTATAAACTACAATCTCAGCAAATGAATACTGATAGAATAGGATACGTACCGATCGTATAAAAGTCATTCCACATTGTGCACAGATGAAGGAATTTTCGTGTATTTCAGCATGATACTTCAAGCGAGCCTGACTCCAGAAAGCTTTTCCGCAAACGAGACAAGGATAATCAAGTGGTCCATTGTGGAACCGACCCATATGAGGAACAAGACTTGATCTCTTCAACGTAGAAAAGTCACATTTGTTGCAAGTATGCACAGTCTTTTTTCTTTCCTTTTTAACTATCCATGTTGGTACATGTTTCTTTTCCATATGATTGGTAAAATGTTTCTTTTTCAAGAAATCTTTTGAACAAATTGTACACTTGAAATTCCTTTCTTTTGAGTGAGCTTCTAAATGCAAGTCCAATAACATTTGAGAATCTATTGTGGCATTACATTTCTTACATGTTCTTTTCTTATGCATGTAGTCTAAATGCACGATTAGATCACGTTTTGTACGAAAGATTTTCTTGCAGGCATCACACTCGTAAGAGCAAACAGCTTTTTCTGCACGTATTTGATGTAGTATTTGATGACGCTTGAACTCTTTTCTGTTAAAATATACTCTGAGACATTGACACATGTACTTCGTCTTCTTCTTCACAGATTGCTTTATAATCCCTGATCTCCTGGACATACCATGTCTTGCTGGTTCAGAAATCTTCGACATTCCTTGCTTGGCTTGGCTTGGCAATAGTCCAAGATGTTCAAGAGGAATACAGACTACTTTCAAAGCTTCAAGCTGCCTGTAAAAAAAATATGTGAACACTTAGTAATACAATGATCAAAGCTATTGACACATACAGTTTAAGAGGAACTTATATATAACCGGCACAGTAGCTGAGTGGTTAGCTCACTTGCTTCGTGATCCGGGACATATCGGACCCGGTTCGATCCCCGCCACCGTCCATCTTTACAGGGGTTTTTCGTGGTTTCCCTATGTAGTCTAGGCAAATGCCGGGATGGTTCCTACAATATAGGCCACGACCGCTTCCTTCCCACTATCCTTCCCACTACCCATAAAAACCTTCGTCTCATCATACCATCATCTCATTAATGATTCATCCGACGCCAATAGATCTTAGTAATCATTACAGTGCGTCGTTAAAACCCATTAAAAAAAAAAAAAAAGGAACTTATAATTTTTCTATAATAATATAAAGATGATTGAACATTTAAAATTACTCAGTTTACTTCATCATGAATCTTATAATGAACTTAATGTGTATGAATTATTGCCAAGAAGGAGGATACATAAAATAGTGTGGATAAACAAGCAACTAGAGATCCGCAACAGAAATAAGTGCGAGCACATTTCAGAATAATCTACTAAATTTCTTGTTGGCATCTCTTTTTCTACTCTTGCCAGCCCACATTGCATCAAAGAGAGCATTGTTTGAGGACTTTTTAATGGACCAGGATAAGGTAGGATAATGTTTGGGACAAATGAAAGTAAGGTATGGCCGAAGAAACTAGTTTTGAAATTTGTTCTGACAAACAAGGGGTATCTCCTTAGTATCTCTCACATATTTAAAAAGAAAAATGTATACAACACAGCAAATATGATGATAATTTTCAATTGAGTTCATCAAGTGTAAATACAGTTTCATTTTTATAGAATCAATGAGACAATTACAACAAAGAAAGTGTATAATTATGTAAGGAAATGTTTTCACGTCACGAAGCGTGAGTTTTCTCGTGAGCTGCTAACAACGGTTTCGTGATGAACGCCTTGTCGCAAAGTTCACACTCAAATGGTTTTAGCCCAGAATGATATTTCAGATGTAATGTCAATGATGAACGTTGAGCAAAACTCTTATCACATTGAGTGCAATGATGATTCTTCTCTCCGGTATGAACCTAAATAATGAACGACAAGCATATTAATTCAATTATTATCAACATCAAAGTCTTGATCAAGTCATTGTTCCCAATGAGAGGGTATGGAGGTTAAAGTGGGATCGTTTGAACAGGGTATCACAAGGGCAATCTAACCATCCCATAGAATAATTCATTGTAGTGAAATTCATTTAATAAACTATAAATATTATACGAATAAGTTGAGGGATAATGAACCATTCGAACAGATATAATGAGAGAAAAAAATCGAGTATTTTTTTTAATTTGTCTTCTTTTTTTATTATACTTCGGTCTTTTTTCTTTTTGTATTTTGTTAGAATTTAACAACAGTTATGTGTGGTACCTACTAGATACTCTACTTCACAATATAAGTCTAGTGTGTTTTGTGATTTCATTATGAAAAATATAAGCAAATAATGATAATTTATCAACAATTCAGTATAAGGTAACTAATAAATTCAAATAAGTCCAATATACACATAATACCAGTAGCCAGTATGAAGCCTGAGCAAGATATACTGTGTGAATACTGGTACCTGAGATATAGTAACCAGTATTTTAGCGAATCTAGTCATCGATTTAATAATCAGTTATCAGTCAGTAAAAATAATCAAACTTATTATACCTTTTGATGAGACCGCCAGTAGGTTCTTGAAGAGAACGTTTTGCCACACAAGACACACAGATATGGTTTCTCTCCTGCAAAATAAACAGAAGTAATATTAAATCATGCAACTTGAACATTATCACTATCAAGATATTATTATTATTTTCATCATTATCATTATTATTATTACAGAATTACAACAATAACAATAACCTTGCACTTGATGTGAATGTTGATCGTAGAATATCGATAATTAAAAATGAGCCTTTAATATGCAGCAATTAGGCCTTCACTAACTGAAAGCTATACTTGTTTTCAGTCTTGTAACAATTGCAGATTTATGGCTTTTGGTTCTGTGCATTGGTTCTGTGCAATCATTATATCATTATACCTTTTAATATATTATTTATTTATTCATCTTTTTTGTTTTGAACTTTCTAATGAAACTTTATATCTTGTTAGTTATTTTCAAGTTATCCTTCTGGAGTGACCAGATTTTTTTGTTATATATGAATAGATATATATATATATATATATATATATATATATATATATATATATATATATATATATATATATATATATATATATATATATATATGTATATATATATATATATATATATATATATATATATATATATATATATATATATATATATATATATACATATATATATATATATATATATATATATATATATATATATATATATATATATATATATATATATATATATATATATATTAGACACAATATTTGTTATTTAAATACTCAATATTAAATGTTTTTTCATTATTATCATTGAATTGGATTGAGCAAAAACTTGAATTTAACATACTCGAAAAAACAAAAGTTCTATTTTTTGTTTGGGCTCCACACGTTAAACAACACCACTGATTGTTATAAAACTTAGCATGGATATTCTGTGTGCACTGTATGATTTTGAGGCACAATTGTTAGACTACTTCTGAGAAGAAATGTTTCCAAACTTTGGAAAACTTGAAAACTTCATTAGATGGACCTAGAGGGAAAATATTGTGAAAAATATTTCACAGATTCAAAAGGCTCTTGCTGTGATTACACCTTAAAACCCTGATTTTAATTCATTCAAAAATATTTTCTTCAAAAATTTTCAATTTTCACTGAATTTGAACATTAGAGTGATATATATACATATATATATACACTATTCCAAAGTTTTACATGAATCTGAACAACAGTTGTGAAGAAAATATATATGTAGTTTTTCTGTTCAAACAACAAAAACTATACTGAACATATTAATACTGTATGATCAACAGGTAAAATCAATTAGTGATTCAAAACAATTGAAATTATGAGCGCGTGGAATGAATTAGAGCTGTACAAGGAAGGCAGTTAGATTCAGAATAAATGTGTGTAGGTATATACATTTGGAGAACATTTCATATAAATATCTCTCACGTCATTCGGGAGACCGGGGTTCGATTCCCACCATGGTCGACCATCCTGACAGGGGTTTTTCGTGGTTTCCCTCTGTCGTTCAGGTTGATACTGGGATGGTTCCTTAACAACAGGCCACGACTGACTCCTTCCCACCATCCAAAACACTTAATAAAATGGCCTTTCATCATCATCCCATCATCTCATTCATCATCCACCGATGCCAATAGATCATAGCCATCAGTATAGTGCGTCGCTAAAATCCAATATAAAATATATGTATATATATATAATATATATATATATATATATATATATATATATATATATATATATATATATATATATATATATATATATATATATATCTCATCTTACAACGCATATGCAGCATTATTTTAGTTACGGTACTGTTAATAATAATAATTTTAAAACTGTTATGAAACAAGAGAAGAATTAGCAGCTTACCTGTATGAATCCTGAGATGCACCCTGAAAACAAATGCTTGGATTAAAATCTGGCATATACAGTAGAAAAAAAGATAAGGATCTTGAAATAAAACAATAAAGGACTACATGAACATTTAATTCAATTTTTGAAAGTATTTTCTTTTAAATACTCCAATTTTTCAATTTTATTAAAAATATATGGTAATGTAGACGCATGATTTCATTTCAACTTCCCTAGCTTCTAGTGAATAGAATATGATACTTTGATGTCCATTCGACACGATTATCCTGGAACAGTCCCGAGAGCAAAATTTTTTCTGCACGTCGGTTATTAAATTGGAACTAAAAGTTACCAATAAACGCTAAGATTTGTAATGTGATGGCAAAGTTATCGACCGAACATAGTAGCAGGTTCCCAAACATACGTTGGTATAGCGCTGTGGTTAGTATTCCCGCTCCCCGTGCTCTGGGTCCATGGCTCAAATTTATCTACACAAATATTGTGACTTTCAACTTTTGTTCTTAGTTCCATTTAAAAACCGACTTGCAAAAACATCTCGCGTTCCGTAACATTCTATAACTACATAATCAATAATATAACTAAACTATACAACTATACTCACACGACTACATTATTACCAAACCTACTATACAATATAATACTAAGTAATAATACTATATTGTAGGCCTACTACGTAATGCTGATAAATACAATATTTAAACTAACAATACTTAGTATATGTATCATGTATCAAGTGGCTGCACGAGTATAATAGACGTGGAAGCTTTCACGCTATGGACTCCCAAAACTGTACATTTTAAAAAATCAAATTGTTTTTCATTCAATTTTGTAATTAATGACAAAATCTAGGTTTTGACCAATATTTTTTTTATATAAAATACACATTCTAGATTAGAAGTGTGGTACACGCCAACTGTTTTGTTTGTCTCTTCGGTTTAGCGTTTTGAAGTAGGAACGCATGCTTTCAAGAGGAGCACTCTTGCGATCATAGTTTTTGTAGCATCAAATTGATTTGTTTTCATTATGTTACTGAGAAAAATTCAGTTTTTATTTTTCATTTCAGAATTTTGATAAAACGACCATTATTTTGAAGTCGTCACTTGATTGATTATGCAATACTGTCGTTTGCATTCGTTTTGAATGCCTACCCACACTTAATACTAAAATATTTATAATTCTTCAATGATTGTGTGGCTTCAATTCTCTCTCTCTCTCTCTCTCTCTCTCTCTCTCTCTCTCTCTCTCTCTCTCTCTCTCTCTCTCTCTCTCTCTCTCTCTCTCTCTCTCTCTCTCTCTCTCTCTCTCTCTCTCTCTCTCTCTCTCTCTCTCTCTCTCTCTCTCTCTCTCTCTCTCTCTCTCTCTCTCTCTCTCTCTCTCTCTCTCTCTCTCATGTACTCACAATAGAGTGTCTCTCGAGCCAACAGTCTTGCCACAGATCTTACACTGGTGTTTGTCCTTGTTGAAATGCTTGTCCATATGACACTATAAACAAAACATACAACAAGAATAGAATACAGAACCAGTACTTACAATTATCATTTCAAATCCAACTCCTTGAGAAAGATCTGCCAGAAATGGTGATACATCAGAATGAATCAAACGAAACCTTATTACATGTTATAAATTAATTAATCAATTGTAGGCCTATACATCACTAATCTTGTGAAAGAATGTTTAATACGATAAAATACAATTTCTCAATGATATTTATATGTATATGTAACGAGATGAACGAGATGAAATAACGTTACCTTGAAAGCACTTCTCGAGGCGAAAGCTTTGCCGCACACGTGGCACTGTCTCTTGGTACAAGGCTCGTGCACTCGCTTCTCATGGTTAGTTAGATATGCCTGGAACAACAAGATATCACCACGCTAGTTCATATCATAGAGCTAGATTTGCTGCATTCGTGCTTATTCAACAAGCAACATGAGGGGTTTTAATTTGCGATCAACGTGCAAATAAAATTTAATAGTAGGCTACTCCCTATACAAATGTATGCGTTCAATATGATGTTGAAGTTACAAAGGACAGAGACATATCAACCATAATTGCTGAAAAACAAAAGATATGGGAAAGATGAATTGCCAACGTATAGTTTACCTGTCGTTTGAAGCACTGTCCACATTTTGAGCAGACATATTGCATTCCATCATGTAACTCCATATGACCAGCCAAACCATGTTTACTGAAAAAAGCTCGGCCACATTCAAGACAAGAATGGTCGAGAGATCCATTGTGGAAACGTTGCATGTGAGGGACCAGCCGACTTCTGAGATTAGTCGTGAAGTCACAGTCATCGCAAGAGTACTCGACACTTTCCGTCTTCATCGTGTCAGGAACCACCAAGGTGAAGTCAGGCACGTGGAAATGATTCATATGACGATTTACTACACCTTGGTTCTTAAATGGTTTACTACAAACAGGGCAAGTAAAGTCCCTCTCTTCTCTGTGCACTTTCATATGCAATCTCAACGACATTTTAGAGTCTACAGTGATGCAACATAATAGGCACTTCTGACGCCTGTGCAAGTCTCTCATGTGGAAAGTAATACCTCGTTTAGTACGCAATACTTCTTTGCAAACATCGCACTCGTAGCCTTCCGCACGTACGTATCTCGTCCTATGTAACTTTTTGTGCTTTTTGAATTGTTGCTTGTCAAAGTAAACCTTGCGGCATTTGCACATGTACTTGATCTTCTTCTCGACTGTTTTTTTCATGGCCGTGGATCGTCTAGACATACTGTGAACGACTGGCGTAGGGGACTGAGTCCATTCAACAGGAATAACCACCACTTTTTTATATTGTGTCATCTTGTTTAATCTCCTGCAAAAAATACAGGCAATGTTAATAGAAATCAAATGTAAATACAGTAACGTAGTCAAATGAAGTTATGTGCCGATCAAATTGTAGAACTAAAAGATTGATTATGCTGAAAATAAGATAAAATTAGTTTCATAAATATGTTTATGAAAAAGTGACTATTCTATTCATTAGTATTCACTCAGTAATAGACTGATGGGTAATAGCAATAGGTCAAATCAATTAATACAGTTCAAAGTACAGGATAAAAAAATTGCACAATTAATCAGAAATTATCATTTATTTCTCTTCAAATTAGAATGACTGAATTAGTTAGTAAGAAATGTATTACAATATACTTCATCAGTATTCTAATTTATACCAACACTTTTTTATATACAAAAAGAGCAAGTATAAAAACATGAAACGTTGAATATAAGAAAACAAGTTGTATGACACATGGGCTACGTCCATTTTCAAACAGTTTCAAATAAAGTATTTATAATTTGAACAAGACCTCAAGCACTTTATCAAAACACTGACACAATGTGATATTATATGTTATTAGTTACCGGTACTGTACAAGCTCAACAGTTTCCACAATTGATGATTAGCCTACTACAAACATAATTCACAGAAGAAATGATCAGATTGTTTATAAGTAGAATGTAATGGATGAAATAATAAATAATAAATTCAGTATACCTAATAGTAGCAAAACTTTATTAAAAACAGGTTACAACTGTGGCATGGTTTTGCTTAGTGAGCCATATCGTTTTTTTTTTTTTTGTATTACTCACACATCAATTTTGGTTTTTTGATTATTTCCATGAATGTAAAATGTTTCTCAATGATAAAATGCTTTGTTATTTTCCTAATAGTACGAAAAATATAATGTTCTGAAGGTATATTTCGTCATGTGTTGCAATTTTACCAGTATAGAATTTGAATAAACTATGCCCATCTAAAATTCTGTAGAATCCGGTCATCAACGTTGTCAACAACGATTGCAGGTGTGCTCGAAACTACATGTAAACATGTTTGGTCTCAAAGTTTCGGTATAGGCTAGCTAAGGGAAAACACTCGGGACATGCCGTTGACAACGAACGGACAGATGTGTCGCGACAATAACAAACAGAGGAGGAATAGTTTTGGGAGGTTCTAGAAGGAATCTGGCAAAAAACGACAGAGATTGTAAAACAAATATAAATAAAACAAGGTCGTACGAGAGAGGTACACTATTCTCTTGACCACTGAGGAGCTCGGACGTGTAGACAGTGGCGAACTGCAGTAACAAAGAAGAGGTTCTCGAAAGAAGCAGAGCGAAGAAGTTTCATCGTAATCGACAGAGCGAATCAACACGGGGTGAATTCCGCGAATCGTCAACGAACTTCGAGGAATTAAGGTGAAGATATTTGCGGAAATTATTGGTGTGAACGAACATACAGTAATCAACGAAGAACTTGCCCAGGTAGCATAGTAACCTTGGTACACGCTATTCCATCGTCACATCACCAAATTAACGAGATGGTATCGTAATGCATCTTTATATTTAAAAGGCCTATTTTTTGTGTGTTGTCATTGTAGGACAAAAAAAAGGGGTAAAAACTGAAGTCGAAGTAACTTGGGGAATGTCAACATAATTGTTATTTGTGTTTTTATTTGATCAATTGTCTACGCAATCGACGGATTGAATTAACAATTAATCAAATTTGATTTTTGTATTTTTTCTCTTTCTTAACAATTCAGTAAATAGGGACTTCAAATTGTACACGAGTTAATTTCAAGTAATTTCACCTTGAAATATTCTTTAAGCCTATTTTGAGCTCCTACCGACCTTTCCATTCAACAAATTGTGTCTGCTAGGAAGTCGTTATTTTTTTTTATCTTCAAATTAATTTTCAAGTTCAGTATAATTAAAATTATTCAAAGTGGTCAAGTCTTTAAATTCGAGTTTTGAGGTCTGTCATGAGTATAGCGGCAAGAGCGAGCACACCTCTGCAGGTAAGCGGAAAGGTTGTTTCACAATTATAAAATTAGTAGCACTAGTACATATAATACAATCTTAATGGTGCCAAGTTCTATGATTGCTTTCAAACATTTCAAATTAATAAATCCCAAAATGTTTTCTTTTGAGCGTAGGGCCTATGCAATCTGTTATAATGATGAACATTTAGCATTTTCTAAGTTAAAATATTTAATATTTTTGTTGATCACAGTAAGATATTGCAAAGAGTACGGTAACTGAAATAAGATACCAGTAGGCCTATCTATAAATTATTACTATCTATTTTATACCGTGCAGTACAGTCTTGATGTTATATTTACATTGATGTTTGTGTTTTTTACATTTGTGTTATATTTATTATATTTACATATAATAATAGTATAGGATATTACGATCATACTTGGGATGTTTTCAATACACAGGTTAACTAGGAATGATAGATTAGATATAAGATATCAAAAAGCAAACAATGCACATTTGAATAGATCTTATGTACAGTATGAGTATGAGAACTAAATAAAATTTGAACAATAATCACAATATTGTGTTCAACAGGATAAAACAAATCTGGAATAGTTTTTGAAAATCAAGTATATGTGTCTAGCTATGCATATTTAAATATATATATAATAAATTAATGATTAAATCATTTTTCAGCATGGGTATAACATAGGAAGATACAAGTTTTCTTGAGTTATTCAGCATTGATTAAAATGAGTCTGATTTTGTTAAATGACATGTATTTAAAAAATTAAAAATGGTGGATGTTGCATTTTCACTAGAACTATAAGTCTCAACATAGACAGCAACAAGCTACAAATAAATAAAGTCCAAATGACAGCAAATAAACAGTATCTCCATGACAACTGTGAAGATGCGAGGACAAACGATGAAACAGCTCAGCCGTTAAATAGTCACGAATCGTGACTCTTTTGGTGTGCCGTCAACAATGTCTTTGTGACAAATGATTTGGGACAATGATTACATCCGAACGGTCGGCTACCGCTGTGATAGCGTAGGTGGACGATTAATGTGGAGCGCTGAGAAAAAGCTTTACCACACCTGAGAACAAACATTATATAACAGCGTTAATTGTCATCAGTCGAATGACTCTTAGGTTAAGAAACGGCATTTTAAGGGAATTTAAGACTTACTCGAGACATTTGTGAGGTTTTTCTCCAGAATGTGTGAGACTGTGCGTTCGTAAGTAATTCTTGGAAATAAAACTCTTACCGCAAACAGAGCATGGAAACGGTTTCTCACCTGGAACAATTCAGAACGGAAATATGCACAATAGTCAGGATCATCCACCAGAATGTTATTGATGATGGAATTCACTGATAATCTGATAGGATTCAGAATAGGCACAAACGTGCTAAATGTAGGCGTAATGAGGTAGATTACTAAAAATAACCAAATGTTGTTCAAAACAATTATTGAAGATAATGCCGTAGAAACACATGGCAGTGTACGTACCAGTATGTGTCCTGCGGTGAACCGTTAAACTCTCTGGCGTAGTTAATGTCTTCCCGCAATATTCACAGCGGTGAATATTTCTGCCCATGCTGAAAGTGAGATAAATGATAAAGTAAGAATGTTATATGAAATAGGCTTAGTAGGTGCTATAAAGCAAAGAATTAGGACTACCTACTGTGAGAGCATGTGCTTGTTCAGATTAGAATTTGAACGATAATCTCGTCCGCAGATGTCACACTGGCAGCGTCCTTCACTAGGGTTATGGCTCTTCTAAGAACAATAAAACCAGAACAATCTTCAGTAATGAAACAATTAAATGAAAAATATCTACTTCATTTGAAAGGTTATTCATCAATTCAATAGCTCTTCTATACATTTTCATATATCTAGTAGAAGTTTATTATTATCTTCACAATTTGTACAATGTACAGGTATACTGTAATATATACATATGTATTAATATACAGTAATAGGATTTCACTTTCTGACAATACATTATGTAATTTACAAGACAATATCAGAATGATTTATCCAAGTTGAATAATAGAAAATCATACAACTTACCTGGTGTGTCAGCAGTTTGGATTTGAAATGGTATGCTTTATCACATATATTGCACTTGAATTGTTTTTCTTCGTGTGTGATTTTATGCTAGGTAATTGAGAAACACAATAATCAATTAGTGAGAAATCACATTACCAACAAGAAGAATAAAAGTGGCTATACATTAGACAAGCAATAACCATTAGCAATGTTTTAAAATGATTTTCAAGATTAACTTTTTTAGTCATATGTAAGCCTAATTATTTTATATACATGTTATATTTATATATAGACATGTAAAAATAGCAATTGATATAAAACGATGAAATCTCTTAGTCCTTTGATACAATACATGCTTTACTAATAGATCTTCATGTTCTATTGGACAAAGGCAAAGCGCTACAAAAGTCTGATTCTGCTGTTTCAACGTATTGGTGACATAATCGCTAAATTCAAAATAAAAGCGTTAATAAGTGGTGAATAAGGTGGACAAAAAAACTAAAAAAGTGGAGTCAGAGTGTTATGTATGTTTTAAAGGTGTTCGTGTTGGACTGAGGTGCTGTGTATGTTTTGGATGGGCTCATTTTAGATGCCTAAATGTAGATCAAAAAGCCTATAAAGACAAAAAAAGTGACCTTGTTTGTACACAATGCAAAAGTAGGGTTAAGAAGAACAAAAAGGAAGCTAGGCCTAGGTTTACGCAGCAGCTAGATAAACACACACTCAAGAGTAAACAAAATAAGAAAAGAGTTAAACCCAGTGTTGAGTATACAATTAGGCTAGGGAGGAAATACATTAATGAACTTGAATCTAATGTGAAAGGATTGGAAGAAGTGATTCAAAGCTTGATGAGAAGAAGAAGCAATGTAGAAGAAAAAAGTGAAATATGCCTGAAAATGAGGCAATGGGAATGTGAAAAGAAAGAATGGGAAGCCACGAAAAGAGAGATGAATTGTAAAGTGAATACACTACAGGCCATTTGTGATAAGTGGTTAAAGCAGCTTGAAAATGAATGCCAGATTACTTTTCAAATGAAAGAAATATTGGAAAAATGTGAACTGGAAAAAAACGAGGCAGTACGAGACAGGGAAATTTTGCTAAGGCGAGTTCAAACTATGAATGAAGAGTGGGAAAGGCCTGGGCCCATGAATAAAATCGACAAACAAGCATGCGGAACACTGGTATCACTGAAATCAAGAGGACTCCAAAGCGGGAAAGTGAAATACACGAAACTTCAAGAACCCTCAAGATCCGAGTTGGCCTTGTGTAAAAAAGAGTTATCAGATGTCCGAATAATTGGAGACTCTATGGTGTATTATACCGGACCCATACTGGAAAAATATGGAATGAAAATAAACACTCTATCGGGGATCAGGACCGACCAGCTAGGGGAAGTGTTGAAAAATAGGGAGTTGGTTCAGCCTGAGGACAAAGTGTTAATTTTGAATGTTGGAACAAATAGTGTGAAGGGATGGATGAAGAAGGACAATACAGTAGAAGATGTGGCAGAAATGCTACAAAATGTAAAAAAGAGGTTTGGAGAAGGAAGAAAACTTGGGGTGATGGGGATTGTACAACGTAGGGACTGTGCGATGCACGTTATAAATGGAATAAACGACAGAATAGAATGGATAGCGGAAGGTTTAGGTATGACTTTCATAGACCCAAACATGTGGGTATCAAATGATTGTATTGGAAAAGATGGGCTACACCTCAACAGGAAAGGCAGCAAGAGATTGAGTGATCTCTTCATTGGTCTCTCGAGAAAGTTGAAAATGAACGAAGATAGGCTTATAAATACAAAAAACTAGTAGAAGTTAGAGTAGATAGGATTAATATAAGAGATCATATAAATATTAGTGATAGGCCATCAGCAGGACATATTGTGCCAAATTTAGATAACTTAGATAATATGAATTCAGAGCTCCTCACTGATAAAGTAAATAATAGCAGTAATCAGTCAAACATAGCAGCTCTACAAAATTCTATTATATATTTCAATACACAGAGCATATTATCAAAAAGAGAAGAAATAGAACAGTTTATAATTAAGAGGCAACCAGAAGTTTTAGGTCTATCTGAAACCCATCTCACAACTGAAATAGAAGATTGGGAAGTCAACATTAATGGATATAACATCATTAGAGTAGACTCGGATAGTAGGCACACCGGAGGTGTATTAATATATATAAAAAGTGGCATTAATTATACGATTTTACAGACAGAAATAATTAAAAGACAATGGTGGTCTTTAACGATACAAATATTAAATGGTTCTATGACAGGATTAGTTTACAATATTACCTATGCCTCTCCTAGGATGAAAAAAATTGAGATCTTAAGAAATCTTCAAAAAATAATAGAGTTATATCAAAGTGGTCACCAGAAAATAATTATCACTGGAGATTTTAATATAGATTTATCCAAAAAACATACTATATATGCCAAACAAACAATTAGTATGATAGAAGCAAATGGTATGATTCAATTGATTGATGAATTCACTAGAATAGCTAATACATTTAGTAATATAGATAACACACACAAAATCTCGCGAACGCTTATAGACTATGTTATCACCAATTTTATAGATAAACACAAATTTGTCATCTCTATGTTAGATGAAGTCATATCTGATCATAGGGTTATAGGTATAGGCCTAAGTCAGGAAACTCATAAGGTACGAAATTATGAAAAAGTTAAGAAGACTGAAATTACATATAAAGACTATAAAACTGTACTACACAGCAAACAGGGTCAAGACTCATTTCTCAAGGATCTCACAAAAAAGAAATGGCAATCAAATAGTGAGATAGATAATGTAAATATACTATTGAAAGAATTTATGGAAAATATGAGTCAAACTATAAAAGATCATGTGCCTGTTAAATCATTTACAATAAAAGAAATACACAGCGAAAATAAGTGGTTTGATCAGGAAATAAACAGGGCTCAAGATCACAGAAATTACTTATACCGAGTAGCTAGAAGAGGAGACAGTACCAAAGACTGGGCAGAATTCAAAATACAAAGGAATAGAGTAGTATCTTTAATTAGGAAGAAGAAGGTAGAATACTATTGCAAAATGATAGAAGAATATAAAAATAAACCTAAAGAAATGTGGAAAACACTCAAGTCGTTATATAAGGATAAATATAGAGATAATAAAAATGAATTGTACTTCAAAAATCAGAAAGTTCGAGGTATAGAAAGTATTGCTGAAACTTTCAATGAGTATTTTATAAGCAGCATAGAAGTTATAGCTAATAGTATTAAAAGTGATGTAGAACTAGAAGAATATTATGTCTTAGAAAATATAGATTTGAACGCCATCAAGATGAGTAATTTTAGAAGTGTAGGGATAGAAGAAATTGTATCAGTAATTAAAAAACTAAAAGAAACCACACCATGGGATGATGGAATATCGGACAAAATATTGAAAATTTCTATTAACCTACCGTGTATCAAAGATTCTATTATTAATATAATAAATAAATCGCTAGAAATAGGAGAAGTACCACAGTATCTGAAAACATCAGTTATAATTCCAGTACCAAAAATACTGAAAGCTATTGACGGGGAGAATTATAGACCAATAAACACATTATTTATATTAGAAAAAGTATTAGAATATATTGTAAAAAAACAATTGAACGAATTTATAGAAAATAATGAAATACTCGTAGAAGAACAATCGGGGTTTAGAGAAAACCATGGCTGTGACACGGCTATTCAGTTAGTATTGAATAACTTGAAATTAAAGATGCAAGAACGTAAAATAACAGTAGCAGTTTTCATTGATTTAAAAAGAGCATTTGAAACAATAGATAGGGAAATTCTTCTACAAAAATTAGAAAGATATGGTATGACTGGGACAGTTTTGAAATGGCTAAGATCATATTTGGATTTGAGATTGCAAAAAGTTAAATTTGGCAATGCTTACTCTAAAACATTAGAGACCAAATATGGGGTTCCGCAGGGTTCAGTATTGGGTCCTTTACTATTCATATTATATATTAATGATATTGTTAAAGTTACAAAAAATTCTAAAATAAATCTTTATGCAGACGATGCACTTATAACATGTAGTGGCGATGATCTTGTAAGTGTGCATAACAATATACAAAATGACTTAATTACTATAGAAAAATGGCTGAAAGCAAACAAAATGAAATTGAATGTCACCAAAACAAAAGGGATGATCTTTTGTAGTCAAAACCGTAAAACAAATAATGAAATTGAAAATATAGACATAATGTTAGAAGGAGAGAAGGTAGAAATGGTGAAAGAGTTCAAATATCTGGGAATTATTATTGACCAAAACTTATTATTTAAAAATCATGCTCAATATGTAACTAAAAAAATGTCAAGAAAGATTAATCTATTCCGGAGAATGAATAAATGTTTGCCTGCTAAAACAAAGGTTATGATGTATCAGGCAATAATAGCACCACACATCGACTATTGCAGTTCCGTGTTATTTCTTTTGAATAAAAATGAAATAGAGAAAATGCAAAAACTTCAAAATATAGCAATGCGTAGTATCCTTTTAGTCAATAAATATTCTTCCATAAAGAAAATGTGCAACGCCCTAAACTGGCTAAATATAAAACAACGAATAGTCTTAAATACACTATGTCTTATATATAAAATTATAAAAGGATTAACACCATCATATTTAAGAAACAACAAAATTCAATTCAATAGAGATATTCATATATATAACACAAGAGAGGGAAGTAAAGTAGTCATTGAAAGACAGCAGTCAAAATTTGGAAACAATTCAATTTATATCAAAGGAATCAGGATTTTTAATAGAATACCTGAAAATATACGAAATTCGGAAAATGTTAAAACTTTTCGAAGAGAATGCTCAAAATTAATCAGAGAAAACAGACTTTTACCAAATTGTAGAGAATTAGTTAACTATTGGGATGAAATGTAATTGTAAATAAATAATTGTAAGACTATACTAGTACATAGGCTTTATAATTTATATGATCATAATTATGTTGAACGAAGACATGTTCACTGTTTCACAATTATTATTATTTGTTATTCTAGTTATTATGTGAAAATTCATGATGTTACATGTTATGTCCAATCTGGTCCACATTATTATTATTATTATTATTATTTAATTATTCTTTAATACTCTTTTCACAATGTTTTACTATTATTATTCTTATATGACATTGTTTTTATCATCATTATTATTTTGTTGTTCTTTCATGTATTATGTAAGATAGCATGATTGCTAAATAAAGTTTCTACTACTACTACTAGATGCTATTTTCCCCAAATTTATATCAATTGGAAAGTAAAAGGGTGAAGATAGTCAGGGAATGTGGAAACCAAAGTACAAATACAGGTGGCAGATGAGAAATAGGTTTAACCCGGTGGTGAACACCAGTTTTTTGAAAACATCAATCGGGATGTTTATCATGCCTATTGTACGTTATATAATGGTTTTGCCGATACCGTAAATTTGTTATGTTACAGAACATTGTTGCTCTACAAAAGATAGTTGCGCTACAAAACACGATGTTTCGAAATAATAGATGCACCGAAGCGCTACTATTCAAATTCTAAATGCAATGAAAATAAAAAATAAAAGCCATGTTTACATGTTTCTAGTAACATGGCACTAATAATGTGCTATATAGAGCTGTGCCAATGTGCTTATGTGTGCGTTAACGCTATACAAAAGAAACGGGGGCTACCATAAGTCACTTAGAAAAATTAGCCCAAGTCAACAGAAATTGAATCAATTAAAATTGGCATGTTTAGCTGACCTCTTTGCTAAGGTGACAGTCCTCTTAAGATTCATTCTTCGTAGAATAAACAGCAAATATTATACTTTCATAGAATTGTGAAAATGAATTGAATAATATGATAATTACATTTTTTCATACTTGGTAATCACTTCATTGTAGGCCTGTACAAAATTTGTATTCTAAAACAATACATATTCAAGTTTTTTCACATTTTGCAAAAATAATAAATCCATTCAAAATCTCAAGACATCAATAGTACTGGTATATTAGTTGAATATTTACCGTTTTTAAATCGCAGGGTGTAACCAAACACTTGCCACATACATCACAAATAAAATCGAAAGTTCTATTGTGTCGCCGCATCTTATGGTCTGAAAATGAGATACGAAAACTGTGAAAGAACTGTTGATTAATTAGTCGCCAATTTCATGCTCACAATAAATTATTCAAAAAAAAAAACTCTCGAGCTTATATTCACAGAGAGGTTAGATTCCTAGTAACACACGTACATTCAAATTCTATAAAATTCCAATATACGTACATTCAAGATAAGTTTTATTCATTGTAGCATAAGGACAAACATCACATTGGAAGTCTTTGATTCCTTGATGTATTTTGTTATGTTTGATCACCTGTAAATTAACGTATACAGTTATTAGTGAAGTGCAATGAAACAGGCAAACATCTCTTTAAAATATTGTTCAACATAAGGAGGAAACCAACTCAAAGAAATTCGTATTCCACTGACTCTTTTGTACGCTTAGCTTAGCTCCACTTTAGTTGACATCCGAAGACAATTATATAATGCGCAATTACATAGTTTAACTAAAACGTAAACCACAACATTGAAGCTTTATACATATTTTTCGTTTACTAATCTATGATCTATAAAATACAACCGTGAGTAGATTTATATAAAAATCTTGTTCATAAATTGTATCCATCAACAAATTACTTTGACTTTATTCATTCATATAATTTGAGTCAATGCAAATCAAGATTGAAATGTCGGTTGGTGTTAAAACAGTGATTTTGAGACATTCAGGGTCAACGTTATTTTGAAGTGCTCAAAAGTAGCAAGCGACAATCAACACATTGTAAAACGATACAATAGATGCATTGGCAATACATTAGGTGAGTTTAATTTCCTTTTTATGATGAATTCTAGTTTAGTTGGTAAGCAAATAGGCTGTGGAGATGTTACTCTAATTTGATGAAAACAAATACCTCATTACTATCTATACCGGAAGGCTGGCATTTAGCCAGACGACAGAAAACACTAGCGACGCTACCGGACTGACCGTGTTAGAAACTCGCGTGTCTGTTGTCAAAAGTCAGTTGCAACACAAAGTGGGCGGAGCTTAGTGAGGAAAAGTCAGTTCTTGCCACTAGGGCACTCTGTAATTCTTGTCATAGTTCATCAACATTGAGAGTGGGTGGAGCTTTCCATATTTTCAATAGTAAGGTATTTGATGAAAATCTTCCAGCCAACCAAATCAATTCTCATCACTGAAAGTTGTGAAATGAATAATTGTGTAACTGTCAAATTGAAAAGTATAATTATGAATACATAATATGTCTTCTATTGTTATTTTAAATTCCAACGTATTTTTAATCCAAAAACATTATTATCAAACAAACATTGAGATTCAAGTGTAATTCAAGTCTGTGAGGTTGCTTGTCCTGTATGGCCTTGGTTGAGAAAGTAAACTTCTAGAGGACTAATTAATAACTTGTCTACATTTCAACATACCTCGAACTTGCGCTTAAAACCTTTCGAGCAAATCTGACATTTGAAAGGCCGTAACGTCGAATGAGCTATGGAGTGACTGTTCAAGTGATGTTGGTCCACAAAGCGTTTCGGACAAACAGAACACTGAAAAGTTTTACTATTATAATCAAACGGACTTCGCAGACTTTTGTGAGTAGATAAGTGTACGTTTAATGCTTCGTTACTGGAGAAAGCAGAATTGCACACGGAGCAGGTATGCTGATATCTGATTCGAGGTAGTTTCAGCAACTTGGGAACATCCCGTCTTTTGACAGTTACAATTTTTTCTTCCACAATAAATTCCTTGGCATGTGCGTAGTTCTTATGAGTCTCTAGTTCGGATAATGTATTAAAACTGATTTGGCAAATGGAACACGGATATTGTTCTGGCATTGTATGAAGTTTAACGTGATCTTCATACTGACTGAGATAATTAAAACTTCTGCCACAGTTTGTGACATCACATGTAAAGCTTGTTGATGTCAACATGGACATCGAATCTGCAGCAAGCTTCCTAGCGGCTTCATCATCTGTCCGTATGTAGAAGGGCGTGTGAATGTCTTGCAGGGTTCGCTCGATTGGAGGGATGTATTCCATTTGTCGACCAATTTGCCATATATCGTAATGAGGCCTGAAAGAAATCAGACGTGTTATATGATGTCCAATCTCGGAACAAAACAACAACAAATAGTGACAGACTTATAGAAAAGAATCTTTATGATATGTGTTTTTTGTCTGGTTTCCTGGTACAAAATTAGATTATAGTTACATAATGATTTTGCAAAAGGCATACGTAGTTTTATAGGAATTATACTGTATATTACACAACAAGGAAAAGAGGAGAAAAATTATGCCTTATACAAAGTACATATTTGTTTTTATTTCATGGAGATGGATTTCCCAAACATAAAACTTTGTGTATATTCAACTGTTAGCACATACAAATTAGAATAACAAGATTTCAGTTACATAAGTACCAACAATTCCACTCGACATAAAAGAAGCCACATATTTATTAGGATTCTTTCTCAGGAGTAGGGGAAGAAAAATCAAGATATTCAGAAGGGCATACAGACAGCTTAGGGCAACTCTTCTTCTTCGAGAAGAGGATATCAGACGGAAATGCATCATGTGCCGAAACTAGCACTTTCCATTGCCCAGTGCAAAAGCATATTGTGAGCAAGATATATTGAAAGTTGATGTTATAGTCTACTATTACATTAGTTATTAAATATTATTTGTTGAGAAGAGCCAAGAAATTCTGACACCAAGGTGAGTCAATGCTGATCTCTTATACGTTTTTATAGCCTATGTGAACATCTTGACATGAGCAACATGTTTCAACATTACTATTATAGATCGCACATGGATTTGCCTTCAAGATATACTGTATTATGTTCCAATTCTGTAATGGAAATTATTTGTATTTTGTATTCATTTCCAGTTAAAACCATAATCAACTTGAAATAAAAATGTCTCCACGAATCACGATCTATCATAATGTATACCCAAACAGACTGTATAAGGATTCAAAAAAACAAGACAATTCAAACAATATTAATATCATTATTATTAAAGGCAAATCAGTGTACGGCCTACATTAATCGATAATGAAAATTACCATTACTACCCGATTACTATTTACTACAAATGGTGAGTAGGGCCCTATTTAATATACATTGTTGTCATCAAGTAGAGATGCACTATAAGTGCCGACTTTTTATGTGTGCCTTGAGAAGAGTTTTGGTAATATACGCTTGATCGCACTGCTCACATTCAAAAGGCTTTGCAATGTTACTATGTAAGCGTCTATGAACAATAAGAGATGACTGCTGAGTAAACATCTTATCGCATTCCGCGCATTTATACTTCCGCTCTTCGGAATGACTGAGCGCGTGAGTACGTAAATACTTCCTAGAGGTGAACGATTTCTTGCACTCGGGCACGGAGCACGAGAAGGGACGTTCTTTCGTATGAATTCTACGATGATCTTTAAGGGAGTGTAGCGTCGTCAAAACCTTCTCACAAACTTCACACTTGTATCGTTCCTTATCGGCATGCATCAGTAAGTGGTGATTCAACTTAGACGAGTTCAGGCAGGATTTGCCACAAATATAACACAAATGGGTGTGACCTTTTAGTTCGGGAATATGAGTCTTTTGATGATCTTGCAACGACTTGTGATGGAAGAAAGCTTTACCACAACCTGGCTCGTTACACTTGAACTTTTTGTCTCCGTGAACGACCATATGTGCTTTCAATGCTGACGGAGTGGCCATTTCCTTTCCGCACACATCGCAAACATAGTCGAGCTTGTTACTATGTTTGTGTAATATATGATTTCTTAGACTAATATTATTATAAGTAATATAACTGCAGTCTGAACACTTGTGGTTCTTCACGCCCTTATGTACTGTCCTTATATGACTATGCAAGTTGTTATACCGTGGGTATGTTTTATTACAGATACTGCAACTGTATGGGCGTGATCCTTCATGAGAATGACATTTCAAATGCGGTCGTAGTGACCTCATATTCTTGAGTATCTTCTTGCATATATTGCACTGGTATTCTTTGTCCGAAAGAATAACGTACGCACTAGAGAAATCATGTGGTAGACTTTCAACGGCTATAGGACACTTGGGGGAATTGGTTAGTATGATCTCAGTCTTTGATGGCTGGTTCAAGTATCTTTGGAACACAACATTCGGCTTGGTATGAAGAAAGCTCATGTGCGTATCCAGAGCTGTTGACGAATCGAATCCCGCTTGGCAAATTGTGCAACGAAAACATACGGATAACGCTAGATTGTGAGACATCTGGTGTAAAGTCAACTGCTCGTCTACAGAAAAATCTTTGTTGCAATTGGGAAATTTACATTTTAGTTCTGTATTCTTTGACGTTTTCTCACTTGAATCACTTCTTTGTCCTGCTATGTTTGAAGGAACTAGATTTAGATGATCTTGAAGCAAAGCGTTGTTCAGCTGACAAACTAGTACACTTTTTTTATTCGCAACAATATCTGGCTTAGCTTGCAAGCAACTATGTTTTTCAAGACTTGCAGAAGTATTAAAACTCTTCTGGCACACAGGGCAAGGATAAATGCTTGAAACTTTGAGATTATGTGACTTCTTATGTAAGCTGTATTGTTGCAGATCTGAAAAAATTCTGCCGCAAGTTGATAATTTACATTTGTGAACAGTTGGTACAAGTACTGTTGGTAAAGGTATCTTTGCAGCATCGCCTTGCTTTGTTTGATGTAGTTTAGTGTAAGAAGTAGCATTATCTCCAAGCTGATCGGTTTGCCATTGGTCCCTGAAAGAAAGAATATTCTATTTTAGATACTAAATAACTTTCTTTCGTTAGTAATCATAAACAACTGTTCTGAAAATAATGTAAAAACAGGAAAACTGAGAAATATGATTAGAAATATAATAAATATTTCGTTGAAAAGGAATACAATCTAGATGAGACATGCAATACCAACACACACAAAAACTCATCACACAAATAAATGATATTATATTATTCATCAAGTCACTGAGTTACAGTAAAAAGTAGAGAAAATCAAGAGCCACAACAATTTTTATTTATATCATTAATGTCCTTGATGTCCAAAGTATGGTTGAAATATCCACTTATAGAAATAGGTATACAGTATATTATCAGTTGAATAACAGAACACATACCTCACACAACGTAATGAAAGCTTCGTAATACTTGTGATGGGTTTTCACCAAATTTCTATGTCTCCACTGAAGTGAAGAAGTAGATTTTTACTACTGTCTTATTCAGATAATAGATATCTGTGATTTCCTATTTGCATTCAAGTTTAGTTTGGCTGCACAAAGAATGAACCCTCTGGGCACAGAGATTACAAAGATGGCAAAGATTTATTGATTGAACTGCTGAATTGATCAAAACTCACAATATAAGGAGTAAAACAGAGCAACAGGTTTAAATACTAATCAGCCAGAACATTACTTTCAATGTAATCAAACGTTTTTTTATGTGATTCAACCCACATCAGTTGGACAATACATTATTTTAATAAACTGATTGTTGACAAGTTTGACATAGACAAGTGATAACGGTTTCATAAAGCCTAACTTCGAAACGAATTGTACAAACCATAAGCAATTGTGTACAATTCATATTTCACATTACTACTGTATTCTATACAGCTTTCCTCAAACTGGAACATATAAATACATTCAGCACATTTTATTTCAAACAGCATTCTCAAATTGATGAAGATAATAAACTTTCATTGAAAAAAATGAATACCTCCTCATTAAATTATCATCAAGCTTATTACAAGATTTTTCAATAAAAGCATAAACAATGATGATAATTTTTATATTTTATTTGAAATGTTTCAAACTGAATATTTTTCTACAACCCGTAGGAAGTAGGAACACTTTTCTCTTCACCAGAGCACTTATAATAATAGTAACAAGTATTACAAATGATTTCTCTTAATGTGTATCTTGAGAAGTGTCTTGGATGAATATGCTACATCACATTGCTCACACTCAAACGGCTTTGCAATGTCTCTATGCACATGTCTATGAGTGGAGAGAGTCGACTGATGGATAAATGTCTTATTGCATTCTTTACACGCATACTTTCGTTCACCTGTATGAATGTTCGAGTGAACACGTAAGTACTTTCTGGAAATGAACGATTTATTACAATTTGGTTCTTTACAAACAAATGGGCGTTCGCTCGAGTGAATTCTACGATGATCTTTGAGTGAATGGAGAGTGGATAAAACTTTGTTACATATTTCGCATTTGTAACGTTCTTTATCTGAATGCATGCGAAGGTGGAGATTTAATTTTGACGAATTAATGCAGCTCTTGCCACAAATATAGCACAAGAAAGAATGTTTCCTGTTAAGAATATGCGTCAACTTATGACTACGCAACGAACCCCTATGAGTGAACATTTTACCACAGCCTGCTTCTTCACATTTGAACTTCTTCGATTCATGAAGCAGCATGTGCGACGTCAATGATTTCTGAGTTGCCACAACCTTACCGCAATGATGGCAAACAAAGTCTAGTGTTTTACTATGTTTGGTTAAAATATGATGACTGAGACTACGTTTATGATAAGTACTATAGGTACACTCTTTACAATGAGTTCTTTCACTGAAGTGCATCAGCTTCATGTGGTTGTTTAAATTAAAAACTCGTTGAAAAGACTTGTCGCAATGAGTGCACTCAAACAGGCCTCCAAGTCCCGGCGAATGAGCGAGCAAATGTCTTTTGAAAGACTTGAGTCTTAAAAGTTTCCTTTTACATATCAAGCATTGGAAAAGTTTGTCTGAAGTAATCACATATGCATTTGAGACGTCAACAGTCTTTTGACGTGGTCTTCTAGTCGGACGTGAATCATTTGTTGTATCGCTGCTTTCAACTTTCAAGGAACTCTTCGGTGCGTCCAGGTCTGTTGACAATGAAGTCAGTACCTGTTCATTGTTTTCAAACGAACCTCCAACTCCCGGCGAATGAGCGAGCAAATGTCTTTTGAAAGACTTGAGTCTTAAAAGTTTCCTTTTACATATCAAGCATTGGAAAAGTTTGTCTGAAGTAATCACATATGCATTTGAGACGTCGACAGTCTTTCGACGTGGTCTTCTAGTCGGACGTGAATCATGTGTTGTATCGCTGCTTTCAACTTTCAAGGAACTCTTCGGTGCGTCCAGGTCTGTTGACAATGAAGTCACCACCTGTTCGCTTTGTGTAATCAGCCGGTTAGGCTTCGTTTCTTGCCAAGTCACTAAATGCTGCTCATTTTGGCAAATATGCAAATTAAGGTTAGCCAATGTACTAAAACATTTTTTGCAATTGGAACAGAGGTATTGTTTTGTAAATGCCAGATTATGGGGATGCTTGTTCATGTTGAATTGTTCTGAGGACAAGAAGATTCCCTTTGAGCTGGATAACTTGCAAACATATACTTCTTCTGGAATGTTGGCTTTTTCCTTACGTTGTTCATCAGTCTGCCATTGGACCAAGCGTTTTCTGCAAGAAAGAAAGAGCAACTGATACAATAGCATTCAAACAAAAACCTAGCTTACTGCAAACTTTACAACCAATTTTCTTATTTTTAGAACTGCAGTAAATAATGTTTCATTAGTCATTCCTGTTATGTTTTTTATGTAAAAAAAACGTAATTTTACTTATTCAATATTGTGGTAATAGTATTTTTACTGCAGCCATAAATGAAGACAAAAATAAAAATTAGTTGAAATGAAAAGTTGAGCTCATACTTTGTATACCGGTACATATATGCTAATACTTATCACAAATTTTAGAAAAAGTAGTTTAGGGAAAACATGGGTCTGAAGGATGTTATCGA
Organism: Brachyptera risi; assembly: GCA_964007535.1. Classification (NCBI taxonomy): domain Eukaryota; kingdom Metazoa; phylum Arthropoda; class Insecta; order Plecoptera; family Taeniopterygidae; genus Brachyptera; species Brachyptera risi. The sequence continues at coordinate 40,881,136 of OZ023328.1, forward strand.
CATATAAAATGCTCAAGAAATAAACGCGTTTTCACTGGAAATCATAGATTGAACCATCATCTATTCAATAGTTGATACAAACATAAGTCACACATTCCTATTTTAGATGAGCTTGAGAGAAGTATCACTGATTCAGGTAAATTTTAAATTTAATTAGTATTCTGAAAGTATGAATAATAAATTTGAATGCATGGCTTAATGCTAGTGATTCAATTAGTCATCAAACATGTATAGCCCAGAAGTGAAGGATCTCTTACGGTTATGTCTCATGTAGCATCATCTGACATGATTTCTATGTATACAAGTTTTTAAAATAATTATTTATAATTTCAAATAATAATTAAACTATAATTTAAAACTCTAGTATTGTACTAGTTAATGAATTGGCCTTCTTTACAAAACTCTCGTAGACTAACATCTATCAGAGTGATGGGAAACAATTTAGTGAAATATATTCAGCCTGAAACGGTTCAAACAATTATAAACGTCGGTTTTCGACAAAAACGATTCCGTTCCAACTCGATTTAGGAAACGGTTTAGCACTATCGAAGCAAATGATAACAGGTCATATTGATTTGGGAAGGCATGCCTGCAACTCTTGGCCAATAACAAGGCAGTGTGAGCAAATGAAATTGGCCAATATTTTTTGATTTACCAACTGTTTCGACCAAAATGATTTAGAGTATTGTGATGACAGCCAATATTTGAACCGTTTCAGGCTGAATCGGTTTGGCTAAACCTTTTCCAGTGCTGTGAAAAACGTAGTCATAGATCAAGTTGGAAAACATGTTTCATACTGCTACTTTTCCCACTTTTCTCAGGGCATGATAGTCTTGGATCCTTATTTTTACTATTTCTATTTTGTATTTTGTTTTGGAAGAAGGGGGTGGGAATTTGAATGAATTAAATTAAAATAAATATATTGACCCAACTATATGTTATATTGATGTATTTTTCATAACACAATCTGTGAAGTATATTATTATTATTATTATTATTAACTCTTGCAGTTGCACATAAATGCGCGGTGGCAAGTTCCCTATCAATCCTATCCTATCGCCTCCCTAACCTTCTGACGGAATAGCTTCAACCCTATTTCATCCTCCTCAAGTATACTTCTACTAAGCCCATTCCAATCCCTACCTGTCCTATTCAAGAAAGAGAACTTACCGACATCTAGTCTAGCCCCCTTTATAACTACTGCTCTATCATGACTTCGCCTACCCCCATACCCTGACTCATTCCTTTCAATCAACCTATTCAACTCTCCCCAGCCCCCTTCTCCTTCCATTACCCTGAAGAAATTACAGATCCGATCCTCCTTTCTCCGTATTTCCAATTCCCGCCATCCCAAGTCTCGGATCATCTCAGATGGACTCTCCAATATTCTCACCCTCTCCCCCCTTTCATTCTCCCCCCATTTCCACCTCCTAACCCTACCTGTAACCCTTCTAACTGCAATCCTTTGCACCCTTTCCACATCCCTTATCTCACCTAATCTATAAGGATCCCAAACTGAACTAGCATATTCCACCATGGGACGCACTAACGAGAAATAAGCCTTTTCCTTTATCTTCATACTTGTCCCCCTAAGCTGCCTCATTACAAAGTTTAGTGCATTTATACTCTTTTTTACTATTCTCTCAATCTGACTCCCCCACCCTAGACGTCTATCAAATACCACCCCCAAGTACTTGTAATTTTCCACTGACTCAAGTGACTTCCCTCCTACATCATACACTACATCAGCCCTCACTCTCCTCCTACCAAAGGTGACTAACTTACACTTCCCTTCATTTAACCCCATCTTGTTCAACTGAACCCAACAATTAAGTGCCGTCAAATCTGCCTGAATAGCTACTACATCCTCCTCTGTATTGATTTCCCTATATACCACACAATCATCTGCAAATAACCTTATTCTCGAATTAACAACCCTAGTCAGATCATCTATATATAAATCAAATAATAACGGACCTAGCACACTACCCTGTGGAACTCCTGACGTAACCTTAACCTCACTTGAAACCTCCGAACCTACTCGAACCGTTTGAACTCTATCCTGAAGAAAGTTTCCAATCCAATTAACTAACCCAGCATTCCCAATGGACAGTTTCAACTTCCCTAATAGTATAGTGTGATCTACCTTGTCGAAAGCCTTTTCAAAATCTAAAAACACTGCATCAATACAGCCCCCCTTGTCTACTACCCCTGCCAGCTCTTCCGCAAAACCTAACAACTGTGTCTCACATGAATACCCCTTCCTAAACCCATGCTGCACTTCCGAAATACCCCTATGTTCATCTACTTTCTCCATTATTCTCTTTATAACTACCCTTTCCATCATCTTACATACATGTGACGTTAAACTGATTCCCCTGTAGTTGTCTACCCTGCCCCTTTGCCCTCCCTTTGAAATTGGAACCACCTCCGCTTTTTTCCAATCTTGCGGTACTCTACCTGCTGTGAGTGAGGCTTGGAACAACCTTAGCAAATAACCTACAACCCCCCTACCCGCTAATTTCAGGAGATCGCTTTGCACCCCATCTATGCCTGGTGACTTCCCACTTTTTAGTTTCCTCAATACATTCCACACTTCCCCCTCTGTAAGCAGGACTTCTTCCCCCTCCCCCTCCAGTGTTGTTTCTCCCTCCCCTATAATTCCAGTCACATTGAACACTTCCCCGTAGAATCTATTTAATGCTGCTGCCTTCTCCTTATCCGTTTTCCACTCATTCCCTCCCTGATCAACTAAGGTGGGCAACTCCTTACTACTACCCTTCTGACTAGAAACAAACCTGTACATTCTATTCCAGCTACCCTGTACATCACGTTCATTAAACATACCACCCATGAAGTTTTCTTTCGCCTCCCACTTAGCCTTGTTTAAGTCCCGCCTCAGGTCCCTGATCGCTTCCTTTCCCTCCCCTGACTCCCTCAATTTCCTACTCATCTTTCTACCCTTTCTCTTAAGCCTCCTAACCGTACTATTATAGTAGGCAGGATCTGCATTTGCCTGCAACACCTTATAGGGAACCAACATATCTCTAACCTCCTCATATACTTTCCGAAAATTGAACCACAGACCTTCAACATCACGCTTGTCTATCTCACACCACTTCTCAAACCTATCCTCAAAAGCTTTTTGAACCTCTCTTGCCTGCACCCTTTTGTACCTCCAAACTTTCTTCCCAACGTTATCGGTTTGAACCGGAGCTAAAGCTAAGCTGACTATAGGTACCCGATGATCGCTAATGCCATCAACAATCACTGTTTTTGCCCACAACTCACTCGGCCTGACTAACACTACGTCTAGAATATTTGTACCCCCTAACCTTCTACTCCTGGTTCCCTCCTCCACAACCTGATGAAAACCTTCGTTTAATATGCCCGTAACGATGTTTTGCATTACTCCCCTCCCTTGTTCTCTACCTCCTACCTCCCATCTTACGTTAGGCATGTTCAAATCTCCCGCTATAATTAAACTCTCTACATTATCCCTAGCACTAAGCCTATCCTCTAAGCAATGAAGCAGTCCTAAATCCCCCCCCGGAGGCCTATATGCTGCGATTACCTCAAGAGACTGTTTGCCTACTGTTATCTTCATTCCCATCATCTCTACTTCCTCTTCCTTCCAGAGCACTGTCCCCTGAATACCTCTTTTAACTGCTACCATTACCCCTTCCAATAAATTATTCCTTTTTCATTTCAATACAGGGAGTTCACAAATTATTGAAACTTGTTATTTAACTGTTTCAATTATTGTATTGAGGAAAACCCACCCAGAACGTTAACATTATCAATGCTAACATAATATTTAAACTGTTATTGGGACGTTCTGTTTCAACATATTGTAGAAAAATTACTTCATATCATTCAGAAAAGTATTTTCTGATATACTGTCGATCCATAACAAACACTCACATTAGGTTACCTGGTGTGTGTAGGAAAATAGCCTGAGGCTGGATAAATGAATTGGTTAGATCGAAAAGAAAGAGCAGCAGCTAACCGAGGTTTATAGGTAGACATACTCGTAAGGGCTTGTTGATAGAACAGAGACACAAACACGCGAGATTTTTACGTTTTGGGTGTTGCCTCGATCAAAGTTGAGTAGATAATAATGACGATAAAGGCTGTTTGTTCAAATAGGTGTTGGATGGAAAGAGGCAGGTAGGAGGGGAGACTAACATGTCAAAGGATGTGAAGTAAAAAAAAATATATATGAAATCCAAGTTGGGTACTTTCAATCACTTCAATTCAAAAGTTAACCGCTATCAGTAGTAACTCTACTTATGAACCTTGGTGAACTGCTGTTCTTTTTATCCCTTCCGCCCAATTCATACATTAGGTTGCATGTTATTTGTATGTAACAGTATGCAGTGAGGCAAAAATACCAGGTGTTAGTATTACCCTACAATTGATCTTTCCACATCCACTATTATAATATTTTACTCATTAGCATTTTCGAGAAATATTGTATGCATCTTACAATGTACTTATTGTTTTATTGACTTTGTATCTTGCTTGGTTTGAATTTTATGATCATTCATATCTCAGAAATCCTCTCAACTGGAACTTTTTGCCTGCTGCTGACTAGGTACACCTTGAATGGAAGACCACATTCAATATTGAGCCCCATCTACTTTGAGAAAACAGTTTGGAAATGAAAGGTGGTTTAATTCTCTACGAGTAACAATAATAAAGGTATCGTATCATAGCACTCAAATCACGGAATAATGTACTGGAGGAGGTGGTTATAGATATTTCAGAATATACATACATGGACATTTAGGGTGGGGGATCATGTGATAAATTTGTCAAAAATGGGGAATGAATTGCTAAATTTCATTTTGGAGTACCTTAAGGTGGATAGGTATGGAAATCAGATGCGGCATACAAGTCTCTCATTAGACCACATATGCTAGACCTACAATAGAGTATGTTAGTTTCGTCTGGGACAAACATAAAGATAGATTAGTCAAGGCCATGAGGGACATCCAGAGGGTTGCTGCAAGAGTACTGGCATGGTACTGGGAACAGCTGTCACTCTGTTAGGAATAGGAATGGTGTGGTAAAGAGAGAACAAGAGAGATCAAGCCAAGATGCATTGAGGGTTGCGTTTGCCCGTTGGAGATGGTGTCTTCACTTCCCATCCCTCCCATGTTAAAAATATGTTCCGATTCACGGGCCACGCTTAAAGTACTATTGACCGTGCCTAGATAAGTGGTGATGAAAGGAACTAACGATATGTTCAAGGCCGGCTCGCTGTCATCAAGTTTAACAGCCCATCAGCCGTTTCTACAAAAACACACCAGATAGATCAGCGATCCATACTACACAGAAATGTCCTCACTGTATGGTACGTGTTTTCAAGATAAGTGAAGGCACCATCTCCCGGCCGCAAAAAAACGCAACCCTCAATGCATCTTGGATCAAGCTATGATCAAAGAACTGGCAGAGTGGAGAAGTAAGGATTTGTAATTTCTTTCAAGCTAAGAACAACTCTACTGCATGGACAGAACTGAACAATAGAGTGGGAATGGGGTTGAAGAGAGGTACTATGGGAGGAGAGATTAGAAGTGGAAAAAACGGATTCTTTCAGAGGACCACAATGAACTGAAACGAACTCGATTGGTTGAAGAAAACTGTGAAGAAATTTGGCGGTTTCAAGACAATGTTTTACCAATATAGATAGACGTAAGGAAGATAATTAGAGTATCTTTGTCACCACACGTCATGCATATTATATCTGCAAGAGTCATAAACATACATAGGCCCCTTGATTGTATTTATTTGTTCATTTATTATCATGTAGGCCTACATTATTAGTAGTAGGCCTACATCATATAATTATTATTGAATATAAAAACACTCCAGAGTTACAATACAATACAATGCGTAATTCAAAGGTATTACACAACAAAACATCTCTATCTAGTCTCTATACACCATCAACTTGTCAGTAAAAAATATTGAAGTGAAAATATTGTAGGACCTGCCTATATCTCATACAATGATTAAACATTTGATTTCTATTGTTAAAATTGAATGAATAGTTGCTTTCTTGGTAGGTATATAATTTGAAGGTCAACTGCTGATAACTGAATATTTCGATTAGTATTTACAAAAATACTCTCATATGTTCAATTATAGGTTTACTGTTACCGGTACCTATTTTGTTTTTCAATACGTGTGACATATCACATATGTTACAAATATTTCTGAAAAGATTCAAATTATTGTGCAAACAAATAAATACAAAACCCAAAAACCATACTTTTCATTTATTTTTCAATATTTCATAGTTGAAGAAGTTCTTCCATACAGGTGTATAAAGTTTAAAAATCATTTCTCTATAATACTGTAATACTCATTTCGGTATGTCAATTTTTGCAGCATACTTGGCAATTACAATATCTACTAGTTTACTTGGCTTGACAGTCGGTTACGAGATGTTCCAAGACATGATCTACGAGTGTCTACTCTTCACATGAGTATTAAGAAGTGTTCTTGTCACGTATGCTTTGGGGCAAAGTTCACACTCGTAAGGTTTTATACCGGTGTGAGATCGACGATGTATAATGAGTGAAGACTGTTGTGTAAAACATTTATCACATTCAATACACTTGAACTTTCGCTCTCCCGAATGAATACGCTTATGAGTTATTAAATACTTGTTGGAGCTGAAGGTTTTATCACAGTTAGGAGCATCGCAACAAAACGGTTTCTCCCCGGTGTGAATACGTTGATGGTTTTTAAGTGAGCCGAGGGTGGAAAGCACTTTGAGGCACACACTGCATTTATATAATTCTTCCTTCAAGTGTTTGCTTTGCATATGAACTTTTAATCTATAATAAAAAAACAAACATTAAATCACTTATTCATGTTGCTAATGGAGAGTTGAAATAGAAAATATAATAATGTTGACATACAATCATTGTTTAATATTGTAAGCGTTTTGAAGTGACTCCTGTCCGTCATTTACCTCACTACTCTACTAGTAAAATATAAAGAAATATTAGAATATATATAATCACAATAAAGTTAGTCAGTTGATGTCAACCAATAGTCAATTTAGAGGCTATCAACAGGAATCATTAAAAATGAAGAGAGAAAAATAAAAAATGAAATGGATGTTAAAATTAATATTCATCATTCTAAGAAATAGTATATATGATTGATGGCAGGTTATAACAGGTCGATACTCACTTGACAAAACTGAAGCCACACAGGTGACACAGTCTAAAGTGTCCACGCGTCGGGTCATGCGTCTTCATGTGATCATATAAACGACCTTTATTATAGAATGCCTTATCACAGTCAGCCTCCGAACATTTGAACGTTCTTTCTGCATGCGTTTCCAAATGAGCTTTCAGCAGCTTTGGAGTAGACAAACTCTTACCGCACACATGACAAACAAATTCTTTACTTCGATGATGAATCATAACGTGTTGTTTTAACAACGATCTATAATATGTTTTATATGCACACTCGGAGCATGCGTGGTGTTTTACGCCCGTGTGACGCACTTCATGAAAGTTGAGATCACCAATGTTCTTAAACGTTTTATCACAAACGCTACACTTGAACTTGCGCTCAGTGGTGTGAGTCCTCTTATGTGCACGTAGATTTGTATACTTTTCAAAACTTTTATTACATATGGGACAATGGTACTTTTTCTCTATTGATATCGTAGATTTTCTTCTCGTACTCTTCAGTGGAACAAGAGCTACATTATCTGTAAGGCATTTAATCTTTTTCTTACTCATCACTGGGACAGTTGGTTCAACATGTGTTTGCTCGTGTGATTGTAGGTTAAAGTGTGACGTGAAAGTCTTGTGGCAAAAAGAACACTTATGAGATACTATATCACACTCAACAGCTTCAGGTTTTCCACAGGTGTCACTTGCTTCCAACGTTCGGTGATTAGCACAGTGCGTTCTTATATGTGTACGATAGAAGTCTTTGCTGCTGAAAGTTAGGCCACAGCTGAGGAACTGACAACTACGATCGTAGAAAATAGAGTTTTGCGTTCCATTTCCACTGTTGTTACATTGTTCTTGTTCTGTTTTGATGGTTGGCAATGCTTCCATTAACATCTCAGACTTAATTCTAGTTTCAATCATTTCGTCTGGTTTTACGTCACTCCACGTTTCATGAGGCCTACAACAAAACATTGACGGATTAACAAGATAAAAAGATATTCTACAAGGTAAAAAGATATTAGTTTCATACACGAAAAAAAAAAAAACGTGCAGTATTATACAAATACTTGAAACAAAGTTTTTGGATACCAAATATTTAAAATAAATTGGAATTAGTATTTGAACAAGTCTCAGACTCAGCAGCTGGGTACAAATACATTTTTATAAAGTGAAATAATGAACTATTTTCAATTACAGATATGTAAATGTTATACATTACCATATATATCTTTTCCAATTACAGATATGTAAATGTCATACATTACCTTATATATCTTTTATTAGAGATAATGAAAGATTTTGATATATAATCAGTGTTTCCCAATTAAGACTATGGATAAATTAATGAGACTGCTTAAAAGTAGCAGCTTTTGGTACTGGAAGTTAGTTCTATATAGTTTACTTGAAACATACTGGTGAAAACTGGTGATGTATACAAATAAAATGCTCAAACTAAATCATTTTTATTCATACCATTATCTCATCAACTACAGAAAATAAACATGGTTGAAAAAATAATCAATATTCAATTGAATAGTGGTATAATATACAACTATAAGCCATACTCAGTTAACATTGTGATTCATTGAATTACCATTAGCATTGTTGTTCTTTTGAATTTATTTATTTGTATTCATTTAAATTTCACATTAATTTTTGTGGATATTTGTTGTGCATGGTGGACTGAACCTACAGATCTTTCATCATATCTATCTATAATGGAAACAACTTGACATCTTCAGTTTACAGTTTAATTCATCTCTATTCCACAAATTCAACCCAATCCCTTGCCATCCTCACATTTACTGACTGAGCTTCAACTTGTAAATTGAGTCGATTCAAGAATGAATTAATGAAATACTCGGCTGAAAACTTCTTAGCTCAAGTAGTCCCAACTGTTTGGGTTCAAGTTACAAGCAATTTAAAGTAAAACAGCAGCAGTGCAATTCAAGTAGTAAATCTATAAATAAACATATAGGGCCCAACGACTACGCATACTTTCTATACTTTGCTAGACAAAAGACTTATTAATTACATTGATGAACTTGTAAGTTCCAATATTGAAATACAAAATGAAAATATCAAATCTATGCAATTTTGAAAAGACTTGATAAAAACAGTTTCATTGGATGAGCAAAGTAAATTTTACAGTACTTGGAAAGAAAAGTTTGTTCTCCACAAGTCAAACAAAAACACATATTTTGATGAAACTTGTATGAAACTTGCACATATTTCACCATCTAACTTGATACTGTCGAGTTTTCAGGCCGTTGAACCACTTTTGCGAAAAACCATCTCGAAGTTTCAAAACACGAGGTGCAGTTTGCTGGAAAGATTCACGAGTGTCGACTCTTCACATGAGTATTGAGCAGTGTCTTTGTCACGTATGCTTTGGGGCAAAATTCACACTCGTAAGGTTTTATTCCGGTGTGAGATCGTCTGTGAACAATCAGCGTAGATTGCTGCGTAAAACATTTATCACATTCAAGGCACTTGTACTTTCGTTCTCCGGTATGACTTCGCTTATGAGTGATTAAATATTTGCTCGCACTGAAAGCCTTATCGCAATTAGGAGCATTGCAACGGAAAGGTTTTTCTCCCGTGTGAATCATGCGATGATTCTTGAGTGAGGAAAGAGAGGACATCGCTTTCTTACATACATCGCATTTATATATCTCTTTCTTCAAATGTACGATTTGCATGTGTATATTGAACCTGAAACATGAAACAATTTTTAGGTTAGTAAACATACTGGTATTATTGAAACCTTAATTAATTGATATCAGTCAACAGGACAACATTCCAGTTTTTGTGCTTACATATGAATGGTGTTGATGTAGATTGATATACTTTTTTTAAACAACCTATCAACAGCTAGCTTATTTAGGGGTACAAAGAAGCAGCTGAATGATGTTTACATAAACGCATGTGACGTACATGACTCGAACCCATGCTCAACTTGACCTAAGGTTCTAAAGCAGTGTCTCAGTGAACTGAGCTGGCTCTAAAATACTTTTTAGTCAGGAACATTTTTTAATCATTTCTGGCATCAATGAACAGGTTCCATAAACTTTCATGATATATCTGCCAATCTATTTAATAGAAAAGAAAATCTATACTCAATGTTTGTTATAGGCTTACATAACAAGGCTAATGCAATATTCGAGAATATAATATTTTGGTAAATCAAGTTCATAGTTTATATCTAGTATTTTTAAAATACCACATAAAAGATGTGGCCCATATCAATAATAAAAGCGGAGTCACAGGATAAATTTAGTTGAACAGTGTCGAAATTAGGACACCATAAATGCCACAGGAAGTTGCATGTAATAACAGCTATTACTGGTAATCCTCACCTATGTTTATCAAGACAACTAAAGCCACATAAGTGACACAGATGTACCCGTTTACGAGTTGGGTCATGGCTTTTCATATGTGAACGTAGCCCTCCGTTATTACAGAATGCTTTATCACAGCCTGCTTCAACACACTTGAATGTTCTCTCAGCATGAGTTTCGAGATGTTGCTTCAACACGGTAGGAGTGGAGAGACTCTTACCACATACGTGACAAATGTATGACTTACTTCTGTGGTGAATCATAACATGTTCTTTCAACACATAAATATTGTATGTTTTATATTCACATTCGGAGCATGCGTGTTGTTTGATTCCCAAATGTCGTTTTTCATGTGCCTGAAGATGGCATTTTTGTTTAAAGCCTTGATCGCAGACACTGCACTTATATTTACGTTCGACTGAGTGAGATAATTTATGTGTCCATAAATGTTTCTTTTGAAAAGGCTTACTACATATTGGGCACGGGACCTTTTTCGTAGTTAGGTCTACTGAAGATTTGCCACTAGTAACTATAAGTGGAGTACTTTCCGCAAGACCGTCAATTTTTTTTTTACTCATCACTGTGACAGCTGGTTCAACATGTATGTGCTCATGTAATTGTAGGCTAATTTGCGACTTGAAAGTCTGGCGACAGAAAGAACACTTATACGATATTACATCAGATCTTACAGCTTTAGGTTCTCCACCAGAACTTTGATTTGTTTCCAACGTCTGATGGCTAGCATGTTGCATATTCAAGTGCGTGAGATAGAAGTCTTTATTGTTGAAAGTTTGATCACAGCTACGAACTTGACAACTTTGCTCAGTCAATGATGGTGATTTTTCCCACTGCTGATCTTCCACATTTAGTTGTTCGGTTTTTAGAGTTGGCAATGCATCTAAACATATTTCCAAGTTACGATGTGTTAATCTGGTGTCAGTAATTTCTTCTACTTTTATTTCAAATAAATTTGTATTTGGAACACAACTATTTACGGTACAATTCACTTCATTCCACTTGTTGTTTTCAAATCTAGAAGAGAGACAAATACATGGATTAATTTTTAAATTGCTATATAGTAGCCTGTTATCAATTCATTACATTACCCTACCCTATATCATGGAATAAATATTACTCGCATATTGGTTTTCTTACAAAATCTTACATATTAAATATAAATATTTTCTTGCAAAACATTATAATATATGCCCAACACAAACCTTGTACTGTTATTCCTCATTCATGTCATTATATAGCATAATGTTGATAGGAATAGAGTATGCCTGAACACAAAACATTATATGGAACATACGCAGTTCCACTTGAAATGTATCTGTCAATTACTACTGTGCTTAATTCAAAAGAAGATTTCACAATAACAATATTCCAATAAAAGCAATAATGAAATAGCAAATTCTGGTGAATTTATTTTTTCAACATGAGGCACATTTATTCACAATAATTTCCTTGCTTAAATCTCTTCTAAACTCTTGTTTCTTCAAGTATCGGTTGAACACCGTCAATCATAAAAGCTGTACTGGCATTAACATTCACTCAAGGCATTAACTTCTGCCAACTCGAGTAGATTACTCAAAATACACATTGATAAACAACATCATTTTGTCATTGTAATGAATTAGCTCAAATTTAGGAATGAATACATTAATTCAAATTCACAATGAACGATAAAAAGCACAACCATCAAGGCCAAATCAATATTTATTTTGTTTCAATTACTTTGCAGTAAATAGAATTATTGGTGGCAAAGTTCCTTAATCTAAATTACATTACAAAGTATTATTTTATGAAATCACGAACAGGTTAAAAACAATGTATAAAAACCAATAATTCCGCCAAAACTCAACTTCTTTAACATTCTTATACAACTTACGACATTCAATTTCTCAACCTCAAAAACGTTTCCATTCAACTCATTCTATTCTCTCCCAGCTTTAGCCAGGAAAGAGACCTTCCTGATATCCAATCTTGATATGCCAACCATTAGTTTCATTTTGTGACTATGTATTTTTAATTATCATATTCACTTTATTGAATTTCTTCATCCTGTGTAACTCTCCCCATCTTCTCTCACCAACAAATACTTTTGGCAAAAATTACATAATCTGTTGTTCTTTCTCATTGTTTCTAGGATATCAATTGAATTGTATCAATACACTTGGTTTACAAAAAAAAAAAGAAAAAAAAAAAAAAAAAAAAAAACAGGCTTATTTGTCTTTTATACCTATTTTATAAAAAAAAAAATCAGTAGAGGCCTACTCATTTAGGATTTGTAATTTTGAAAATGTATTTCAGAACACTGTAATTTATTTAATACTATTTTCCATAATTAAATTTCCAAGAAAATAAAGTACACTTCTTTACATTACAATTGACTTATGCACAGGTCTTTCAGTCCTTGGCTTCATCAAACTTAGTACTTAACCTGGTTTACACATATTCATATGTTTTCCTATAAAAAAACATGAAAATGAAATAAAAAAATAAAACACTCATTAAAAACACACTGACATAGTAGAAAGTTAGTAGTAATGGGCAGTATGAGTGCCAAATTCACTGGTGTGTTCTTTTCACATGGGTATTAAGCAGGGTTTTCGTCACGTATGCTTTGGGGCAAAGTTCACACTCGTAAGGTTTTATACCGGTGTGAGATCTTCGGTGAACAATCAGCGTAGATTGCTGCGTAAAGCTTTTATCACATTCAAGACACTGGTATTTTCGTTCACCAGAATGAACTCGCTTATGGATTATTAAATATTTTTTGCTACTAAAAGCCTTATCGCAATTAGCAGCATCACAAATGAATGGTTTTTCTCCTGTGTGAATACGTTGATGATTTTTAAGCGAAGAGAGCGCCGATACCACCTTGAGGCACACTTCACATTTATACATCTCTTTTTTCAAGTGCACAATTTGCATATGAATATTCAACCTAAAACACACAAAATATAATCATTATAAAACTGCAAGTAAAACTTGATAAAGATAAATGTACTTATTAGAAATAATTGATAAGCTTAACTTTGTAAGATGAAAAGAAATAAGAACTGAAAGATTATTTTAGACCTGAATGTAAACTGACGGTTACAAATTACACGACATGATGGCATTGAAGGTCAGGAAGGGGCTTAATTTTTCAACGAGTCGGTGGATGTTTTCACTAAAAACAAGCAGCATTATGCGTTGTATGATAATATACAAGATATCTATACGGAATGTAATGTAGGTCTACACACCTTAGGAAGAGCATATCCAGTTTTCATAAAACTTCTCTTACATATGAAAATTTGAATGTTTTTGGATAACACACTGGAACCTTTCTACATAGTATGGTTTTCATGAGCCCAGTGTAAAAAACTTAATGAAGGAACTGTTCAACTTGAAAGAGCACACAGTAGGGACCGTTGAAAAATTTACCACATGCAAAAATGTATAAGAGAAAATCAAACTTGAGAGATTCTACTGTAGGCCTATATTTCTCTCTTTTCAAGCCAAGTTATTCTTATGGGTAATTCAAAACTTGACTCATCAATTTCCAAACATCTACTCGACCAATTGTTACCAATAGTTGAAATGAGTAAAATTGCTGAAAAATTTTCATGTGGATTGGTATTGGCTTGCAACTAGTGAACGTCTTCCAAAAGCTGTTTATAAACTTGATGCCAGACATGCTCATGAATGAATATGAACAGTTGCAATTGCAATGTGCAAATGTAAGCTTACATTAAGGATTTGCTGAAATATTTTGTTTACAAGATGATGAATAAAGTGCGTAGTTTATTTAGTAAAAGAAGAACCGATGAAAAAAGATCACAATTAATAAAAAGAATGAAGTTTATTTGTTTGCACCCCAAATGATGGACTTGTCCCCGAAACTGTTTAGTTTGCTATTGACAGTTTGTTAAATATGTTACATTGTAATTAATCGTATCCTCTGAGGAGGTAAGATCGCCCTTGTGGTGCCCCATCTAATGCCCCTCTTGTCCTAGACCCATCATTAATTGGATGAAGAAATAATAAATTTTATGTTATTAAAATGTTTTGATAACTCATACATCGCATATATCACATACTTGTATATTGCCAAAAGTACAGATCTAGGACGGTTAAAAGTTGAAAGTAATAAAAAGTTGAAAAAGTTGAAAAGTTAAAAGTTGAAGTACATATAATGTCAATACAATGAAGGTACATCTAGGGAAGGTCAACATCTTGGAATGAACATGAAATATGACATCATACAGTACTCACTTTCCTGAAGTTATACAACTCAAGCCACATAAATGACATAGATGTGCATGTACACGAGTTGGGTCATGGCTTTTCATGTGTGATCGTAATCCTCCATTATTATAGAACGCTTTATCACAGCCCGTTTCAGTGCACTTGAATTTTCTTTCAGCATGCGTTTCCATATGCTTCTTCAATTTTTTAGGAGTAGCTAGACTCTTGCCACATACTTGGCAAATAAATTCTTTACTTCTATGACGAAACATTATATGTTCTTTGAGAACAGAAATGTTATATGTTCTGTATTCACACTCCGTGCATGCCATATCTTTGATGCCCAGATGACGTTTTTCATGGCGCTTAAGATCTCTGCTTTGTTTATAGCTTTGATCGCACACACTACATTTATATCTATGTTCATTTGCGTGCGTCTTTTTATGACAATTCAAATTTCTCCATTTATTAAAAATCATATTACACACTGGGCATGTGTACTTTTTCTCAGTTACTGAAGATTTACGGCTAGTACAAGTGAGTGAAATATCATCTCCAATACGGTCAATCCTTTCTTCACTCATCAGTTGGGCAGCTGGTTCAACGTCTGTGTGCTCATGTACATTAACGTACGACTTGATTGAACACTTATGAGATGATACATCAGACTCAACAGCTTTAGGTTTTTCATGAGCTTCAGTTGTTTCTAACGTCTGTTGGTTAGCATATTGTGTTCCCATGAGCGTGAGATAGAAGTCTTTATTGTAGAAAGTTTTATCACAGCTATGAACTTGGCAACTTGGCTCACTTATTGACGGGGGATACTGGTCTGCCACATCTACTTGTTCGATTTTTAGAGATGGCAATGCGTCCAAACATGTTTCCGAGTTGTGTTTTGTTAATTTGGTGTTGGTAAGTTCATCTGCTTTTATGTCTAACAAAGTGGTATTTGGAACGCGACCAAATAACTGGCAGTTTCTTTTACTTCCCTTGTTGTTTTCGAATCTAGAAAACAGACAAACATGTAAATTAAATTCAAGCTGCTATATGCTATATGCATAGCCTATAAATACTAAATTATAATTTTTTTTTAATTGAATTAATTATAATTACTGGCATAATAGTTTACTCACAAAATAATATAAACCCATCATCAACCTTAAAGAATCATTATATGTAACACCTCACTCACTCACGTAATTGTATTTATTTTCTGCAGATTTGCACATTATACAAATATAGGAATTTGGATAAAGTCGAAAGGAGTCAAGTAGGCCTGAACATATTGCATGATAATTAGGCACACCAATTATCGGTTTCAATTAAAATTGAATATGTTGATCACTGCTATTGTGGTTACCAATGGAGAAAAAACATTTGAAAAAATGATATCCCAAAATGAAATGGAATTTATTCTTTGAACTTGAGGCATTTTTGATATTTCTTTACAATAAATTTCTGCATGTTTGCTTCTACACTCTATATTTCTTCAACTATGGGTGACATTGAGGGACATATTCAATCATAAGCTGTAATCTATATCGAACAAAGGCAAATGAATACCTTTTTTTCTAGTAACTGGAAGGAAAAACTAAAAATGCAAGTTAAATGATGCTCATATATATATATATATATATATATATATATATATATATATATATATATAGGGCCTATATAAGAATTGAAGGTTTGGAATGAATACATTTAATAAAGAACATTACATGTCATGACTGTCACTGATAAATCAATACACAAGATATTAAATAATATTACATTCATATAAAAAATAAAATCAGAATCAAAATGGGCTCATGTATCATCTATTTCATTACACACACACAAAAAAAAAACGTGTGTTTGAACAGTATGTTTAGATTTCACCAAACATTTTAAAACTTGCTCTATCCATTTACAGTGAAACCTCTATCCATCGTTTTTCAAGGGACCAAGAAAATAAAACCATCCATCCAGGAAAACCATCCATCCAGGAAAACCATCCATCCAGGAAAATTTAGCATTGATTATATGGGAGTGGGGTTAGAAAAAATGAATGATACAAGCAGGAAAACGATGGATCCGGGATCGATGCATAGAGGGTTCACTGTAATACTATTTCAATTATTAATTTTCATTTCCACAACAGTGAACAGTCCTCTTTCAATCACAATACTAAATTCAGTTCAGTTAATTCAGTTCTTCATAGTGTAGCTCCATTCAATACTATTGAACATCCACTTAGACACAATAGAAAATTAAAAGCCATAGTAGTCCATATGAGTAGCCACAGTCTCACTGGTGTGTTCTCTTCACATGGGTATTACCGTTACGCAGTGTCTTCGTCACGTATGCTTTAGAGCGAAGTTCACACTCGTAAGGTTTTATACCAGTGTGAGATCGTCGGTGAACAATCAGTGTAGATTGCTGTGTGAAGCTTTTATCACATTCAAGACACTGGTATTTTCGTTCATCAGAATGAACTCGCTTATGGATTATTAAATATTTTTTGCTACTAAAAGCCTTATCGCAATTAGCAGCACCACAGATGAATGGTTTTTCTCCCGCGTGAATATGATGATGATTTTGAAGCGAAGAGAGCGACAATACCACTTTAAGCACACTTTACATTTATACATCTACTTGATAAACATCAATTCATTTCTTCCACATTCTATCAACCTTTAAATTCACAATGATTATCATTTTGAGCTGAGACTGATTATTTCAGAAGAGGTACTTTCAATAACGTTCTTTTTTTTACCGAGTTCAATTAGACAATTACTAATAATTATTTCCTCATTACTTATTTCTATTACAGTAAATACCCGTTTCTTCGAGAATCTGTCTTCCTCACATACACGTCACGAGTGTCTACTCTTCACGTGAGTATTAAGTAGTGTCTTGGTCACGTATGCTTTGGGGCAAAGTTCACACTCGTAAGGTTTTATACCGGTGTGAGATCGACGATGAATGACAAGTGAAGTTTGTTGGGTAAAACTTTTATCACATTCAACACATTTGTATTTTCGTTCACCCGAATGAATACGCTTATGGACTATTAAATACTTGCTCGCACTGAAAGCCTTGTCACAATTATCAGCATCGCAGCGGAACGGTTTATCTCCAGTGTGGATACGTTTATGGTTTTTAAGTGATGCTAGAGTGGTCATCACTTTTTGGCATACACTACATTTATATATATCACTCTGTAAGTGTATGACTTTCTCATGAATATTCAACCTGAAACAGAATATGTCAGCATCAATTTATGAACATGTAACTGTTACATTACTAGGAAAAGCCAAATGACCTCGCTGTCGATGCGCCTTAAAACCCTAATAATACTAGGAAAATGGGGGGTTGCTCTAGTACACCGAAAATCTCATACACCAAGAATGTTTGTTCTTCAAATATTTTCATCCTGGGATATTTTCATGACGATTTATCAAACTTCCCAATTTCTTTCTGAAAAAAGTGTCTGTCCAATTTTAAGGGAAAACAATTGGGTTCTATTCTGGTATGAAATCAAATCCGAAAAAAGTTTCAAGTCGATTGGTTACTCTGTCTGATCTGTATGCCGCGAACGAAATAACTAAAAAAACACATGGAAACAAAGACCAATTTTTTCCAGTTAGTGAAATGGAAGGCTTTGCCATGCTCATCTAACAATAACTTTTATGCTTATATATTTCCAAGGGAGACCAAAAAGAGAAAAGGAAGTGAGGCATGATCAGAAACTGCAATCATAATTAAAATGAAATCAAAATGGTAGTGACCTAATGGGATCACTAGCAGATAAACTGAAACAGTAACCGCTGCAAACAATTACACGATACCTGTGGCTAGCAGAGTACGCTTCTATCTCGTCCTCAACTTTTGCTTATCAAAGATGAAGATATTTTGATGGCAGAATAACACAATTATAAAGTCTTACCTATGTTTAGTAATGTAGCTAATGCCACACAAATGACAGAGATGTGCGCGTCCACGAGTTGGGTCATGCGTTTTCAGGTGAGAACGTAACCCGGCTTTATTATAGAATGCTTTATCACACCCAGCGTCCGTACACTTGAATAATCGTCCAGCATGTGTTTCCAAATGAGCTTTCAACATAATAGGAGTCGCCACGCTCTTACCACAAATATGACACACGTATTCCCTGTTGCTATGACGAACTGCCATGTGATCTTTTAGTAATGATATATTAAGAGTTCTGTATTCACACTCTGTACATGCAAAGTTTTTCTCTCCCAAATGTAGCAGCTCATGATTTTTACGATGCCCACTTTGCTTAAAACCTCGATAACAGTAACTGCATTTATATTTCCGTTCGTTGGAGTGTATCTTTGAATGGGCGTAGAGATTTTTACTTTTGTTAAATACCTTGTTGCACACTTTGCACGGGAACTTTGTCTCGGATGTCGACAGTCTGTTTGTAGTAGCCGCAAGTGGCACATTACTCTTCACTGGAACAGTTAGTTCTGAATGTGTAACTTCGTGCAGCTTCAAGTTATCTTGACACTTGAAAGTCTGATTGCAATTACCACATTTGAAAACTGTATCAAGTCCAGTAGCTTCAAGACGTGCAGTTACATCGAGTCCAGCGCCTTTAACACGTGAACTCACATCAAGGCCAGTAGCTTCAATATGTGAAATTCTTTCAGAGTTTGAAAAAGAAGTGCCATTCAAGTGTGCAGTCATATGAGCATTCAAGTAAGGTTTAGTTTTGAAAGTTTGACCACAGTTAGGGACTTGACAACGAAGTTTGTACGATTGTGAAGATTTAACCAAATGCTTCTCTACCGTCATTCGAGTATCAATTTCAGTGACATTTCCTTCCTCTTCTATCTTCACAGTTGGTAACGGCCGTACAAATATTTTCGAGTGATGTTCATTCATTTCACTGTCAATATGCTCTGCTTTTGCACCAATCAATGTTTCTTTAGTCACACAAGCCAATGACAACGGATTTACATTATGCCACTTGTAGCCCTTACATCTGGAAAAGAAAGCAATTATGTACCACTAATACCAAAATAATTTGAGAAAAACTGAAAAATAAAATGGATGATTGTTTGCCTCTCATGACCACAGCAGAAAAGTTTACGTCACATTCCTAGCTTGATAACATCTAAATATTAGTGTAAATATAAATTGATTGTTAGTGTGTGGAATAAATAGCCTACAAGTTGAAAGTTATGTTAGCTTATATTGTTGCCATGTGTAATTCTTGCCACCAAGCACTATAATAGGAACATTTGACAAAGCATAACTTTTCATATAACAAAATAAAATGATGGATAAACAAAACAATTTGGCAATAAGTGAACGAAAGGAAGTTTACAATATCTTGTCTTATGTGGGACTAATGCTAAGCTAGGATTTACATATTTACATCTTAATAAAATATCCGAATGATTAATGACTCAGTTGATACATCAACTAGAAGCGATCAATGTTATCATATGATGCCAGGCTGCACGATGCTGCTCAACGACCCCAACAACAGCTAGGTTATATGGAAGTTGCACATCAACTACGCATTATACGTTTTGACAACATACTGTTATCAACTACTGTACCGATGCCAGACACTTAATATAACAATAACACTCCACTAGATGGCATCACCAGCCAACTTATTTTGGCCATCCCATGGGTTCCTGGAAAAGTTTCAAGCATGTTCAAGTGTCAAAATCAATACTTACATGAATAAGTTCAAGTTACGTTGCCTACATATAATACAAATTTGGGTAATTGAACATATTGATTTGTGGTAAGACATTTTGTCCCTTTATATTTAAAATTCACATGTAGAGATACGATATAGGGTTGCTTCTTAAAATGTTTGAACTGAAATGATGTGCCTATTAGTAATAAGAACTTTACCTTGTCCACATGTACTAATTGAATTAAATAAATAACTGAACAAAACTGCAAATGGATGTGATGGGATAATAAAAGTGCATTGAAAAATAGGGAGAATACCTTGTAGTTCCAAGTGTATCAAAGTATTCAACAGAAAACAAGAAATGACTAAAAACCAGAAAAGAATTCTTGGTATATTTAGAAAATACATGAGACTTCTATTCAATCATATTGTCATATACAGTATACAAAAATTAATACACACATTGCAAAAATATTGATACTGAAGATTACATTAAAATCTGAATAATATATTGATTTGATAATTCAATAGTACATCAAATAAGTTTAAGAAAAGAGAAAAATAACCTTATCACTACCAAAAAACAAACATATTATTCACTTGCTGCTCTAAGAAAGATAATCAATATAAGTTTGAGTTTAAACAGAAATACCTTGATGCTTGAATATGATAATATGGAAAATGAAGTGAGAAAACAGCAGTCAATTTCAAGAATACTAACAGACAATGTTTCGGCTTACTGCCTGGATTGTTATATCTTACAACAAGACAACAGAAGTACAGGAAGTAGAGAAAACATTGTGTACTGTTGTATCATACGCAATAGTCTCCGTTACAAATTACAATCAACAGCCACCAGTACATGTAGCTGAGTGATTAACACACTCGCTTCATGTGATCCGAGAGGTGAAGGGGTGTCTCGGACCTGGTTCGATCCCCGCCACTGTCCAACTTTACAAGGGTTTTTCGTGGTTGCCCTCTGTAGCTTAGGTTGATGCCAGGATGGTTCCTACAATATAGGCCACGACTGCCTCCTTCCCACTATCCTTCCCAATACTTGAGAAACTCTCATCTCATCATCCCACCATCTCATCAATCATTCATTCGACGCCAAAAAATCTTAGTTATCATTATAGTGCGTCGTTGAAACCAAATGTAAAAAAAACAGCATCTACGTAAATAGCATGTAGGTACCTGCTGTTTTCTCTCCCTCTCTTTTCATATCATAATAATATAATATAAATTTCAAGTAGTATCTATAGGCTTTATTTATACAGTCAACTTTATAAAATAAACCTGGCTGGTATTCTCCGTGTCAATTGTTTATAAGTTCAACATGAATATGGTAACCGTATCTACAACTATAAACTAATGTCATTTTGTTTGGACTTCATCTCAATTATTTTTATACTGATCTCTCCCTCTTCAACAGAAGCTACACACGTAATCATACATGTTTACTCTTCACGTGATTGTTCAGCAGTGTCTTTGTCACGTATGCTTTAGGACAATGTTCACACTCGTAAGGTTTTATACCGGTGTGAGATCGTTGGTGGACAATCAGTGTTGTGCGTTGTGTGAAGCTTTTATCACATTCGTCGCACTTGTACTTTCGCTCACCAGTATGAATACGTTTATGGATGATTAGGAGCGGTTTAGCACTAAAAGCTTTTTCACAATTGGGAGCGTCACAAAGGAAAGGTTTTTCTCCGGTGTGAATACGGCGATGATTTTTGAGTGAACCAAGAGTGGACACCACTTTAGAACAAAAGTCACATTTGTATTTCTCTTTATTCAAATGCGCAACCTCCATATGCACGTTGAAACTAGAACAAAGAATAACATAATATAAATATAAATAATAGGCAGAATATCTGTGAAGGATGGATCGAAAGTTGTCAGTTATTAGATGAGCGTAGCGAAGATTCCATTTGGGGCTTCGTTTTTATGTTTGTTTGTTTTTGTAATTTTGTATGTGGGATACAGGTCAGGAAAAAATACCTATCAACTTGAAACTTTTTCTACATATTTCTGTCATACCAGAATAGGTTGGGATTGTTTTTCAGAAAAATCGGTCGTAAGGTTTTTCCAGAAAAAAATCGGAAAGTTTGAAAAATCCTCATAAGAATAACCAGGAGGAAAAATACTTGAAAAATAAGAATTCCTCAAAAGCTCTCAAATTTTCACCGAATACGGATGAAGAATACTATTATATACCTTTTCAGAGATTTTTGCAACAATCGGATGAGAAATAACGAAGAAAACGCATTCAAAACGTACTTTCACTTCAAACAAAGCTAATTCAATCAATAGCAACTGTCAAATAGCAATAGCAAGTGTCATCAATTAAATTTAAACGATTGAAATCAATTATGAATGAACATGGAGGCCGTGACATAATTGATTCCGGTAGGGTTTTTAAATGTTTGAAGTGATCCAATGTCTGTAGATGTGGACTGCGCTGACAGATTATTTTTCTTTGTACATTTCTATACTTCTGAGCTCATCTCACAACGCAAATCCTGCGTTTTCCTAATGTAACAACTACAACCTAGAGTCAACAAAGTTTAAGTAAACCAGGGAAAGCTGGTACGTTCATACAAAGTATTATGAATATTTCTTACACGGAAGCATGACATTGAAATCAAGTACGGTATAGCTGTTAATATGACCTTCCAATTGAATATTCAATCAGAATTCAGACTATTTATATTTTGTATTTTTATAACACCACAATGCCTACATGAGTGCCAACTACTAGTATATGTGACATACAGAAATGGCAAATAGCACACACAATATCTTGCCTAGCTACACTAGTTTAGCATCTATGTATTAGTTTGCAGATGTAATCCAAGGTGATCGTTTCTACAACTTTCACTTTACTTCGACAAACTTTTCTAATAGTAGAGAATCGAATCAAACAGATGACCGAGAAAATATAACATTTTGATATAATTCATTTAAAAGTATCTAGACCTATGTATATAATTATAAATAACTATTCTGCAATAAAGTATAATGTTTGTAAGTTTATAACTTATATCAGGTTTTTAAATCATCATTACTGAAGTGAACATATGATTAACATATTCAATTGGAAACTCAATGAGACCCAAAATTACCCATTTTGGATTATCTTTGGATTATCAAAATATTTAGCATGGAAGTTATGGGTCAAAACTCTGTAGGGACCAGAACAACTGTTTGAATTAAAGTAATATTATTATTATTATTTTAATGGAATTATTATTATGGTTTGAATTATTAGAGTTTTACTTAAAGAGGGTTTACTGTATCATCTTACTCACTTAAAAAGAAAAAGAGGGTTTTATTTACCTTCCAGTATCAGTACAACTAATGCCACATAAATGGCAAAGACGTCTCTGTCTTCTACAAGTTCCATGACTCCTCATGTGACAACGTAAGCCCCCTTTATTGTAGAATGCTTTGTCACAGCCCTCTTCAGTACACTTAAATGTTCTTTCACCGTGCGTTTCCATGTGACCTTTTAGTATAGCTGGCGTAGAAAGACTCTTACCGCAAAGGTGACAAACTAACGACTTGGTTCTATGGTGAATCATTATATGATCGTTCATGCGAGTAATATCTGGAGCTCTGTAATCACACTCAGGGCATGCATGCGGTCTGCCAGTTAAGTGGCGACGCTCGTGCGCTTTGACCCGAGCGCTAGACTTGAAGCCAGCATCACAGATACTGCACAGATATAGGCGATCTTCGGTATGAGAGAGTACGTGTTCTTTCAGAGCTCGAAGCCTGCGAAATGACTTATTACAATCTGGACATGTGTGTTCCTTCTCAGTTTCTGACAGCTTCTTGTTGGCAAGAGCTGCATTACCCGCAATAGAAACAATGCTTCTCTTACTAGTCATATAATATGATCCACGAGTGGCTGAGTTGGGGTATTTGTTTGTATTCAAGTTTTCAGTTTTTCTTTCGCGCTTTTTCTGTTCATTAGCGCCAAATGAAGTATCATCACGCATACTACGAACTACTACAGGTCTCCGATTGCCATCGTATCTGAAAGAGAAAAAAATATTACATATTGTAGGAAAAAATGTGGTCAAAGTACTTTAAATATACCGGTAGTCAATTGTTGTGTTATTGGGATACAAATAAAAGATCATAGGAAAGCTTTTGCTACGATCAATGACACCTACATAGTCAAGTAGTTAGAAGTATGTATAGAAGTTCAAGTGGGAGGTTTGGCTCCTACCCACCAGAGATTTAATTTGCCTCATCTTCAGCAATTATTACAAAACCTATAAATCATTTGATGGGTGATAACAATTTGAGAAGGGAGGAGCCAAACCCCCACTTTTAAATCTGTGTAGGTTGCTCAAGAGACAGAAGTTCAAGTCAGTTGGTGTTTATGACCCAAGCCTATTTATTCGTAATGATTTTATAGATGCATATTGATGACAGCTAAAACTATTGGCATTGGTGAATAAAGACTGAGGTAAAGAAGAGGTTATATATTGATTTTTTTTTCGATTGGAAAGGAAATGGTCGCTATTATCATGAATCATTAAAATTCACTTCACTACTGAGGGAAACCAAGTAATAATGGACAACCTTGGTGGATATCAAACAGTTCAAAATCGCATGTCCTGAATGATGGTTCAATGAGGTAGCACCTCATCTACCCACCAGATGAACGTACACGATATTATATTACAACATAATCTTTGTCTATCAACAATATTTATTAAATATATTAGCTTTTCCATGGAAGAGATAATTTACAAAGAGTTGATCACATTGGTTTCTCTTTTACAATAAATGAAAGATTATAACATTTCCTATTAAACTATATTGAGTCACCCATACACATAACATGATAAAATAACATAATCATTAGCAAATGATTGATCTGTTAGTATCAATCTATCGATGTATCAGAACCTTGAAAAATAAGATTAATTGTAATACAATAGTTGAACCAATACTAATGCTTGAATACACTTTGAACGCAGAAAATGATTATTCGAAGCAGTTCTATGGTACTTATTGTATTCAACTAAATTCAAATTAGTCCATTACAAATTACAGTACAACTCAACAGATACAATCACAATTAGCAACTATAGTAAATTAATTCTTTAGAATATTTTCAGCACATCACCAAATCTTGAAAAGACATGTACTGTACTTTGATTAGAAAGGAACTCGAACAATAATTGTTTAAATTTAAAATTACAGTGTACAGTGATTATTATTTGAGTGAATTTCATCACTGGATTCTTCAACTGTAGATGGTAACCTTTCAATCAATCACAATCTTTCTTCTATGCTCAACAATGCATGCACAAGCTGTTCATGCGTGCTTACTCTTCACATGAGTATTAAGCAGTGTTTTTGTAACAAATGCTCTAGGGCAAAGTTCACACTCGTATGGTTTTATACCAGTGTGAAATCGTCGGTGAACTATCAGCGTAGATTGCTGTGTGAAGCTTTTATCACACTCAAGGCACTGGTATTTTCGTTCTCCGGTATGAATTCGTTTATGGGTAGTCAAATGCGACCTGACACTGAAAGCTTTATCACAGTTAGGGGCATCGCAGCGGAATGGTTTTTCTCCGGTGTGAATACGCCGATGGTTGTTGAGTGAACCGAGAGTTGACACAACTTTAGAGCAGACTTCACATTTATACTTCTCTATTTTTAAATGTACAATTTCCATGTGGATGTTCAACCTAAAATCAAAATAATGTAATAATTGAGTTGTCAATGAACGGTAGTAGAAAAAAACTATATTTCAATAAGCAAACAAAATCGAACACATATAAACCAATAAGCTACAAGACCAGACCAGAATAAACCTATAGAGTTTTCAGTTTCCAGACCAAACTGCAGTATCAAGTGTTGAGAAAAAATAAAAACATAAAATACCCAACAGGTATATAACGGCAGAAAATTAAAACAATTACAAATTGAACATTAGCTATAAATTCCAGGTACAACATAAAATAATATCATTTTATTTCCATTATTAATGCATAGTCATACATTTTGAAAAACCCCTCACTTATCATCCAACTAAGTTAAAACTTATAAGTTGCCACTGGTGAGGCATTTTAAATATTTAAAACTTGTGTCAATGATAATAAGCATAGAACAAGAAACGCTAAATACTAAGCAAACAACAAATACTTGAATTAAATCACGTAGCTCCGTAAATACTCACTTTGCTTTATTGATACAGCTATAGCCACACAAATCACAGAGATGAAAACGTCCTCGCATAGGTCCATGACTTTTCATATGACAACGTAATCCTACTTCATTATAGAATGCTTTATCACAGCCCTCTGAAGTACACGTCAACGTTCTCTCTCCATGTATTTCCATATGCTTCTTCAACGTGTTACTGGTAGCCAGACTCTTACCACATACGTCGCAAACGTACATTTTATTTCTGTGGCGAACTTTTATGTGGAGATTCAACAAAGATACATTGTACGTTTTAAACTCGCATTCGGAGCACGCGTGATCTTTCAGCCCTAAATGTCGTTGTTCGTGAACCTTTAGATGGCCGCTTTTCTTGAAGCGTAGTTCACAGACGCTGCATTTGAATCTACGTTCGTTTGAATGATTATCCTTATGAGCTTTCAGATTTCTAAGTTTGTTGAATATCTTATTACACACAGGACATGGAAACAGTTTCTCGAGTTCTTTTGTCGCAGGTGATTCTCGAGTTGTGTTTGGAGTATCTTGTGTTTGTTCATTGACAACCTGTTGGCCAAACTGTCGGGTAATACCAGGTCTGTCACGTTTCACTATTCGTTCATATGTCTTGAGTGTGGCGAGTTTATTCATTTCCAATGTTTCTTGTTTAGAATAGTGCGTGCTCATGTGTGCTCGAAGAAAAGTTCTATTTCTAAACGTTAGACCACAGCTAGGTATTTGGCAATTGAACTCTACTTTATTCAATTGTTTTTTTCCTACACGAATATCACAATTTGTACTCTGTACATGTTCTGTTTTAATCGGCAATCTTTCTATGGTTATTTCAGGCGTATCAATTGCACTATTACCTATCACGCCAAGCAAGGCTGGAGTTGAAACACAATGAAATACTACTGGAGTAATATGTACGTCGTCTTCATATCTGAAATAAATAAAATAAATTAGAAGTGGAATCAACTTCAGTTAACGTGAATATCAGAATTATTTTCAATAAATATATACGAAATAATAAACATGCAGTTGAACACACTGCACAAGGAAATAAGTACATTGAATCTCTTGATCTATATCCATATTATATGATCCATATAACGTTGATGCTACAGCTTTACAGCAGAGAGACGATACATTGTTATTTATTACATCCTTAGCATAAATTTCATTTTACGGTCCAATGTATTGAAGTATTAAAAATAATAATAAAAATGAAAAATTATTCCGAATAATTTAAAATTACTCGCATAAATTGTACATAAGGGAAATGACTTGGTTAGACTTGGACTTGAATTTAGTGAAATGTGAAAACTGGAATGACATTCAGCATCAGAAATCAAGTGAACAAATTTCCAAAGATAAATACTAAAACTAAATTTAATATATTACATATACATATGTGAACATTCAAGTTCAACACAAATGGTCAACTCTGGAGTATATATACTAGCAAACAGGAAAATTATTTCATTATTACATGAGCATAGCAGACCTCCATTGTTTTGTTGTACCGGTGCTGAAAAAGATAGGGGCTCGTTTTCATGTTTGTTGTCTTTTTCGTAAGCGGCATTTGCCGTGTTTTCTTAGTATGTACTAGGTAGTGTAATAAGAATATATATTTTATCAGAGAAATGATTGAAATGGATTATTGTTGAAGATATTTTGTGGTATTTATTCAGGCACAATTGAATATAGAGAGTAAAAATGAATACAGGTGACAGAATACATCGTATATGCCTACTTGATGATAATTAGTACCATACTTATTTTGTAGTGATCAACTGATTTTATTTGAGCGCATACAGTAGGACCTATAGACTTCTACTGACTACAACGAGGCCTGCCTCTTGTGTGTTCTCATCCAATACCTTCCAATTAACTGATACCACTTAGAAAACAGTTCAAGGTGCGTACAAAAAATTGGTCCAATATTCATTATCATTACTATTCATTACAATAAAAATCAAATTTGAAAAAACCTGATTGATGTTCAACATGAACAAAATGAATGAACAAAAAAATTGTTTTTGAATACTGTTATCAAATCATTTTATACAACCACAAAAGTTTCACACAGATGTGTAGAGGTTTGAGAATACAAACGAAACAATTAAATGACCAATGTTTTCAGATTCTGATGCACCAACCTATTTCGTATGTATAACATTATTGTACATAATTTGTCAGGTATTTTAGTTTAGGACCTACATCAGAAATTCCATCTTCTAATTACAGTCACAAGATGTGATGCACAACACGTTACAGCACTGCATTCTCCTTACATTCTCATTCTATTTAATTAGTATTTATTTAAAGTTGCTTTAATAGTACCTACGTATATTACCTTTACTCTACGTATATAGTAGACACACCCTACTGCTTACTCATATGGGTCCGACGAATCAAGAACGTAATGAGATATATCAACAATGTCTAAGACAGTTACTCATACCCAAACTAGTTCAGTATGTCAAAAAGTTCAAGTTGGCTCTACTTGGACGGGGAAAAATCGTTGCCTCCCACCGTTGTTTTTTCTTGCGTGTGATTGGTTGAGAGTTGCCGTCGATCAAAGTTTTGACGGACGTCATGTGAAAAAATCGTTATGGGAACCTAGCTTATCAGAGGACATCAGCAACTCAACATTTTTATACATTGTATACAATTTTAATTGAGCATTCATCATAGGCCCTACTGTATCATAATGGAAAAGGCACGGAGGAAAGGAAAGACCGAGTCAACAGCTTTCACCAAAGGTTCAAGTTGCCTAATATTTTACTAAATACCCAATCTTAATATACAGGGACCATACTATGAGTTTATTAAAGTGCCTATTACGTGTAGGCTTAATTACAAAAGTATGTTTGCTGCAGCAGGCACAATCATAGTGATAGGAGACTAATCTACTCATCAGCTTTATTCTTCCTCAGAACAATATAGGTATTATATTAGCCAATGGTATACAAGTGTCTACTCCTTACATGAGTATTAAGCAGTGCCTTCAACGTATATGCTTCATAGCAAAGTTCACACTCGTAAGGCTTTCTTCTGGCGTGAGATTGATTATGAACAATAAGCATTGAATGTTGTGTGAAAGTTTCATTACATTTATCACACTCAAACTTTAGTTCTTCGTTATGACTTCGTTTATGCTTCATCACAATTAGGAACCCCGCAGAGAAACGGGTTTGCCCTGGTGTGAATACATAGATGTTTTTTTAAAGAAGCAAGTGAAGTCACCACTTTGGAACACACCACATTTATACTTGTCTTTAACAAGACGTAAGCTTCGATGCTCATTTAATTGGGTCAAGTATAAAAAGATGTTGCCACAAATATCACAGATGAGCTTGCACCCCATTGGGTTCATGAATCTTTGGAACGCGTTATCACAGCTTGCTTCAGGGCACTTGAACATTCTTTCAGCAGGCGTTTCCATATGACCCCTCAACACGGTAGGAGTGGAATACCCATACCACATACGAGACGAAAGTACGATTCATTTCCATGATGAATTATAACGTTCTCTCAACGCAGAAATATTATATGTTTCATATTCGCATTCGGAGCACGCGTGTTGTTTGATGTCCAAATGTCAATTTTCATGTGCCTTAAGATCGCCACTTTGTTTAAATCTTTGATTGCACACTGTACTTATATCGATTCAATTGAGTGAGTATGTATATGCTTCTTGAGCGAAATTAATAGTACCAAACTCTTGCTACACATTTTACATGTCATTTTTCTTAGCTGTTGGAAGTGTGCTCGACTTTGTCTCGTTCTTATTGTGCTTTGTTTTTCTCTGACCTAATTCACTTATATCAGAAAAGATGTTTGAATTGTTCGACTATGTTTCATATTCTGTTTCCGATGGTTGCTGTGGTACATACATTATCACAGGTGTAATATTTATTACTGAATTTGTATTGAACCTGAAAGAGAGAAGTTTTATCCCATTAATATGAGTCACATAAGACAGTTCAAATCATTTGCAGTTACTTAAAGAAACACTGAAACATAATTATTAATTATACATTTATAAAAATAGAAAATACTCGAGTAGTGAAATGAATTCACCATTTTGCAAAGGTATCAAACTTTTCAATAGAATTCCTACTGAAATGAAGAATACAAAAAAAAAATGATCTTCATTCGAGATACATACTATGTGGACACTGGAAAAAGATTACTTTTAAACCCAAATCTATAGGCCTGCCTTGTCTGTATGAAAAGGATGGCTACAAGATTTAATGAATGAAGAGTTTGATTTTTATAATACACCAAAGTTTTTGATACTAGACCAATTACGACATGTATATGCACATGTATGTGTATGTATTAAACATGTAATAAATATGCCTACCTCCTATATACCTTGATGGTAGACTTGAATTAATCAATCCACTTGACAAATTTTTCATGTAAATTATAATTACCGACTACTGTGTAAAATGCGCATAACATATCTCTGCTATTAGAAAATGTAGCATATGAATTGTGAAATGAGCGATAGATATATCATAGAATAAAGAATAAAGTTCTTCATTCTATGGTTATATGGAATGTAGGTCTACTCAAAATGTATATAAACACCTCAATTTTGAAATTATCAAGCCTTCTTCACTCATTCATTCATTCATTCATAACATTTCATTTTCAAAACTCCTCTTCGTTATTCCATGCATCCTTATACTTTAATCATGATATTCAACACTTCTTGAAAACGACCAATCCCAATTTTTTCAAACTTCGTATAAGAAATGTATTAGAACAATATCAACATTCTGTGAAAGTTCCACTTCAATTGAATAAAATTGAAAAACTGACAATTTTACCCGGTGCTATTCTTATGAAAATGTTCCTTGTTTTTTTACTGAAAAACAGTCGGAAATGATTTTGCTTAAAACCAATCCTAACCTGATCTAGTTTGACACCAGTGTTCAGAAAAAGTTTCAAGATTATTGGTCACTTTATCTGACCTATATGCTTGGTGCAAAAAACAGAAAAAAAAACATGAAAACAAAGCCCGATTTTTTCCAGTATGTGGAACGGAAGTCTTCGCTACATGCATCTAAACAACTACCGGCACTAACTAAAAACTTGATTGGTGTAATATTTACCTTCGATTTTTACGAACAAACTATCAACGTTTCTAGCCCAAAAATATATTTACAAATATAATTATCACAGATGTGAATAATTTATTGTTAAAACTGTTGTATACAAATTTAAAACAATAATGTACTAAACTAAAGACAACTTTACAATAAGCCTACAAAATTGATTATCAATTACGTGTGGGTAAATGAGGCCAATTATTGTTTGCTTAACGACCGCACCAACAGCTAGATTATACGAGGGTACGAATGAGCAGGTGATTATGAAGCTAGAAAGTGATGACAAGTGAAAGGACGTTGACAAAAACTCATGCCTTATGCGGGACTCAAATTCACGCCCAACGGTGACTTCAGTTTATGAAGCGGTGCCTCACCTGACCGAGCTATCTAGAGCAGAAATAAAACTTCTGATAAATTCTATATAAAACATAATCAATTTCTGCTTATGCTTCCGGTGGCACATTGGAGTAGGTGCCACTTTGCATTCCAACTTTCACTAAAATTATTCAACCAATAAGCATTTGAATAAGAACAGAAAACTATTCAACCAGTAATTTCTTAATTTGTGTAATGAATGAGCAATATTACCTTATTACCGGTAATGTTAATATAGAGAATGTAAACAATGAAAATACTAGTTTTAAAAGTATATTCAAGTACATTTGTACGAGATTTAGTGAGAATGATTGAATTATTCAATTTAAATGAGCACTCTTATCCCCAGACCAGACCTCTTTTCACCAGGAAAGTGCATCTGGCATTCCAAAGTTTACAAACACAGAGGTCAAGGCAGTGGTAGGCACATATGTGCAATGGTTGAATTTTGTTTCTTTCAACATACATTGAAACGACGAGTCCAAAACATGTTAAATATGAACAAAAACATCCCAATCGAAAGAATTATCTGCATGGATATTCTGGGTGGCTCTCCCTCTCCCCTGCAAGATATTTTCATAACAGTTGCAGAGCCGATTACACAAAGCCATGCAACTTCGAAAGATGTAGTTTAGCCATATAGCCGCCGAATTGTATGTTTGCGTACACATACAAAGACCTTAGGCCTGGGATGACATTTTAGGCCTAAAAAAATATAATCTTCATTTCAATACCTAGCTGTTTAGTCCTAGTGTTAAGAACCTAGATCAGATCACTGAGAATAGAGGGAGAAAATTAAATGATTAAAAAAAAACATTTATTGAATATGAAAAAATACCAAATTGCATACAATCAGTATGGATAGCAAAATGTAGCACGAACTCATTGATTGTGATGAGAAATACAAGTACATCTTCTATATAAGATATGAACAATAGTCTGATAATCAAAACATTCCCAATTGGCCGAACCAAAGATTAGGCAATGTGAGGACGATTTATTTCCGTTACTTTTATTTTTGTTGTAGCTGTACCATTTTATATTAGCGTGAATAATGTAGCGTACTGAATGATTGGTGTTTTGAAATACGTAGTTCAAGCATATATAGATTTTGTATTAGCGCAGATAATGTTACGTACTGAATAGTTGGTATTTTTCAAACAGTTGTAGCATGTGTGTATATGAATATCTGGTCCAATCTGGTTTACTCACAAAGAAAGATGGACAAAACAGTCCTATATGGCCTATAGTCCTGGTGAATGCCTATTTTTAACATGGGTCTTGAGAAGAGTTTTTGTAACAAATGCTGACGAGCACTGTTCACACTCATATTTGATGTTAGTATGGTATCTCATGTGAATGGTCAATGTTCCCCGCTGAGAAAAGCTCTTGTTACATTCGTTGCATGTATAAGGTTTGGCCTTGGAGTGAACTCGCTGATGTATGATGAGATACTTCTTGGCCTGAAACTTCTTGTCACACGTGTCGCAAGGGAAAGGAAATTCCCCACTATGTATACGTCTGTGTATAGCCAACGATCCCGCAGACGTTAGTACCTTTTGACAGACGTCGCACCGATAACGACACTTGCCCAAGTGATTGTCAATGTGCTTACGAAGAGTTTGTTTATGAGTGAAACGCGCGCCACACAGATGACATTGTTCACTTCTATCGCGATCAGGATTATGAGTTAATTCGTGACTCGTCAACGACTTTTCTTTGTGAAATGCTTTGTCGCATATTTTACATTTAAAACTTGGTACTGTATGTGCTACCAACTTGTGATGTTTCAAGTCGGGTTCGGTAGGAAAACCTTCCGCGCATTTATCACAAATCAAGTCCTTGGAACGTTTATGTATACGATTGATATGATAATCCAAAACAGTTTTATTAGGAGTAGCATAATCGCATTCTGGGCACTTGTGATCTTTCTTCCCGGTATGTATTTTAGCATGGGCAGTCAACTGATGTTTTTTTTTAAACGTTTTTAAACATATTTCACAGCTGAATGGGCGATCTGCAGAATGGGATATTTGGTGCTCTTTCAATTTATATTTCGTAGAATAGACTTTCGGGCATAAAAGGCACGCATGCTTCTCATTTGCTGACTTTGAACAGAAGTGGGTCTTGAGAAGTGTCACGTTTGGAAATACGGCTTTGCAGACAATGCATGGTATCCGAGTTAAGGTAACAAATCTTGTCGTGTGGGGCATCTGCATCTCGTTGGAGTTGACGAGTTTATGTCTCGCTTCATCTGACTCTGTACTGTCCCCTGGTTCTGTCTTGAAGTATATTCTATGAGGTTGATGCGGCCGTTGTTCAGTACGCCATGTCTTGGCCCTGGAAAAAAGACATTACGTTTTGAATCAGCATTTACATAGTTCTGACAGTTGTAAGCAAGAGCATTCAGATTCTTTATAATAAATGAGTGTTATATTATTAGAGTATGCTACAGTCTATCTTCAATCATTCATTTACAATAATTTTTGAATTCATAAAAGTTTTAAAAAATGCAAGACACTTTTGATTATCATTGTGTGGAGCTCACGTACGAAAGACTGATTGTGGATAATCAAGACAAAATGCCTGTTGCAAGCTTTATGCGTATGATCAAATGAATTGCGGTAAGAACTGTTGCTCGTACAAAGAGCATCAACAATGATCGAAGTACTAGTGTAGATCACTGGTACTGGAATTTTAGGATTAAAATTATTTCAGTATTTGCTTGAAAACTGATATGAACTTCATTTCTATCCAACAATCACATACTTTATTTCCATACAATTGATACACATAATATGTACATTCATTACAATATAACAAACACAGGTAATCTATATATTCAATGTACAATGCCACTCAGAATTCAGATTTAAAAGTGTGATAGACATATCGATAGATATGCTCAATCACACGTTATGTACAATAAAAATCTCCTACGCAACACTTGCCTGCAGGCTTCACTGTCATGATCTCTACCACTGCCATTACAAATGCAACACAACTGATCTGATTAATATATTGAACTCAACCATCTTTGAACTTTCTTTAGACATTTTATAATATTCAGTTAGGCCTATGCATCAACACGGACTCATCAAATCCTACCGTTGGAATACATATTTACAAAATTATATTTTAATCCTACTTCTTTTTATAACATTCATTTTGTTCATCATTTATTGATGATCAATGATTGAGAGCAGTAATTGCTTCAATTTTATTTATTCAGGCCTTCGTAATGCCGTCAGGTCGTTTTTTATCGTTTCAATTTAAACGTATTGGTATTAAATTGATAAGACTTTGTAATTAAAGTGAATTATAAAGTGACATAAAATAAGCTGGGCTTATCCAGTTCTACAGACAAATATAATAGAAAATCCTACTTTGAGCATTTGTGAAGAACAAACCACTACTTCTAAATGTTGACTAAGAATAGAGATAAGATCAGTAAATTAGCAGTAGGCTAACTACTACTCATATAATATGGAACATAAGGTGAACATAATCCTGGATTAAAGCTATTTCAATTTGAATGAGAGCAAGATCAAAGTAAATGATGTTCAATGGGAGAGATTGTGCTGTTGGTCAAATAATGAGGCACAAAATATTGGTCCTTTACTGCGGTACCGGAAACAACTTTCCTGGCGAGATCTGTTGTATACCGTTTAATTACGTTGATGAAAAACGATCGGATAAAGAATGTGCATTTTTGTTAATGAATAATCCATCTGTCGAATATAAATAAGACTAAGCTGGACTCCGTTAAGCCACTATGTGGCCTGTAGCTGTTGTGGACCAATCACGTTAAACAGTCTTTACATGACAATTGACAACCACTCAATGTAATGTTATAGGCCTCTGTAGCTCCAAGAGGTAGCTATGATTTGTTGAAATTCACCAAACAGGACATTTACCATGACAATACAAGGTGACTCATATCAATGCAAGTCTCTTAGACTGCAATTATTCATCCTTTATTTCCTTCTCCATGGCAAAAGCAGAGCTAGTTCTTTGTACTATACTTGTATCCACAAAAGAAGAAAGTTGTCTTATCAACCATAGGCAACAGAGTCCTAACATTATTGAGAGGTCAAGATTGATAAATTTGTCAAGTTTGTTATAGTTCTTTGTTACAGTTGGGCCCATTACATGATTATTGGGGGTTGGTCGACCCTCCAGACTCCCCACCCCATCTACCAACATAACAAACACCAATATCACCATCATATTTGTACCAGTGGTATTTTCAGAGTATGATTACCAGGACAAAATGTACAACAAGAAATGCAACTGCACGTTTCAAAACCGTTCAATCCTTGGAATCGAAGCAAGATTACATATTTAAATGGTAGACGGCTTACTTCTTTCGTGGATATAAATATAACTAAAATACAATTACAAGGAATATACAAAACAGACTTGAAAGATATAGAAATAGGTTCGAAGATATGGCTTGTTGAGAATTTATAGTTGCAAATAATACAAAGAATGATGATTAGAAGGAACAGACAATATAGTTAAAATGTTGAAAACTAACAATGATATCTAACAGAGTACAACAGTACCCACACATTTATAATGAAAGTATGGTAATAAATCTTCAATCTAAATGTACATAGATGGTTTCAAGTTAACTAAACAAACATTTACCATAATACAGTAGGTCTGGGAACTAATTCACTGCATAGGGCCTAGTACTATAAAGGTGGAGCATGAACCAACAGTAAATACAATTTTCTTTGCCTGATGCAATATCACAAGGTTGACTCATTTAGCCAGACAGGAGGACATGGAGGGGATTCCTGTAGTAGTGTTGAAGGAAAATACTGTGAGGGAATACTGCAAGAGATGGTAGCTGGATCCAACTCAACTTTCTCAACACAGGCGTATCCTGTTCAAGAGCGTGGCGAAACGTCCACACATATCTGCGTGTAATGACGCTGCTCCCACTCACTCATCAGCACGGGGGCCAGGCACTACCACAATGCCCGCCAACCAACCCACGACTACTACATCAGCGATGGAGGTGCAAACCAACCTTCCTCCAGCACGATATCTGTCATGACTCGGTCCAAACAACGGATCCCGGATGTTTGTTAATAGAACACAAACTTTGTAAGCCTCTCATGTTTGTCAACATTGTCAGGACACTGGGGAGAGGGTCCTGTAGAGGATTTCTGTGGCAGCCTTATAGGGAAATCCAATGGAAGAATACTCAAAAGTATTTCTCATTATATAGTACTAGTGAGTAAGGACAAGGAGGCAACCTAGGACACGATTTCCAGTTGGAATTTCAACTCAAGAGTACTCAGTGAGTTTGGTCGTACAGACCTACAGAAGATATTTACTGTTATGTATTCACCAGTGCAAATGAGTATCCAATTTTCTCAAGTAACAAGTGCTACAATCAATATCAATGTCAACCAAACCTTGCACCATTCTATCAAAAATCCCACAGACGTTTACTTCTAGTTCACGCTGTACAATTAAAAACAACATTTCAATAAATATTCCAAATTACATGCAAAATGTAAAGAAAAATGAATAAACATTATTTAACAATGAAACATTGGTTATTCATATGACATGAAGCAACAGCTTACCTAGTCCTCTTGTAATGATTCTTTCAATGCCATCCATAACTTTACCAAGTAAACCGATGGCTTTTATTGCTTTAAAATTTGAATATACCTATTTTAGTTCCATTTCAGGAGATCAATTTATAAATGTGAATGATCATAGATCATGGCTCTTCTGATGGGCCGCTAATAACGTCTTTGTAACGAACGTCTTCTTGCAACCATCAAAGTCACAGGAGAATCGCAGACCAGAGTGATATCTCGAGTGAATAGTTAACGTTGAACGTTGTGTGAAC
The DNA here is from genome assembly GCA_964007535.1 of Brachyptera risi. Classification (NCBI taxonomy): domain Eukaryota; kingdom Metazoa; phylum Arthropoda; class Insecta; order Plecoptera; family Taeniopterygidae; genus Brachyptera; species Brachyptera risi. The sequence goes on from OZ023328.1 coordinate 40,919,160, forward strand.
TTCTTGGAGCAAACTGTGCACTTGTATGGCTTTTCTCCCGTATGCACGCGCTTGTGAATCTCCACGTACTTGACCGACCTGTTGTCGTACAAGAAACAAGTTAGCGGGTACAGACGAGATGCAACAAGATGTGGGCATGCTAAATAAAACAATAAATAAGTTGTTGAGTCATTCATAGGACCTAATCGGACTCTAAAGACTGATTTAGTGATATTTACGCTGAAAATCTTTGGGGTTTTCCAAAACTCTTGTCCACAGTTGAACTAAAATTGTTAATGTTTTTCATGTCACGGTTTAAAAAAATACATTAGTCTAGAAAAAATGCTCAATTTGTGGAAAACATCATTTTTTAAATTATTATTCTTGAAATATTTTCCACATTACCATCTATAAATTTTTACTAGATACAATTGAAATGTATTTCAGTATTTTTGTTGAAAATGTTTGCATTCCTTTGCAAATCATTTCAATTGTATTGTTAAAATATTTTCCAAATTAATTTCTCAATTCTTATTTATATTAGATAGGCCTACATGGAAAAATTTTCTTAACCAATGAAAAGTTTTCAAAATGTTCATTAGTTGTTTATGATGATGTCAACAATGTGCATTGTGTTGATTTCCGATGATTTTCAAGCTCAGAACCAACACACGTAACATTCTAAATTACAACACACTGAACCGTCATTCGGGAGACCGGGGTTCGATTCCCGCCATGGTCGACCATCCTGACAGGGGTTTCTCGTGGTTTCCCTCTGTCGTTCAGGTCAATACTGGGATGGTTCCTTAACCCGATGTAGAATTAAATGAAGGTTACCTGAAATATTTCATACATATGTCACAGGCATAAGGTTTCTCGCCAGAATGTCGCCGCCTGTGTACAATCAACGAACTGGCACTCGTCAGAACCTACGAGGTAGAATATCAAAGGTCATTACTCATTAGTGAAGTTACCACTCATCCTTCGTTACTCGCGTAGCTTTGCCACATCGTATTTACCTTGTTACACTCTTCGCATTTGTACTTATCGGGTGCCAAATGACTTATCATGTGACGTACAAGCACTGACTTGGTAGCAAATGTTTTACCTGCAACACAAGAACTCCAGTTATGTGTGAGTTACACAAGCAATGTAACTCATTTACCATATCAAGGGAACTGTGGCAAGCCCGATCTGAAGCTCACCTGGGTAGGTTGTAGCACATGCAGACACTGTTGTTATTGCGCTCAACCCGAATCAACCAAATCTACCAAACTGTCCCAATTTAATCTAACCTAAGACCAAGCTGATCCAAGCCAAACTCAACGGTATCAAATATAATAGTGTATACTTTTTAAATAGAAGTAAATAAAAGCAAGCGTACAAAACTTTGCTACGTACCACATGAATCACATTGTGATCGTCCTCGGTTTGGATCGTGCGTTTGACCATGCAGCAACAAGTGAGATTTTCTGTAAAATGATTTGTTACAATCCGTACAACTAAACTTCTTATCCTCGTGAGTAACCTTGTGATTCGTCAAGTCGGTCGGCGTGAGTAATCGCTTTCCACATAAATCACAGATATAGTCAAATGTTCGAAGATGTCTTCTCATCTTGTGATCTAGAAATAGGGTGATGATGAATTCATTACGTACAATAAGAAAGTTATTACTATTTTCAACGGTTTTCATGAATAGATTAAGCCTACAAACTAAAATGTAATACTTACACTCGAGATATGTTTTATTCGTAGTGGCATAATCACAGTCAGTGCAGAAGTGATCTTTTTGTTTTGTATGAATTTTATTATGCTTGACTACTTCAAATCTCCGTTTAAAGCGCTTATCGCATACCTGAAGAAGAGATACGGCATTATTCTAAACATCTTACATTAATTGAGATGAATAACAATAATTTTATTTAACGTCAATGTACCTCGCACTTGAACGGCCTGTCTGGATTATGTGTGATTTTATGTTTGTTCAATTTATTCAACTCTGAAAAATTCTTCGAGCACAAATCGCATTGAAAGTTCTTTGGCACGTAATCGAAGAGAACCGTACGAGAGTTTGAGTGCGATAGTCGATGTATTCGAAGTCTCTCATTGGTTGAAAATGTCTGGTTACAAACGGAACACATGAACGTTGGAATATAAGGAACATTAGAAACATGAGTCTTCAAATGTACGGTAAACAAGCTAGCACTTCCGTACATTTGATCACAGTTTGCAAATGTGCATTTGAACTTTTTCGGTGCAACGGATGTCCTCGTACTTCTCTTGTTGGATTTCTCTTGATTTATAATACTTTTCCGTTTCCGTTTAGACTTCAACCCATTCTTAGGTATCATCACCATCTCTTGGCCCACTTGCCACAACTTGCTGCCCCTGTGGAAGAGATAAGCAAATGTTTCTTGTCAAAAGATTGCTTTGAGTCAGCAACTTATATTCGACAGAATAATTTCAAGGTATTGTTCTAGTTCAAGCTCCAACTGTGGATGTAAGCAGAGAAGCAAAAATTTGGTTTTTGCTTTACAAATAGACCAGACACATTAAATTGCAATGTACATATATATTTTATTGAAAATAATTACGCACAATATTCGTATTCAATAGCTCCCTGGTTTTAGAATTTAGCAAAATGTGAGCAAACCAATGACAAAGGGTAACAAACTATTACTACAAATGCTTTCCAGCATTTAATGCTCAGTGAAGACAAGTGTACATAGCACCATGAGCTGGTTCAAACACCTGGGTAAGTATCTTGTTATTGGTGTACAAGGAATTGGAGAGGGTTCGAGTCTCACATAAGGCATGAGTTTTTGTTTGAAAATGTCCTTTCCCCCATCATCACTTCATCGTTTCATTATCACCTACTCATTCATACCCCCTCATAACCTAGTTGTTGGTGGGGTCGTTAGGCAGCATTAAATTGGAGTACGGGGATTATCATGAGGAGCATGATGGCTGACCAAATAACAACTTTATTAACTTCATTTTTAAATGGGCCTACTGTACATTGAGCATGATGGCTGGCAAAATAACAACTTTATTACTGTAACTTCATTTTTAAATGGGCCTACTGTACATTCCGTTTCAGAAATATGCATTCGAATAGCTATTCAAAGACAAGACGATAATTATGTACTATTGGAATAATGAATTATTGTGGTGGGAAAGGAAGAAAACAAAGATTCACTATAAATATTCTTTATTATATACATGGCCCAATTGAAATCTTCTCAACACCTTGAGAAAACTGGTTTGACATTAAAATATCTTAAAGCTTTGTTCGGATCTACTGGCAGTGACTTTTTTCGTGAGAATTCAACAGGGTTCTCGTAGCGAAGCTCTTTTCGCAGCCCTGCCTCATGCACTGATAAGGCTTAACACCCGTGTGGAACCTCATGTGGACGACAAGCGTGGACCTCTGAGTGAACGACTTGTTGCACTGCATGCACAAATATGGCTTCTCACCTGAACAACAAGAACAACTGTTGTCAGACGGAGATGGAACACTTCAACAATACGTACAATATTAATGTCTCCACTAACCTGTATGCGAGCGCATGTGCACTTTCAGATAGTTGTGTGCGTTGAACGCTTTGAAACAGACGTTGCACGAGTACGGTTTTTCACCTAGAAATATCAAATCAATAGTTTTATTCCAACAAAAATAATAATCAAGTATAAATAACACATGAAGATGAAGATGAAGATGAAAAAACATATGATGACAATATAAAATATAAAAATAATCTGAATAATATAGTATAATCATATAACAAAATTATTTGAGAAGTAATACCCACAAAGCATAGCTTGGGCATAGAAGTAAACACAAGTTTTGTACTATTATGGAATTGAGGTGGCAAATGAAAGATATCGGTAAGAAGATAGCCCATGTGTTATTAGTTCTTATTACAATCAAAGACTATTCGAGCACTCATTAGACTACGTACAACCATTTTCAAGAATTATTACGATATTATTGAATCTTATACTAGATACTGAATCGTATTACTGAGATACCGATCATAATGACCCATCAACAGGCACGTTATTCACAGGTACAAATTAGCAAGTGATACAAAAAAAGCCATGAAAAATCAGATCCTAAACTCACTCCCAACTTGACTTCCATTACCTAATATAGAATAGGCATGATAAATAATTTATACAAATCACATACCCTATAATGAAGCTCACAAGCTACTAAATCATACCAACACCAAATATGACATATTATTTGAAACTTTATAGACTATTCGATCAGACGGCTGTAAAAAAAAAATCACTGCCGAGTCTTGGTTTTATTTATAATAAATAGAAATGTTGCTTGAATGACTCGTGTAATAACTTACCAGTATGCGTTCTTTTATGTATTTTCAAATAAGTCTGAGAATTGACCGAAGTTCCACACACCTCACACTGGTACCTGCGCTCTTGGCCCTAGAAAAGATAATTAATGTACTGTAGATAATGTCGACCATCCAATTTGTAAACCATGTGTAGTTCAAACTTCAGTCGTACCGAATGAGCCAGCATGTGTCCTTTTAATTTGTTTTTATAGCGAAAACTTCGGCCACAAATCTCACAAACGAATGGCTTGATCCGTACTTCTGAAAAATAAAAGTGGAATTAAAAGACAATTGTATGGTACAGCATCATCATTCCCATTCAATAATACTACAGTTACTATTCATTTATTACAACCATAAAACTGTATTGCGCTTGTAACGTCAATACTCCTCGACTTTGAGATGGGTGAATCAGGCGCTAGCGCACTGAACTGTTAATCAGGATACCAGGTTTAGTACAGGTCCATGAAATCAGTCAGGAAAAAAAACCTGACTGAGGTTTTTAGTGGTTACCCTTACCCATTAAAGTGAAGACTAGGGTGGTTTGTTAATACTAGGCCACATCCGTCTACTCATCATTCCAACATACTATAGAGGGCTATCAACCCAACAGATTAGCCCTAGACTCGTTTATAAACTACAACAAAAGTAATTAAATACTCGTTGACAGCCATTTTTATTTGGAATCAACACTTTATAATTAGGCCTATAAATACAGTATATACAAGGCCATGCTTACGTTGAGAATTAATTATCAATGTTTGAGCTACAAATAGCACCCAGCCATATGTGACAGAGATGCTCAATCAGTCACGTACCGGTAGTAGTAAACTACCAATAAGTCAAAATTCAATTCACCCCAAAATACTTCATTTGAACAATGAATGTTTGAATCATCAGAATATTCAACATTGATGTTATGTGTCAAAACTCTGTAAGGACCAGGATTACAGTAGGCCATTAAAATACAACGAAATATGAATTATCAGATCAACAAATAAATTGAATCAAAGGGTTTTACTGCATCTTGTTAGTTGTTTTAACATGGACTCTTGAACTCGCAAAAAAGATTTACCTTTGTGTATTTCTTGGTGAAGGTATAAATATCTCCGAGAAGCGTAATCTTTTCCGCATGTCAGACAGGTGTGTTTCTCATCGGTGTGAATAGCTTTGTGGCTTTCGAGTTCAGCCTTCGTGTACCTGGCAAAGAGGAATATAAGATTATTATTACATCAAGTAATCAAGTGAATTAGACACATACACTCATAACATGTAAAATCTGTTTCGATAATTGACCTTTAAATTTTGTCCTGAAAAATGTATTCAACTTCCAATTTCCCAAGAATGAAATTTTTATTCACTATCAATGTAAATAAAAGGAGGAACCAATTTTGAACACTTATTTGTCTACTGAATATTTCACAACTAATATCATACCAAGAATCTTGGTGAACTTACGCTCCTTTTCCACAGACCTCGCATACATATTCAGTCTGTCCTTCATGTCGTCTGATGTGAACTTTCAGGTTATGTGCGCTTACGGTAGAGTAATCACACCGATCACAAGCAAACTTCTTGTGAGCATCAGTGTGAGCAACTTTACGGTGATAATCGAACGTAAAGATAGTTTTAAATCTTTTAAGACAGACATCGCAAGAGTAAGGCCGGTCAGTTGAATGTGTTAAAAGATGCCTCTTTAAAACACTCCTGGAAGAAAAAAGAGCTACGTAAATCATTTGTGCTTATTCAACACACATACTATACATACTATAGCAAAATGTTGAAAATTGTGTGTACATTTTCGAGAAAACTTTCTGGCATATTTCACAAGCATGATGTTTAGGTATGTGAGTCTTGACATGAGAGTCGTAAAGATAGGGACTTGTGTAGACTCGCTCACAGCCTTGAAACTGGCAGAACAGTTGTGTCGGAGCTAAAGTCTTGAGTATTCTCTTCTCCGGTTTCACAGGGATTGCAGCTTTACCGGACAATCGTTTGACACATTTTGGAGATGTGTGATCTTTAGTCTTTGGCTTCTTTTGATTGGCAGGTGGTGGTTCAGACAAATTCTTCTTCAATTGACCTCGTGTTTGGCGTTGCTGCTTTTCTTCCGTTTCCTTCACGTTCAAGTTCACGTACACCGGCCCCAATACTTTACATTGCTTATCTACGTTACAGTTTACAGTATGTTCCACTGTGGTCGTCACAATCCGTGGATCACCAGCAAATAACACAAGCCGAGACCTGGAACAGACAAATTACTTTGTCATCTACTACACGCTCCAAAGTCAACAACTAAAACTACCTTTACATAATACAAAAGTCACTAGTATTAGCACTTCAACTACACAACACTAACCAAAACTGTATTTTATTCTTATAAATAGCTGCAAAACTTGGTAACAATATACCAAGGTCAAAGCTTCAAGAGTTTTAGTACTTTTACTGCAATCAAAACAATTTAATCAATGAGTAAATGCAAATAAATGAAATAAGAGAGATATTACTAAATGAAGAAAATGTCAAGAAACTTTCAATTTATAATACAGCATCTGTAAGTAATATACATGCTATTGTCTGCTAGTCAAAAGAGACCTGGTAAGAAGTATTACGGTAACCATAAGAACGGTGGAACACTCGAGGAGGATGAGGACAGGCACAAGTAACAATATGTTTTCGACTAGGAAGACAAAGTTTAGCACATATATTGACACAAGTACATATCCAAGTGTTTAATGTTTCATAGATAATTTGTCATGTCAACTAGTATACTTCAGGATACAATTATTCATCAGCTGTTCTTACAATATTACAAGGGAACATACCTTTTTTCAACTTGGGGAATTTCAATGACGAGTGAATCAATAGCAATACGTCAGCGATAAGAAATGTATGATCAGCAGGTTGTCACATGTCACAATACACACAAACAGCACAAACACAAGGAACACAAAAAATACAACGAGAAAGGATTCTCTGATGAATCCAGTATCTGTCTGGAACCCACGTTTTATTTCTCATGCAGGGACACCAACCCACAGCAGCAACATTGAAATGGCATATTTTTGGATGAGCATATTGACTCAATTTCACCACACAAGTGCTTAAAAATAAATTTTGTTTGTTCCTTTGTTTGCGCTCCTCAGGTCAAACGGAAACCCACATGTTGATGTAACTTGGCATGCACATATGTCATCATCTAACTCAATACTGTATAGCTTTGAGCCACAATCAGTTCAACCACTTTGGAGAAAAACAATTATTTGAAATTTTGAAAACCCCCATAAGAATAACCCGGAGGAAAAAATGTAGAAAAATAACATCTCAAACTGAATTCATATTTTCCAGGAATTTAAGTACACAAATGATTCACATTATTCCCAAGTTTTAAATGAACCGGATCAGTTGTTTCAAAAAAAAAAAAAATAACCTAGTTTTTAGATGAAAATATAAATTTATCAAGAAAATTCACAATAACCTGAGCATAAAACATTAATACTATAATCAATGGGTCCATCAATTATTGATGTATGAAAAGATTGTGGCTCAACAGTTTCAAAACCAAGGTGTAAACTGTATATAACTTGAGTAATTCATATGAATAACATGCTCTTCTTACAATGCATACACTGTATTTCTCTAATAGAATCGATTCAATATTGTTAGTGCTGTACTTGAGAAAGGTGGGGATTGCCCAGAGAAACATTGATCAGTGTTATTAAAAATAACTTTGGTGTATAATTTGGGCAAACTTTTTTTTTCATTATTCTTCAAATTGGACAGCTTCTTTTCGTTACGAAAATCGTTGTTTAAAAACAATTCATTGTAAAATAATGAGGAAATTGAATGAATGAATGAATATTAGGGTTTTAAGGCGCATCGACAACGAGGTCATTTAGCGCCTGGTGAGGAAATTATGAATGAGAAATCTTCATAGTATATT